>CAMXCT020006615.1:298542-376042 GCA_947184155.2 Cladocopium goreaui | reverse complement strand
TGGCAAATTATGGTAAATTGATGTACCATGGGAAAATTCAGATGTGAATTGACATGACTTTACCGAATTTACCTCCACCTTGTGGCAGGTTGAAGCAACACCGTAGGGTAGAAAAGTCATCTTGTACTATCTTGATCTATCTTGTACTCATTGAAGATGTTGTACACAAATATCTGAAGTCTGGGGATCTACTGGTAAAATTGTGATGCGATGTTTATTCTGCTGTGTTCGATCTGCCGCAGCTTTGCAAGCTTAGTTGGATTCTATACATGCACGAAAGAATGAGTCTTCAGCAAGCTGATGTTTCTGCCAAATCTTGTGGCACAGCCGGCACATCCTTTCCAAATCTATGTTGTTTTGCGAATCAGCAAGTAGATATGATTGGGTTTGGATTTGACATGTGTTGATATCTGCATTCATCACCCAATCTTATGGACGGTTTTTGAATTCCAGCCGGACTTTTCGGCACCTGTTGAGGGAGAGCAGTAGCCAGGAAATCGGAAGTACTCTGGAACAATATAACCCATGCAAGCCCACATGGCGACGCGACCTGACAAGGCTCATCACCATGGTGATGCTGGCCCAAACCAGCCCAAGGGAACACCAGGCAGGACAAATGTCTGACAAATGCTGGATCCACTAGCTGTTTGAGTCTGAGTCTTGGAGGATTCAACATCGACGCTGACTCTTTTCTACAAAACCCTCCGGAACTTGTGACCAAATCATGGATATGGAATGATATGGATATGTGCCTCGGGATTTCTACAACAACAGCATCACCAAGTCCAACTGTTCAGTTCCCAGTCACCATTCTTGATCTCAGCGATGCGTCGGCGGCGGAAGGTGTCTTGATCACCATCCTGTGGCGTTTTATGTCGCGGCCAGGGTCAAGGTACGATTTGCGAATTTCAGATGGGTACAGCAACTGTTCATCACAGGGAACGAGATGACTCTGCATTGCATTGAAACCTCTGGAAACCGTCACCAAATTTGGATGGCTTAACGAGAGTTTCCCATTTCGGTCATCTTGAGTCCCTCCATTCTGAACTCCCTCGTATGGTGGCTTTCGCAAATTAGGACCACAAAAATGGGATCGTTTAATCCTGGGAGAATACCTGTTTAGTTTTTTCGTTAAGAACTCACCACATGCCATATGCAGTTTTTTTCAGGTTTAACCCTCGATTTGCAGTGGCCTTGGACATGCCCAGAGGATCAAAGAACTTCAAAGGCAGAGTGACACCAGATTCGTTCTCGAAGGATTTGCACACCTCGTACTTAAAAAAGCTGGAATTTAATGGGATTGGAAAAACAATTATGGGAAAATATTGTATATTGGACTATACCGGGATATGTAAGTAACAACTTGAACTTGAAATTCATGATAATTCATGCATCTTTTCAATCTGTCTGCCTTCCAAGTCATTGTCATCCACAGACATTCCACGCTTCATCACTTTGGTTCCCTGACTCAAAGTCCGAACGTTGGGTGCCTGAAATCCGACTCTCTCAACCAATCTCAACCAGCGGCATCAAGAAAGCTTGTAGCATAGAACCACAGCGTATTGCCTCCAAATTCGTTCGTTTGAAACTACTATATAGTATGTTTTCGGGTATGGGCCAATTGTTGGGTAGCATCCAATTTCCGGCCATCACTGAACTGGTGCTCTCTTGGGTGGTTCTGAAGCCGAACGCCCAAGGCAAACGATAATAGAACTCTGGGACCACAAGTTCACCCTTGGCAACCAAACCTGGCAATCCAAAATCCACCTGTGTTTTTTCTGCAAAAACAGCGAAAACTGCTATGCAAAAATCGCCCGTCTTCTGCCCCCCTCCCATCCCCTCCCATCCCCTCCCACTTGACACCCGTCTTCGCCCCGAGGCACTGTGGTCTTGCGACTTCGCGCCGCCCCGGCTGCCACGATGCACAGGGCAGCAGCACCACTGGCCACAAGGCCGCTGCTGCTGCTGCTGCCACGGGACAAGCCCCGAAGGTGGGAGGTGCTGGCAGCCTGGAGATGGAGTTCAGTTGGGAATGGGTCAAGCAATTGTGGCCCCCAAAACAATTGAGTGGTGGATGGGACTACTAGAAATGCTGATGGGATCGGCTGCCACCATCTTCAGAAAGCTCCATGAAATCATCCGTCCATAACTTATATCCATTCCCCTCGTCATCACTGGTGGGCGGTTTCAACCCATCCACATATTCCAAATGTTGGTCACTTGGATCCCCCTTTCAGATGGGAGAAAAATGAAACCTGTTGTCGGTTGAAACCCATGATCCCAAATGCATCCGCTATAACCGCTCATATTTCAATATAATTATATAATAATCATAAAAATTATACTTGTATAGAATTATGCCTCTATAAACTCAATCTATCTATCTACCTATTTACCTATCTACCTATCTACCTATCTAACTATCCTATCGATCTATCGATCTATCTATCTATCTAACTAATCGATTCTATCTATCTATCTATCTATCTAACTATTCTATTCTATTCTATTCTATCTATTCTATCTATCTATCTATCTATCCATCCATCCATCCATCCATCCATCCATCCATGCATCCATCCATCCATCCATCCATCCATCCATCTATCTATCTATCTTATCTATCTTATCTATCTTATCTATCTTATCTATCTTATCTATCTTGTCTATCTGTCTATCTGTCTATCTGTCTATCTGTCTATCTGTCTATCTGTCTATCTGTCCATCTGTCTATCTGTCTATCTGTCTATCTGTCTGTCTATCTACCTACCTACCTATCTATCTATCTATCTATATATCTATCTGTCCGTCTGTCTGTCTATCTATCTATCTGTCTATCTGTCTATCTGTCTATCTGTCTATCTGTCTATCTGTCTATCTGTCTATCTGTCGATCTGTCGATCTGTCGATCTGTCTATCTGTCTATCTGTCTATCTGTCTATAGGTCTATGGGTCTATCGGTCTATCGGTCTATCGGTCTATCGGTCTATCGGTCTATCGGTCGATCGGTCTATTCTATCTGTCTATCTGTGTATCTATCTACCTACCTACCTATCTACCTACCTACCTACCTATCTACCTACCTATCTATCTATCTGTCTATCTATCTATCGATCTATCTAATCTAATCTAATCTAATCTATCTATCGATCGATCGATCTATCTATCTATCTATCTATCTAATCTAGCCAAATCTAATCTAATTATCTATCTATCTATCTGTCTGTCTGCCTGTCTGTCTGTCTGTCTGTCTGTTTATCTATCTATCTATCTATCTAATCTAATCTAATCTAATCTAGTCTAATCTAGTCTAATCTAATCTAATCTAATCTATTTATCTATCTATCTATCTATCTATCTATGTATGTATCTAATCTAATATCATCTAATCTATCCAATCTATCTAATCTATCTACTCTATCTACTCTATCTAATCTATCTAATCTATCTAATCTGTCTAATTTATCTAATCTATCTAATCTATCTAATCTATCTAATCTATCTAATCTATCTAATCTATCTAATCTATCTACTCTAATCTACTCTACTCTAATCTAATCTAATCTAATCTATCTATCCATCTATCCATCTATCCATCTATCTATCTAATCTAAGCTAATCCAATCTATCTATGTATCTATCTATCTATCTAATCTAATCTCATCTCATCTAATCTAATCTAATCAATCTAATCTAATCCAATCTAATCCAATCTAATCTAATCTAAACTATTTATCTATCTATCTATCTATCGATCGATCGATCTATCTATCTATTCTATTCTATTCTATTCTATCTATTCTATCTATCTATCTATCTATTTATCTATTAATTAATTGTTTCAAGCCACCTCCCATCCCACACTGCCTGTGCAGTGCTAGGAGCGGCTCCAGGCACGAAAGCCTCGCTGCAAAGGTAGGCGCCAGCTGCGCCAGCGGCCAGGAGGCTCAAATTCTTGGCCTTGGTGCCGCAGCCGTGCGCTGTGCCCTGGGACTCTTTACTTCATACACAGACTACATATCTATATATGTATATATACGTATATTTATCAATAGCAATATGCCCACAAATGTTGAAATTATTGAGACCTTCCGTACTAGATGTACTAGTAGTGCCCTCATGTGCCCTCCATCACTCCATCTCATTCCCGCAACATGTCCCATCCCCAAATCTCTGGGTTCTCCAGCCATGGCTAGGACTTTCTCACCTCTATGGATCTCAGCGGACGATCCTTTTGCTTCTACTTGAGCAGCCGCGGACCCGCCGACCCATCGGTGATCGTGATCCACTGTTGATGGTCGCAGCCCCCTATGAAATCATAATCCAAACACTTCAAACTGCAGGGCTGCAGTGCAGTATCAACACCCTGAGTAAAATAGGAACTTAGGCATACCCCTTTTCCACCCAAACCTTCCATCCCAATCTTCGTCTGAAATCCAGTGATCCAAAATGATCCAAATATATTCCCGCTGGACTTTCAACTTTTTGCCTCTTTTTGCCTCCTTTTGGATGTGGTGTGCAAAGCTGCGCTGTGAACCTGCCAGGATCCGGTGCTGAAAAAACTCGGGAAAAGCTACTCACACACTTGCAGATCTTGCAGGATATGTAGCTGCCGGCTTTGGGTCGCACTTACAACCCCAAACAGATAAAACAGACAAACTTACACCATGTTCCTCATTTTTTAGACTTCACTATCCCAATTTTCGGGTATTGAGGTGTCAGTTTCACTGAGGCCCCGCCTATGCCGGTGGCAGCCACATGGCTGGGCCAGTGGTGCCAACAGTGCCATTCTGGAAGAGCATGGCCATCAATGCAACCATCGCCTCGTAGTGTTTGGTGCCAGAAAGGATAGGGATGCGGGATGCATCAAGTATCATCTACCACCATCTACCACCCATCAAAAATTGATGGCCCGATAATCCACAGATTGCTGGATCAAATATGATCAAATCTGAAAATCGAAATTAGGCTTCAAAAGTGGGAGCCACTTTTAAATGCACCTGAACCTTTTGATATGGGAGCCACTGGCAATTTCACAGTTTGCTATGGAATTTCACCATTTGTTCACGTTTCTTATAGGTAAATCATCGGCTGATTTGGTGACCCCGAAAGGAGTTCACCAAGGCCCGCGCCAGTCGCCCATTGGCGATCTCGGCTCTCAGCTTGGTTTTGCGAACCTCTGCGGTGCTGCTGCGGTGTTGCTGCGGTGAAACCGTGAAACCGTGTGAAACCTCCAGTGTAATGAGCGCAATGTGAAAAGAAGAAGAATACTGAATACTCATGAATACTCAAATGATTATTCAATAATCCCAAGTAATAGGCCAAGGCCAGTTTGTCGATTTTAACAGCCATGAAGTCGCTATCTCAACGGTCGCTCCTCGGGGTCCTTGAACTCAATAGGCTCGAAGTTGAAGATGAAGTTCTTGCCAGCACCAAGGAAGCCATAGCCTGCCCATCATATCCCATCATAACAGTGTACGATCTTCATGGGGTCCCAATATGTCCCAATCATACACACAAAAACAGGATAAAACAGGCATGTCACGTCCAAGGTCCATCCGAGTTCGAATACCCGTTTCTATCCATATTCGCAAATGAACATGCGAATTGAAGACAACCTGCACCATTGCTGAAACCGACAAACCGACACATTGAAGTGGGATGAATCGGAATGAATCGGATACCTTCAGACCTCCACGTGCCTTCATAGTCACCTGGGGCACGCTTTGGGTCCTGGCGCCAGAAGTAGCCCTCATAGTGGCCCAAGAAGAGCACGATCTGAACCCAGCCCTCCAGAGGCACCTGCCACTGGATGATGTGATCAGATTGGGCGAGAATCCAGATTTTCAGTGGATCCTGCACTTCAATTCTTGGACAATCAAACTCTGATCTGCATGTTGTGCACTTCTGTATTTTCTTGTGTGATTATACTTGTATGAATTGGAAACGGGATCGTCAAATGCCCAACTTTTACCACGGCAGCGCGGTATGACTCAAGGGCCCTAAAGCCAAATGTCAACGGAGCATGTGATCACTTGGCTATACAAAATATACATTAGACAGGTCAAACTCACACTCAACCTGTTCTTCAAGGATCACATGATGCTAGTGAAAAAAGTTGGCTCTAAGGCTTCTTCTGTACACGGTAAATGCACTCCTTCAAGACGCGGATAATGAGGTCCGGGCGCATGCTCTTGGTCAGAGCATCCGAGACCATAGTCCCTGCGGCATACTCGCCGAATTGTATTTGATGCAAATCCCAATGGCATCACCCTGTAGGATGTAGTTTTGGGGTCTTTGATCTCATTGATGTCTCCAAGGAAATGGAAACGACCTTGTTGTGATTTGTAATTCTTCTCATTTGAAAATGAAGCATCTGTTACTGTAATGATACCAACCTCTCCCCAGGTTAGATGTCCACCTGGAAAAATGAGCTTGTTCTCAATGCCTTGTTGTGCCAGCTGTACTACGGCATTTGCGTCGTGCAAAATAGCAACTGTCGCTCCAGAAATACTGGACTGTAGGCGGCTCACACGATAACCCAAATCGGGTCTAGTCTGTCTTGCCACCCATGCCAATGATCCCGTTACAGACCGTAATCGGGTCACATCATCCTTACCCAACGGCTCGGACGCTGATCTTCCTGGCGCGATCTTGATCGGCTTGATGCGACGGGTGTTGTCACAAGTGTCTTGTGTGATTGTTCCATCTGCAGGACGCTCAAATTGCTTGCCACAATAGCGAAACGAATTTGATTCACTAGATCCCAAGTTGAACTTCTCCAAGAAGCTGTCGATCACTGACTTTCCCTCAGGAATGTATGCGTACAAGATGTCATCCACATGTGTCGCCATAAGTGCAACGCAATCTTTGTCGGTTCCTGGAAGGAAATACAATCCTGGGTAAGACTTGGATTGTTTCAAGCCACTGGATCGGGCATCTCCGTCCAACCTCAACCAAAAACCTCGACCGCTGTCAGTCAATCCATATATAGGCACCCGCACAAGGAAAAACACCTCTGGATCAACTCCCGGGAGACCTCCTCGGGGTTGTCTCATAATGAGAACTCTATCAAGAGGACGACCTTGGAAATATGCGGATGCGACGTCCGCACTGTGCAATTGTGCGCCCTGGATCGCCGCCCAACAGCAAAGAATGTTGTGAGCTTCCGTATCTGCTGTAGGACTGTCTGATCTCAAACCTTCACTGACTTCGAAATTGCCGCATGATACCAACCGGCTCTTGAACTTTGGCACATATTCTTGATCTGATCTTCCTTTCATGAACTGATTCTTGTCGACATCAACACACTTGCTAGGAATACATTGATGTCCTTCAGCAATCAACCTCTCAGCATCTTCTTTTGAGATTTCAACAACAGCAGCGAACTCAAGGAACTTGCTCCACTCCTTGGTTCTGGCATCCATGATGTTCTTCTGTACATCAGGTGACGCTGATTCATAGTGGATTGATTTCAACACTTTCTTACCTTGCTCTTCGTCCTCAGGGACTTCAACTTCCTGGGACAAAAATGATGCAAACAATGCTCGTGCTTCTTGTTGTTCTTCAGGACTTCGTTCTGAGTCTCTCTCACGAGCTCTTTCAAGATGTGTTCGCAATTGATGCGGCAAGTCATTCAAAAGTTCTCTTCGTAATGGCCAAGATGATGCTGACGGCGAGGATAGTGGTCCCAAAACGGAGCCACTTGGAGTAAGATCAGGCACAAAGGAGTCTCTTCGAGATGGCACAAGTGATGAGCCTCTCTCCGACTCAGGTTGTAACTGAGACTCTACTCGAGGTCTCACGTTGCGTTCATGACCTCCATCTCCTGGATGTGGTCTTTCAACTCTTCTCTCTGGGGTTCTACTCTGTGAGAAGATGTCTTCTTCCATTGGACCTGTATCTTCCTCCTCCTCATCTTCTTCAAAGAAACCGGGCCGTATATCCCATTCATCTTCAGATACTTCTGGTATAGGAGGGAGTGCTGAATCCACATTGCCTTCATGGACAACCTCAACATCATCTGCTTGTCCTGGACCATCACGAACAACTTCAACCTCATCTGATTGTCTTGCATCAAGAAACGCTTGTTGACCTGTATCATTGATGATCTTGTATGGAATCACAGGTTCACCATTCAACACTGATTGAGCAAGAGCTTCAGAAGGAGAAGCAATGCGTATGTTGTGAGAAGCTACAAGTACCGGAACGTTACCACATAGTAACCATATGTTCTTCTGGTTCTCGTGACCGATCACACGACATGTTGGTGACCAGGACGTTCCTCCTCTCTGATTGTCTCGTCTGAAAGTGACAAGATCACCAATGTTGAACTCACGATCAAACACACTGGCATTGCGTGTCAACGCTCTCTGAACTCTTCTTGAACAATCAAGGTGAACAAAAGCCTTTTGTGCCTCAATCCTGGCCAAATGTTGTAATGCAAAAATTGATGAAGGGCCATGTCGGGCCTGAATGGCTCCGAGCTGTGCGTGATCTTCCTCTGACATGAGTGAAGCTACACCACGGGGAGCTCGACCAAGCACCCACTGAGATGGAGAAAAACCTCCAACACGTGCAGAGTCGTTCTTCACACTGAGCACCTGTGTGATGCACGACTCAACCTGTTCTTTGGTGCAAGCCCCAACTTCTGTACACACTCGTCTGAAAAGAGCTTTCAACAAACCACCATGTCTCTCCACTCGGCCCAATGATTCCGGGCTCTCAAGGGGCACATGGTGCACTTGAATGTTGTGTTCATCCATGTATTGTTGCAAGACACCACGGTTGTGCAATCCACGGTCACACATGATAGCAACAGGATGTCCTGCCCAACTGAACCAACGTTTGATAAGTGCGTCCAAACAGGATCGCGAAGAAGCTTGGCCTGCTCCAACCTTCACAATTTCAGCCTGTTGAAAACAAGTGCCAATACAAACCATGTTGAGAACTTGATACTTCTGCCCAGTTATATCTGTCAACTCCAGTACATCAATCCCCAAAGTATGGTTGAATGTATAATCACTTGGAAGCGTAACTTTGTGAGTGGGTTTCTTTGCTGATGTTTCTCACATGTTTCACATCTATGCAACTTCACTGCATCAACAAACTCCTTACTCACCTTTGCAGCACGCACCAAATTGACCATCACCGTCTTGGGGACATGTCCAAAAGCCCTGTGCAACCTACGCACAGCAATCCTGACACGCTGGGGAAGTTTGCGCCAAGACCTACGCCTTTCTGTTTCATCCTCTGGCAATCCAGGGATATCAACATCATCCAAAAGGGTCTCTTCATGTGTCAGGTCCTCAACTGGATCCTGCAATGCAACATCTTCTGGGCCATCGACTGCATCCCAGTTCCCATCATGTTCCTGAGCCTCTTCGATGATCTCTGCTGGAAAAGCAACGCTCATCTGCTCCTCCAATTCATGTTCAAGTGACCAATCACGAATCCATTGACAAAACTCCCAATTCAAAACGTCATCCAATTGTCGATACATAGACCAGTCTTGAAACCCTTGAATGAGTTCATCATCATTTGACACACAAGCAAGACCAACTTCATTGATGTATGGTATCTGTGGTGTTTTGAATGATTCCCATCGTTCAGTGTGTGCGACATCAACAATGAGAAACCTACACCCTGTGGCATCACAATACTGTTCCAACTCAAATACAAGATCCCCATGACACAGTGGATAATGTTCTGACTTGTATTCAATTGCAACAATGACCAATGTGTAACCTTCGAACATGTCTTTCCAACCGTGTTGCTCAGCATCACCGTCCAAGTACGCAGCATTCATGCCAACGTCATAGGTGTGCTCGGAAAAATCCTGGAAAAGAGTCGGATGCGACGTGATGACTGCAACCCCTGAAGTACCATTGGAAACTTGAGGCTGCATCCCAAGACTGGACTGCATTACCCGGTCATGGTTGTTGAGATTGTTGATACCTTCCAACACCATCTTCCTGTGTTTCTTGCTCATGGTCCTCCTCTCATCAGGATGGACTGTCAAATCAACATTGGAGTCAAAACGTACAGCCATGAAACCAGTGGGAGAATACTCATAGTCTTATTCATATGAATCGGAATCATCTTGTTCCAACTTGGGCGTCAAGACCTTTGGCTGGGGCTTCGACTTCACTGCGTACATTCTTTTGGGTTCTGAGGATTTCATCTCAACTTTTGGATTCAAAGACTTTTCAAAATCATCCCTTATGTCCCGTATTTTCTTGTTGGGGGTCAACCTGACGCGAACGCTCATGTATGCTCCCCTCCCGGAGTCATCGAACACCCCAGGTGGGTGGTGAAACACAATCACATCGATCCACGAGTTGCTCAAACGCACTGTTGCCCTGCTATCAACGTTGTCTTCAATGAGTTCCCAGTCGCCTCCATTGCGAGGTCGACACCATGTAGATCGCTTCCAGTGCTTGATGCCATTCGAGACCTTGACAATCCGATTTGGCCGGATATGATCTCGAATCAGGACGTTCATGCGAACTCCTTCCACCAGTGGGTCTTCTCCATCTTTGCAAATCCAAAAGAGCCGATCCCTGTTACCCTCACGGATGCGCAAAAAGACACAACTTCGCTAAGGAGCTCGCCGTCCAATGTCTTCACTGACACGTTCTTGTTGTCAAACGGTCCATCTGATGCCAAATTGTTTCGGATCAGTCGCTCAAGTTCATCGCGATCATTGGGAGGCTCTCGAGATCGTTGTGGCAACGTTGAAGTTCGAGGTCCATCCATGGCCCCTGAAGATCGGGATCCGTCATCGGTCCCTGGCACGTCCGAAATGTGCGGTGGAGGATGATCTGGGCTCCTGGGAGCTGGCCTCGCAGATAGTGGCCTCGGCGATGGACTTCTTCCCCTGGATGCTTGTGCATGTCTCCAAGGAGGTAACTTGCGACGAAAACTTGGTGATCTTCTGCGCCTTGCGGGTGGCGACGGTGGCGTCGGCAATCTCCGTCGACGCAATGGACTCCTTGATCTCCTTCCGGTCTCGGCCATCCTTTTGATCTCAACCTGTTCTGTCCTAAGATGTCCAACATCTGTTGCAAGCCCTTGTACCAAACGTCGAATCTCATCAAGGTGATCTGATGTAGGATGTCCTGCAGTGGGGTGATCTGATGTAGGATGAGATGAATGTCCACCTGAAACATCATCGGCTGGAGCATCGCGCACGTCACGGCTTGAAGCCACATTGCCTGGTGATCGTGCCAACCTTGACATGTTCGGGATCAAATGTCGAATTTGTCCCAAGCTCGCAGCCATGTCCTTACATCCATGACAAACTCCACCACAACGCATCTCTCCCCACATCCAAGATGATGCATGAATGAGAACAACGTCATAACCAAGGACCTTGAGACACCTGTAGGCAGCAAATCCTTGTCCCACTGACCTGTGGCGACCTGACTTGCACTCCAAGTCCACCAGCACCTTACTGTCGGCTTCCTGCTGTGTGACGAACTGGAGGATGTTGTTGAGATGTTGGATGAACTTGTCCACCTTGCTCATAGTCTCAAGGATTCCATGATGCCAGCCCACATGCGACCTAAGGTTAACGTCCTGATCAGGATCGTTAATGTCCTCACAGTTGATGCTCAAAGTGCTCCTGCTGGTTCTGCACGCATGTTGTTGAAATCTACGTCCACGAGTCATGATGATCACCTTCCTGTCACTGCGCAGCTCTTCGTTCAACTTCGTCTGCAAGATGTCATAGTCCCTCGAATGGAAACCACACATGTCATGGTCAGCCATGGCAACTTCCGATGTGGATGCTGTGTATGCGATATTGTACTTTCTGTGACACTTCGGGATTTGGGGAAGTTCATTCGACGGTGTGTTGATGATGTTGGTCAACCCTTCAGTCAAGTTCATCACAAGTAAACCTGATTTTGAACACCTCTTGATATTCAATGGTTGATCTTTGATGGAAATCACTCCTTTTGCTAGGTCCTTCACTAGGCCTAACTTGGTTTGCGCATGCAATGACAGAAGCAATGGACTGTTGCCTGTCGACAATTGATATGAATCCAACTCCCCATGCATGTTCCCGTCTGGAAGCAGCAGCGAAAAAGGAATAGATCTCACACCTTCGGTCTTGGTACTACCACTTCCCAGACCAGCGAAACTCTTACAACCGTCATCCTTCAATGGCATGCTGTAACCCAATCGGGCCAGTCGTGCTTCTGCATCGACTGCCCAGGCTTTGCTATGACAAGTGCTGTTGCAACCTTCATCCAACACTGCAAAAACATGGGGTGACTTGGCAATGTCAACAGTTTCATAGTTCATGTAAACCAAGTCTTGAGGGTATTGACTGTCACTTCCATGCAAACAAATGCCAACGTACCCAGCTAACTCCCTGCCCGAGGGGTCGCCGTGCCCATCTTCATTGACAAGAGAAAAACTGTCCTCTTCCTCTGTCACGTCATTGATGGCTTGATGGAGTAGTTCATGTAGACGTGCACGGGTCATGACCTCAGATTGACAGGTTTCGGTAACAAGAGTGGCAAACAGGGGCAACAATTCTTCCAACTGGACTGGATTCAATCCATCCGATTCTTCAACCAATGATTCAACAATGGGGACTGCTCGAACTGATGCTGTTTCAACCTTCTTTGCAATGGCAACTCGCTCCTTACGAATCTGCATAGGAGCTTCATCAATGAAAGTGCAACACTTCTTGCAGAAGGTACGGTGTGTTGATTTGCTGGATCCCCTAAAATCGGTGTCATCATGAGGGCAATTCTCAGGGGACATCAACGGTACCATGTCACGCCTTGTTGTTTCGGAATGACCGCACACAAGACAGGTCTTCCTGATGGTGTACCCCGTAGAACCTTGTTTTGTAAACTCACGACATTCCTGACACTTGTTCGGCAAAGGAGGATTTGGGGGTTTCTTTCTGCCAGTTCCCCGAGCCAACAACAAATCTCGGTGCTCGACATGCTCAACAGGGACTTCGCGCAAGTGAATCCCATCAGCACCAACCACAAAGTATTTGTCAACCCAATTCAACCATGTGACATAGTATGGACTCTTGGGGGTATGTTTCTTGGCATGATGATAGTACCCTGTCTGTTCAAACAACACATTCCAAAAAGACAAACCCTTGAACTGTCCAACAGGAAAGATGCACCCATGGTCCTCGGGTCTCATTGTAACATCGAGATCCCGGGAAATCAAGCCAACGTTGCTGCTGGATGCTGCTGCACGTGAAGGTCGACTGCTGGGCTTCGCTTGTCGAACTGCCATCATAGCAACTGCATCTCTGTCACGGTCAGGCGAAGCTGTCAAAGTCACACCATCATCATCTGAAGAATCGCTCATGTCGGCAAAGTGAGCTGCGGACTTTGGGGCTGACTTTCCAGGGGCTCCGGCTTTCGACCCCGGGAATTTACATTCCGGGTCACCGGCCCAGTGCCCTATGAATCCGCACCTCAAACATTTGCTCTTCGACTTCAGCTCTGTGAGCTTACGTCTCCTCTGATCGATAGTGAGGTTGGACTTCACGATCTTTCCTTTGCCTTTTCCTTTGGGCTTCCCGAAGGATTTTCCTTTGCCACCTGCTTTCCCCATTGCAGTGAAAGCAGCAAGTTGTAGCTGGATGGCGTCTCCTGCTTGTCGATCATCTTCTGCACCTTCAACTTCAAGCAAGCTGTTCAATGCAACTGCTTCGTACTCATCGACGTCGTCAAAGTAATCAAATTCGTTGTCACCTTCTAGGTTTCCTGGCTCCTCTTCTGCAATGTCACCAAGCATGCCAACATATGAATCATCCTCCCAGGATTGATCCACAGCTTCATCCCAAGATTCTGCATGTTCCTCCCCATCATCGGGGTAGGCTGCATAGGCTGCTTGGGAATACGATCCCTTCGAAGAAGGTTTGCCTTTGCCATAACCCTTGCCTGACGACTTGCCATGCTGTTGAGGATTACCACGTCCTGTCCAGGATCGTGATCCTTCTCGCAAGTGAGTGCCACTGTAGTTCTCGATCAGCACCTTGCCAACACCTTCAAAATCTTTAGTGTCTGCACAGGCCTTCACAACGAGGATCTCCTGTCGATTGAGCCCACTCAACTCCAACATCAACTCTGTCCTCAAGCTGTCCGAAAACACCATTGTGTCATCCAACTCGCAAAGCATGTGCCACCAACGTCGTCTCCTCTGAACATAGGAAAGCATGGGTTCGCCTGGCTGGCGAGACAAAGGTCCACCTTGTTTCTGTCCTGCACGAAAAAGTTCCTTTGCTTCCTCACGGGCTCTTGGAAACACATGGGATTTGATCTCACCCACAAGTTTCACAAGGCCACCAGGTTTGGACAACACTTCAAGTCCAAGATCCCTAGCTATTGAGAAAGCATCTCCTCTCAGTCCTTCAATCACCTTGTTGACCAATGGTCCACGATCAATGTCTGTCTTCTGCTTGCCGGACTTCGAGGATTTTCGGCTCGCTCCAGACTTCGGAGTCGAGACTGCTGATGTAGGCTGGGCTGCTTGAGTAGCACCCGACAAATCTGGAAAAGTAACATACTCATCTGCGTCTTCTGCGGCAGGCTCTGTTGCTGTGGTCCCAACGGGATCCGCAGGCTTACTTGTCTCCTCCTCCAATTGTTGCTCATAAAGACGAATCCGAAGGAGAGTCCTGAACTGCCAATCATGAAAGTTCGCCGCATCACCTGCATAGATGTATGATCCACTCTTCGTCTCAAGTGGTGCCGACGAATGGCGTCCCTGATTGAAACGAAGGCCATTGATCGACATGATGCTCGCTCCGTTCGGAGTCGAACAAGAAGAAAAACGTTAACAAGTGTCTGCCCTGGTCAGGGTCAGACAGATTCCCGAACCACGACACACTCGAAGTTCAGTTGATTCCCAAAGTTACCAGACTCAAATTCACAAAGGGGTTCCCTGGGTCACTGACGTACCACCGGATGCAGGTCGTCACCTGCTCCGCTACCAATCTGAATTGGAAACGGGATCGTCAAATGCCCAACTTTTACCACGGCAGCGCGGTATGACTCAAGGGCCCTAAAGCCAAATGTCAACGGGGGCATGTGATCACTTGGCTATACAAAATATACATTAGACAGGTCAAACTCACAAAGGTTTTGGTTTACATGAAGTTTGAAAGTTAACATTAAAAAAAAACATGCGTGTGAGTTTGCCAGACCCCAGGGAACTCCACAGGATGGTTTCGCGCAGGTTTCGCGCAGTTGGGAACTCCACAGGATGGTTTCGCGCAGGTTTCGCGCAGTTGGGAACTCCACAGGATGGTTTCGCGCAGGTTTCGCGCAGTTGTGAACTCCACAGGATGGTTTCGCGCAGGTTTCGCGCAGTTGGGAACTTCACAGGATGGTTTCGCGTAGTTTAGGCGCAGTTGAAGTTATTTTTTAAAATTATAACATTTTTATGACATGCTTTTTTTAATTAAATGTTTCTTCTTTTTTCAAATAGTATTGGCTCTCTTTCAGTTACCTTAACTATTATTTCTTATTATTTCATTTTATTTTATTTTTCAATATTTTATTTACTTTTAAATTTCTTATTATATTATTTATTATCTTTTTTTCTTTTTTATTTATTGGTCGCTGAAGCAGGGGGGCCTTCTTTCAGGCCTGTCCCCTGGTGAGACAGCCTGAGGTGGTTTGGCTTTCTTTCAAACCTGTTTTTGGTTACTTTTCTTCCTTGTGGCTTTCTCTCAAGCCAAGTTTTTGTGCATGCCAATTTCTTCCCTGTGGCTTTCTTTCAAGCCTCACAGGTCAGAAGCATCCACCTCTTTCTCTCTTTTTTCTTTTCCCTCCTCCTGCCCCTCCTCCTCCTCCTTGACCACTTTCTTCCTTTCCTTTCGCTTCTTGGCTGTTTTCCCCTCCTCCATATCCTTGTCATCTTCCTTCTCCTTCTCCTTGGGCTTCTCTTCCTTTTGGGGCTTCTTCTCCTTCTTTGCAGCTTCCTTTTCCTTGGAAACCTTTTTCTCCTTTCGCTCCTCCTCCTTTGCAGCTTTCTTTTCCTTGTCCTTGGGGTCCTTTTTCTTTGGCTGCTCCTCCTCCTCCTTTTCCTCTTTCTCCTCCTCCTCCTCCTGCCAGTCTGGCTGCTCCTCCTCCACAAATACCTCCTCCTCTTCACTGTATTCATATGAATAAGAAGAGGAGGAGGATCTGCCGGCTTTTTGTTTAGGCCTTCTTTCAGGCCTGCTGCTGCTGCTGTCCTTCCTTTTTGGCCTTCTTTCAGGCCTGCTGCTGCTGCTGTCCTTCCTTTTTGGCCTTCTTTCAGGCCTGGCCCCTGGCCCTTCCTGCAGGACAACCCCTCTGGCAGGGCTGGGGCTCATCTCCTGCTTGCTGAGCCATGCAGCCTTCTCTTCCAAGAAGGCTGCCTTCTCTTCCAGCAACTGCTTTCTTTCAAGCATTAGTTGCTCCTCCTCCTCCTTCACCTCCTTCTCCCTCTCCTTGATCATCCTCCATTTCCTGCTCCCTTCATGCAAAGGCTGAACCTTGTCTTCCTTAAAGCCTTCTTTCAGGCCCTTCTCTTTCCTGGCTTGGACTTCAGGGTCTCTGGCCCTCAAAGCCTTTCTCGCTTCCCTTCCCCTCTTGCCCCTGGCTTCTTGCCTGAAAGTGTCCCAATCCTCCTCCCCTGGTCGATGCTCAGGGACAAAAGCTGGCCTTCTTTCAGGCCTGCTGCTGCTTGCACCTGACCCCTTTTCTTTGGCCTTGGCTTTGCCTTTGCTTTTCCCGTTTTGGCCTTCTTGCAGGCCTTCCCTGGCTGCCTCTGCAGGGCTTGGGCCAAAGAGGCGGCCCTGTGTGCTTCTGGGAGCCTCCTCCTCCTGTCTCCTCTGCCCCCTGCGCAGGGAGTTGTCAGAGGATGATTCCTCCTCCTCATCCCTGTCCCTCCACCTTCTCTCCCTGTCTCTCAGCTCCCTATCAGGCTCCCTTTCCCAGCCAGTCCAGGTGTCGCCATCATCCCAATCCTTTTCATGACCCCAGGGCACATAGCCAGCATAAGCTCGGCCTACCCACCAGGTCATGTGGTTTCAGATGGCCTTCTTGCAGGCCTTGAGCTGGAAGATTTGCAAGTGATTGAATTGCTGGGCCTTCTTGCAGGCCTTAAGTTGAAGTGCGCTTAGAGGTTGAAAGGTGCCCCCCCACCTATCTTCGGTTTTGAGGCTCAAAAGGCTGCAGGCAACAAACAGATTGCTTTCGCCTACTATGTTAAACCCTTTTTGGTGAACATAACACCCCTGGAACACTCAGGTCATAACCTAAGTACAAAAAGAATGACAGTGAAAACGGTGAGGTTTTTCTTTAAATTTCGTTGGCTATCCCCTGCCCCACAAAAACAAACACTTTACCCAAACCCCAAACCACAATTTTTTTTGGCCAAGAAAAAAGTCCTGGCCATGTGCTTTGCACATGGCTGCGGCCTGAACCCTCCTAGTGGCCTTCTTTCAGGCCTTGCCCTGTTAGAAAGGTGTATGCCTTCTTTCAGGCATTCAATCTACATTTTTGACTAAATCGTCTCTTTTTTCTTTCATGTTTTCCTTTGTTATGTCCTCCTCCATGGCCACCTTTTCCAGCTCCAAAATCACAGCGTGATGCCCACCTGGGAAAATCTTTCCCATTCTTTTGGTGCAGCCAATGATGAGCTTCCAATCTCTTCCAAAAAGGCCCATGAGATAGGCTTGGTCCTTGCCCATGACTTTTTTCACTGCTGACCATGGCCTTCTTTCAGGCCTTGGCCCTTCTGCTGCCACCAATGGTTCTGGCTGTGGTGCTGCTTCTTTTTTTGGTCCTTGCTTCTCTGTGGGCCTTCTTTCAGGCCTTAAGCTTTTTGCCTTGGGAAAGGAAGCTTTCTTCGAAGCTGGCTTTTTTTTGCATTCTTTGCTGGCTGGCTTTTTTTGGATTTCTGACCTTCTTTCAAGCCCTGGTCTGCTCTCAACCAACTCTTGGGCTGCCTCTTGTGCAGCTTTATCCAGCTGCTCCTTGCAGCTTACCCTCATTTTTTCCAGAATTGTCATGTTTCTGGAAAAGCAATCTTTCACTTCTTCTTCTTCTTTTGCAGCCTTTGGAGAATTGAGAATGGCTGGCCAGCCATGGGAGTCCACAGAAACATCTGAAACTTGTAGTTTCAAAGTTCTGGCCTTCTTGCAGGCCTGCTCCTCGGGTTCTTTCAAAGAAGCAGAGCTGGAACTTCCTTGGCCACCAGCCTCTGCAGCTTTCGCAGAAGAAGTCTCCTTGGCAGCTTTGGCCTTCTTGCAGGCCTGGTCATCCTCAGGACCTGGGGCTGCTTTCTTGCAAGCATCTGGCAAATCCACAATTTCAAGAATGGATTGCCTTTCAGCCCCTGTAGCTCCCTGCAGGCACTGCCTTAGTTTCGAAGAGTCTCTTTTCAGTCTTCTCACATGGCTGAGCAAGCAGACAAATTGACTTGCAAACTTGCCTGCCCACAGGTCATCCTTCCACTCACTGTCGTTGTGAGTGTACCCATATTTGAGGATGCACTGCTTCAACTGCCCAGAGGGAATTTCTCCTTCTGAGATTTTGTAGAACTCCTTGACATACTTTGCATTGTGGTGCAAACCTGCAGAGCTCACAGCTGTGCTTACACTTTTCTCCTGATAGTCACCAAGTTTAAAAGCATCAGCACCTTGGGTGGCCACAGCTGTCTCAAAAATTTTTCGCAAAGCATCCAAGTCCACTGGTGGCACCAATGACCTGCGTGCTCCACCCTTGGATGTCATGGCTTTCTTTCAAGCCCTAGCAAGCTGAAAATCCTCAGATTCAAATCCCTTGAAGATGATTGATCTTTCAAGCCCACAACACACCAGCTGAAACCCCAAAACTTTGAAGAATGGCCTTCTTTCAGGCCCAGACCAGGCAATGAGTTTAAACCTGCTATAAGCAAAAACAGCTCTGGCACATATGAGTATGAAATAGAAGCTTGCGCGTTGTGAATGCCTCTAATGGCCCCCTACATGCTTGAAAAATGGATCTGACAATTGTAGCTGAAGACTGATGATGGTCTTGACTTGCTGATGATACTACTATATGATATTGATCATGCTATTGATCGATATTGATTGGAAATATTGATCTTTTCTTTCAATCCTCGATATTGAAAAACATATTTTCCTGGTATTGAAAAAAATCATTTTCAATATTATTGATCAGGATTGATCAGGATTGATTTTTTTCAATATCGGATCCTCAGGGTGTTTGTCCTGGCGCAACTGCTGAATAACGGTGGCATTGTGGTTGCCAAAAGCATTCAGCAGTTACGGCAGGAGGACTTAGCATCAAATGTATCTTCGCACGGCGCGTCAATCGATGTCTTTGTTCTCAACTCTCAGTTTGTAAGTACGTCCGAGACCAAAAAGGAGTAGATGAAAATCCAGAAACAGTCTCCATCCAGTCTGCCTGTAGTGATACCATTCTGGCAGACTGCATGCATGCTTTCCAGTGCTCCGACAGCTGTTATACCGCAAGAGTCTGCATCCGGTCTGCAGTGAAAAATCCAGAAAAATCCTCCATCCACGTGCCTCGATTGCATCAAACCTTGACGCAGAGCAAACACAGGAAACCCAGGGTCTCTGCCTGGACCGTCCAGCCACAGACGCTGGGAACTGACTCGCAAGGTCGAACTGATGCTGTATCTGTAACTGTTCCTGAAGATTCGGTGGCAGAATTGATTCTGCACTGCTCACGCACGTCAGCTCTAACCCGCGCGACCCGGCCCAACCCGCTCGCGGACCCAGGGCTGCGCCGCGCAGACCGTCGAGGCTGAAAAAAAAAGCGGTTGCATGTTGAGTGGTTCAGCATGCTGTCTGTTGGGTAATAGCGTTGCGTCGTAGTCTTGACCTGGTCGGTCTTTTTCCAGGCTGCCCGCTCGGGCAGCCTGGCCCACCCTCCCTACCTCCCCACATGGGGCCTGCCAGCAACTCTGCCGCAACACTTACAGCAGAAGCACCGCCAAGCCACATCAGAGGAACCGCATCATCACAGAAACCGCCCGTCAAAGAAAAGGTGGATGTCAGGTTGTGCCACGCCTGCCACGCAAAGTGCCGCGGCGTCACAGGCGCCCAAGCCGGTCCAAGCGCGCCACCCAGTGCCATCTGTCGCACGCCTGCCACGCAAAACGACGGTGGATGTGACTTTGTGCCACGCCTGCCACGTGAAACAAAGGTGGATGTCAGGTTGTGCCACGCCTGCCACGCAAAGTGCCGCGGCGTCACAGGCGCCCAAGCCGGTCCAAGCGCGCCACCCAGTGCCATCTGTCCCACGCCTGCCACGCAAAACGACGGTGGATGTGACTTTGTGCCACGCCTGCCACGTGAAATGAAGGTGGATGTCAGGTTGTGCCACGCCTGCCACGCAAAGTGCCGCGGCGTCACAGGCGCCCAAGCCGGTCCAAGCGCGCCACCCAGTGCCATCTGTCCCACGCCTGCCACGCAAAACGACGGTGGATGTGAGTTTGTGCCACGCCTGCCACGTGAAATGAAGGTGGATGTCAGGTTGTGCCACGCTGCCACGCAAAGTGCCGCGGCGTCACAGGCGCCCAAGCCGGTCCAAGCGCGCCACCCAGTGCCATCTGTCGCACGCCTGCCACGCAAAACGACGGTGGATGTGACTTTGTGCCACGCCTGCCACGTGAAAGAAAGGTGGATGTCAGGTTGTGCCACGCCTGCCACGCAAAGTGCCGCGGCGTCACAGGCGCCCAAGCCGGTCCAAGCGCGCCACCCAGTGCCATGAGTGCCACGCCTGCCACGCAAAACGACGGTGGATGTGACTTTGTGCCACGCCTGCCACGTGAAACGAAGGTGGATGTCAGGTTGTGCCACGCCTGCCACGCAAAGTGCCGCGGCGTCACAGGCGCCCAAGCCAGTCCAAGCGCGCCACCCAGTGCCATCTGTCCACGCCTGCCACGCAAAACGACGGTGGATGTGAGTTTGTGCCACGCCTGCCACCAAAGGTGGATGTCGTGCCACGCCTGCCACAAAGTGCCGCGGCGTCACAGGCGCCCAAGCCGGTCCAAGCGCGCCACCCAGTGCCATCTGTCGCACGCCTGCCACGCAAAACGACGGTGGATGTGACTTTGTGCCACGTGAAATGAAGGTGGATGTCAGGTTGTGCCCGCCTGCCACGCAAAGTGCCGCGGCGTCACAGGCGCCCAAGCCGGTCCAAGCGCGCCACCCAGTGCCATCTGTCCCACGCCTGCCACGCAAAACGACGGTGGATGTGACTTTGTGCCACGCCTGCCACGTGAAATGAAGGTGGATGTCAGGTTGTGCCACGCCTGCCACGCAAAGTGCCGCGGCGTCACAGGCGCCCAAGCCGGTCCAAGCGCGCCACCCAGTGCCATCTGTCGCACGCCTGCCACGCAAAACGACGGTGGATGTGACTTTGTGCCACGCCTGCCACGTGAAACAAAGGTGGATGTCAGGTTGTGCCACGCCTGCCACGCAAAGTGCCGCGGCGTCACAGGCGCCCAAGCCGGTCCAAGCGCGCCACCCAGTGCCATCTGTCGCACGCCTGCCGCGCAAAACGACGGTGGATGTGACTTTGTGCCACGCCTGCCACGTGAAATGAAGGTGGATGTCAGGTTGTGCCACGCCTGCCACGCAAAGTGCCGCGGCGTCACATGTGTGTGTGTGTGTGTACCGTCTGAATAGACGTAAAACTTCTTTTACTTATTACATATGTATATACGCGGGGGGTCACCGGGGTCCCTGGGAGGTCGGTGACCAACGAAGACACCTCCCGGGGACCCGTGTAAACGTACCCGCGGGACTGTGGTGACGCACCTGGGCGCAATTATAAGACGCAGCTGGTGGTCACCATAGTCCCATATATATATATAATTTCATCCTATCTAACTAAATAACTAATCTAATCTGCATGTCACAGGACTCAGTTCCTGCCGGATCATATAATGATCCATTCTTGTCTAGTGTGATTTCCATGGTGGCTCCGACATGGTGCCATGGAGCCAATTGAGGCAACCCTTTTCAGGGTGAGTGTTGACTGTCCTGACTGCCGAATTAACACATTTTAATTTAGTAATTCATCTAAGTAAATCGCAACAGCTGGCCTTTCCGTTTTGCACCTTTTTGTGAAGTCCCGCGCTTCCGGCTGTCCCTTGTGAAACCTGTGGAATGCATTCCTTACTGAATGAAATCGTTCTGAACCGCCAGAAACTCCATTTTTATTGCTGCAGCAACTTTTGCAACGTCATTGCATCATGTCACGACATTTGAATCAGGCAGGCACACGTCTTTCAGGTGTGGTATTCTTCCTTTTGGTTTTCTGGTGAGGTGAAACATATTGTGCATCTAATTCGTTGGAACTTGGAAGCTGTTTTATGCCATCGGGGCACGACCTGACATCGGGCCTGTTATGGCACAATCGCACGAACAGTAGGTTTAGGAGCTGAATCCTGTTTTCCGGTTTTGTTTTCACCAACTAGTTCCCCATTGGTCCCCTATCTCATGCTCTCCTCCCTCCCCAGGTAGGTTGGTTCCGTCGCGTGCTTAGGTGTTTGTAGGTTTGCGCTTTGGCAGGTTGGTTCAGGCGCTTCCGTCTTCCCCCCCCTCCGCTGGTCTTGGTCCGTGTCCGTCGACCCTCCGCCTTTTTCTTTTCCCTTGCCTTTTCAGGGTTCGCCCGCTCCGGGCTAGGTGTGTTGGTGTGTGTTTGCTCCTTCCCTCTTCTTTTGCGTTCCCCTCTTCGCGTCCTGGTTAAGTAACGTTCATCTCATTGTCACTCCCATCTCATTTTCATCCCCCGTTCATCCTCACTTTCATCTCATTTTTACGCGCACCACCCTGCCGGAGGCAGGGTGTGTGTGTGTACCGTCTGAATAGACGTAAAACTTCTTTTACTTATTACATATGTATATACGCGGGGGGTCACCGGGGTCCCTGGGAGGTCGGTGACCAACGAAGACACCTCCCGGGGACCCGTGTAAACGTACCCGCGGGACTGTGGTGACGCACCTGGGCGCAATTATAAGACGCAGCTGGTGGTCACCATAGTCCCATATATATATATATATATAATTTCATCCTATCTAACTAAATAACTAATCTAATCTGCATGTCACAGGACTCAGTTCCTGCCGGATCATATAATGATCCATTCTTGTCTAGTGTGTGTGTGTGTGAATGTCACCAAGTGTCTTTTGCGCGTGTGTGTGTGTGTTGTTGTGTTGTTGTGTTGTTGTGTGTGTGTGTTGTTGTGTGTTGTGTCTGTTGGTGTGTGTGTGTGTGTGCGTGTTGTGTGTGTGTGTGTTGTTGTGTGTTGTGTCTGTTGGTGTGTGTGTGTGCGTGTGTGTTGTGTGTGTGTGTTGTGGTGACAAAGTGTATGTTGTGTGTTGTGTGTGTGTTGTGGTGACAAAGTGTATGTTGATAAAGCGTGTGTGGACAAAGTGTTTGTGGACAAAGTGTTTGTGGACAAAGTGTGTGGTGACAAAGTGTGTGTGGACAAAGTGTGTGTGGACAAAGTGTTTTGGACAAAGTGTTTGTTGATAAAGTGTGTGTGGACAAAGTGTTTGTGGACAAAGTGTTTGTGGACAAAGTGTGTGGTGACAAAGTGTGTGTGGACAAAGTGTTTTGGACAAAGTGTTTGTTGATAAAGTGTGTGTGGACAAAGTGTGGAGGAGGGCGGAGGAGGAGAAGGCGGAGGAGGAGCCCGGGATACAGAATCAAAAACAAGAACCCCACACAAAGATGTGGGGAAAAATCGTGATTGTCCATAGTTATGTTAGTTTACCAGAGGGTATATATAGAGCATCTATCTTGGAGGCTATGCTGCAGTGAGCAATCTGCATCTGACCATGCGCATCAATGGAGTGCAAGCTTTTCCAGCCGGATTGGCCGTTCAGTTCTCACCCTGTTCGGCAGTTGCAAACAATGGGGGCTTGAAAATTTCAGGCAGAGAAAAGGGGTCGCTGTTTCCAACTGGAGTTTTCCTGATTCGAGAAAACAAATACACAAATAAAAATAAAAAACAAGAATGTGCAAAGCATCATATAATTTTCAAGTAGTGAAGTAGCCATCAGAGATCATCAAAGGTTGACTCTTGACCTTAACCAAGCCAAGGCTTACCCTATCGGATTACGGGTACTTGTGAAATCTGTTGCAAAGTCCGCGGGACTTTGTCTTGGATTTGCTGAGTTTACCCTCCAAAGGAACCCCTATACTAAGTAGATTCCCCAAGTAGTGGATTCCTTTGGCACATCCAAGTTGTCCGAATGGAGACCGTATCGGGGTGGAACGTCCTGGCGAAACGTAGCGAAACTGAGAGAAAATCCCTGGAGTTGAAGCCGGACTGGACTGCCATCGATCTGGACCTATCAGATGGTAAGCTCATCTCATATCTCTGGATCTACAGTCATATACATACCTATATATATACACATAAATATGTTGGTGTGTGTCTGTGTGTGTGCATTTCAGTAACCTGAGTATTTGGCATAATTCATAATAAGGCCATTGAGGGGATAGTTTCACCTACTATCCCCTACTAACCATTGTTCCAGTGACGTCGCAGCGCGGTGTTATAATCATTAATCTATCCGGACTGTCCAATCCACGTGTTAGCTTCAGGGATCATCTCAAGGTGTCCCGAGGACAATATTCAAAAATGCTCGATTTCCAGTTTCAACTATCTGATGAACGCCAACATTTGGATCGCTCACCATGGATTTCTATATAGCTTTAAATCCATCAAGATGCTTTAACACATCTTGGAAATCCAGCCAATGATCCAGAGTTGCTGCCAATCAGCAGCCATCTTCAGGACTTTAAACGCTCACACCGAATTCCGCTGCACCACGGTCCCTGGGGAAATCAGTGGTAGTTGATTCTGCCATATCCTGCCTTCTAAAGTCAAATCAGGTGAGGTCCAAAGGATGGTTTCACCCCTCTGGGATGTGAAAAGCAAAGGACAATTGGTATCTCAGGTTGGGGTTGGCCAATTTCATGGGCAACCCTACGATAAATCACGACATATCACGGTGGTTCCACTCTTTGAGGGCGTAGACTCGTAGACAAACACACGCTTGGAACCAATGTTCAACCCAAAACCTGAGATACCTTGGGAATGAAAAATGGCGTCAGACGGCGTTGTGGTCGCTATTTCCCTCAGCTATAAGTTGGTTCATAAAGCCAGAGAACTGCTGCTGCAAATAAATATCTTTACATACAATCACACGTGAATATATGCATATATATATATATATATCTGTCTATACATATTTAATTGTACACACCATCAACTCCAGTTATATTACTTATCAAGCAACTTAGGTAACGACCTAGGGCACCCTTGTACAGTAGGTATCTTTAGACTATTTGGACCATGCCAAAGCCCGGAACTCCCAGAAACGTGGCGAAATCTGAGCGTTTTCGCTCCTCTACTTGAAAATGCGAGCTGTCTTCCTTCCGAGCAGGGCTAGTGTCATTCCTGAGCCCTTGTTCCCAGCATTCCATTCGTCTTCATGAAACCCAATGTAGACATACCCCAAAACCCTGGCAATTGATGGGTATCCGAGCCATCTGTTGTTCCAGTATACTCAATACCCTAATTGGCTTAACAAATAGGAATTCTCATTACATTTTACATCCAATATTGCAAGCCTGGCCTCAACAAACCAGTGTATCTTTGGGAACGATGCACTGGGCTTTGTTCCACTCCACCCCTGCCGAAGACACGTGCGAAAGCGGCTGGAGGTCCCAAAGGCTTGCTGCTGCTTGTGACCCTCGAGACCACTACTGGGTCCATATTCAACCCCAAACCTAGGATCCCTATCTTTGGTTCCCTATGTTTTTTGTTCAATATAACTGTTCCCAAAAAGAAATAAGACTTGTCCAAATCTAAATCCAGATTAGGGGTTCTACCCCACTATATAGTGACAATCATTTACACACATTCACAAAGTACAAAGATCATGCAACGTGGGGCCCCCCAGTTGGACGTGCCCTTACTATAAGTATCACTCACCCCCAAACCCTAATTCAACTTATACATCTCACAGCTAGTATACCCCACCAAAAAAGAATAGACAAGTATTTTTTTCTACGTTTTTTCTATCTTTACTTCAAGCATAAACCTAGCTGGGCCTCACCTGCCTTGGGCCGCATCACTCCATGGATGGTTCGCCATCAACATCGCCCAGAGCCGGCTGCGCCTGGTGTCGCATCTTCCAAAAAGTTATGATTTAAAGCCCTTTTACAATTTATTTCGAGATTATGGTTATAAATGGGGTTATCATCCCACACATTTTTGTTTTTTTACTGATCATTTATAATGGGATATACATGGAATATAAATGGGGATTTCATGGGATTAATGGAAATAGACACATGAGATTGATGGGACTTTCTAACTTATGGGATTCTGTTGGCCAGCACCTTTTGTTTTTAATTGGATTTAGCCAACCAAAATTGTGATTTCATGAGGTTTGAATGGGATTCAACAAAATAGGGGGGGGATTCTAATTTATTAATATAGTTCTAGTTCTATGGGGGTTTCCGAAGTCATGGAGGACCCTCAAGTCATCATGGTTCAATACTCAGTCGTGGTCATCCATGGCTTGGATGATGCAAGGGTGTACCCTCATGGATCGGACACCTCCATATAGTACCCTCCGGTGTTCACAAACGTGGCGTGCAGTTGGATCAGCTTATCATACCCCCATGATATCCCCAATTGGTTGCTTGATCCACCATTCTTGATGCGTGTGAAGTCCCAGTTTATCTAGGTAAAACGAATTCACCAACAACTATATATATACATATAAATATTGGTGGGACGGCTCCCCTAATTTTGACCATAAAATTTGACCATATCTTAAAGTGACTTCGCGGTAAAGTCGCCAAAATCTCACGTGGTAAAACCAATAATAAACCACCCCCACTTGGGGTTTATGAAATATGCTAAACAGTATAGCCCTTGAAGTGGGAAGATTTACCAAAAAAAACATGCCATGGTTGCCCAAATTCTATCGATACATCATCTAGCATAAATCCAACATGTGACCTACTGGTTTCAACCAACATAGCTATATAGTCTGTTCCCAACTACCAATTCCATAATGTGTGAAGGTCATTTTTTTGGTTGAATCCCTATAGAATCACCTTGTTTTTGTGGCCCTCCAAAAGTTATCATCCAAGGCTCTGAAGGCTACACATCCGTCAGCGCCCTGGGGAGCTTCGAATGCTCATGGAAACGTTCCTGCGCCACATGTGCTCTCCGCTGTCGTGGAATCTCATGGGGATCTAATGAGATCTAACCAATGCAAATGGGATTAAACACACCATTTAGGATGGGATTTCCCCATTAAAAGTGGTGATTTTCCAGGGATTTCGTGCGGGTGTACGATTTTTTTTGGCAACCATGAAGATGTGTGGCTGGGCATTGAACATCGGAATTGCATGGGATATTGATGGGGATCTGTAATGGGCTTGGCAAGGGAACAGTTAATGTACGAACCATCCATAAATGGGTATCCAGTCAGGATAGCATGGGGATATGGTGCAATACTATGCCATGCAATAAAAACCATATCTATATCATTTGGTTGCGAATAAAAATTGAATTCACCAACAAAATTGCCGGAACCTGATGATGAACTGATGGATTTGGGATGATTAATCAACTTTGTTGGTTGAAGTAGCACACACACAAGTTCAATGGATGTGGATATGTAGATATACCCTAGGCCTCACTCATTATTTAATTTTGTGAAGTTGCAGTACCAATTTCTACCTATATAGTGCAAATATTTATTTAAATATCTATATATATATACATGAAATAATAAAAAATATTAATGTCAACCCCAACAAAATACAGCAACGTATATAAAATTATAGTAAAATGGTGACTCAACTGGCACATTTTTTTTCATGTCTTTCTGTTTTTTTTTTGGAGGGGTGGGTTACCATATGACGGGCACAAGTGTTTTTCATGTTTTTCTATTTTTTTTGGAGGGGTGGGTTACCATATGATGGGTCTGCATTGAAATCTATGGTACTATGGTACCATAATTGGAGAGGACTGCCAACCATCTGCCAGCTATTTTGATGTTTACCAATGAAATGTTGTTCTTGACCCACAACCATATACCTTATCATTGGTGTATGAACCCCTATTCATGTTAATGGTCACGCCCAAAAAGATGGAAACGCATGTCATGACTATGTTGCTAAGATTCTACCACCTTGTCTTTTTGGGGCTTACGATGTGTGAGTATGATATAATATTGCCAGCATTAAATCCCATTAAGTCATTAAGTCTGTAAAATTTATAACGTTTATAACCTATATATAATATATTAACCATTATATATTAACCATTATATATTAACCATTATATACAATATATCAACCATTATTAACCTATATAACCTCTCTATATATATATAATTAATTATTAACTTTTACAATCTCTATGAATTCTTGGCCACCCCGGGACCCTGCTCCTTCACCACACTGGGTGTGCTGAGAGCGCTACGGTGATCTTCGGACCTGGCGCAAGAAAAATGCGCAAAAAATCCATAGGGAAACGAAGGTTTACAGGCGAAATAACTATAGAATTCATGGGGATATAAACCAACTTAGTGGGGAAGATATTGAAATCTCTAAAACTCATCTGAACTATAGATACTTATAGTTATTGGGAATAAGTAAGCTCCTATTTTTTGTTTTTTCGGTTAGGAGAAATAACTGACTCGTCACGGGGCAGCGCGCGCCTCGAAGCTGAGCCTCGATTCGATCCCAAAAGTTCCGTCGGTGACTCTGAGATCCTGGCGACGCAGCGACTGGAGAAATGGCACCAGAAATACCACTGTGGCTATGGCATATTTTTCATGTTTCAACTGTAAATCTTCCCAGCAATTCTTGTGGAACATTGTGGAAGAAATTTGACAATTAGGAATGTTGGAAGCATCATGGTGACCCCCAGCTATGTTTGCTGGCTTAAAAGCCAGCAATAAGTTGGTTTACAATTTCTAACTTCTAACCCTAGCTGGAGAGATATCCGCAATAAATCCTAGTTAGCGTGATAGACAAACTCATTTGTCTAGGGAGTCGTTTCCAATAGCAATTTGATCTTTTTCTTTACCACACGTTCTCCATAAATGATGCACGGAAATTGAACAAACACAAATCATTGTTGACCAAAGCGGAATCATATTGTAGATGTAGATCATTTCGGGCTACAATTTCCATGGCCTACCATCACCCTTTTCCGGTGAAATGAAGCGTATCCCGTTGTCAAATAAACCCAAGTTGATTCAATCTGCCAATTCTCAATCAATGATTGTGGCATCGGACGTTCACCTCACATCCACTTACCTCTTCCCCAATTCTGTATATCGAGCGCGACACAAATAGCAGCAACAAACCCAGGTGCCACAATATCCAATGGTCAATCATGTTCCATCACCATCCCATTCTTCAAATGCCATCCGCATCATCCGCGCCTTCGAAAGGAAATCGGGGTGCTCCTGTACGACGCGTCGCGGCTCAGATAGCCGTCTCGGCTCTCCATGCCCTCGGGGCTCTCCATGCCATCGGGGCTTGCCATGCCCTCGGGGCTCTTGCTGCCCTCGTCCTCGTAGCCGTCGGGACTGTCAGCATGCTGCAGGCCCTGCATTGGCACAGCAGTCATGGAGTCGAGCTTTTCCTTATGGCTCTGGGCAGGTGGCTCATCCCCAAAAGTGTGCAAATATGTGCACTATATATATATTATTCAAATATCAATAATAACAATATATATATAATATATATATATACATACGCATGATTACATATGTCAGATGTAGTGTTGTCATGTATCATGATGTTGCGCATATATATATATATATATACACATTTATTTATTTATTTATTTATATATTTATTCTAGTGTTGTAATGCATTTATATTGTATACACACCTGTAGATGCATTGTCTACTTGTACACCTAGATTAGATTGAGTGGCATCTGCAGAGAAAAAGGTGTTTTGTCTAAAAAACAAGAAAGCAAAAGGGACCAGCGCATTTGAGGCCATCAAGTATGTGATGCGTTGAGTGGCATCAACTATGCATCCACCATCCAAGCAATGGATTGGCCCCAGGAAACTTTAGCTGCATTGGATAGCCATTAAAAAAAAACACCATGTTTATCATGGTTGAGGAGGGATACAACCTGACCAGAAACGTGGGCGGGGTTACCTGCACAGCCAGTTGTCGCCGGTTTTTGTTTAGATATCGTGAAAAACCATACAAAACGGCACTCCTTTTAACTGGTTGGTACCAATCCCCATGTTTTACAGCAAAAAAGGTTAGAGTACTGGTTGGTGCCCTTCAAGTTGACCCAGATCTGGGTCCTTGTGCTCCCCAGGCCCCCAGATCCACATAAACCAAAGCGGTTGAGAGTCTTCCAACGTCAGCATTTGCTGATAGAGTTTTGCTCGCATTTCAAGCACTGTTTTCAAACTCTCCTCAAAGTCGCGAAGACCTATCATGACCTATCGGACCTATCTCTCCTCCCTGTTTGGGGTGACGTAAAATGATTCCAACATGATGAGATATGCTTGGTGCTGGAATGGTCTACAGAGTCCTTTGGCTTGCGGTTTGCCAGGCCATCTCCCCCAGCGTAGATGGAGTAGCCTTTTACCGAACATCCGTTATTTGTTTGGCTGTCCAGCTGTCTTTTCCCTTTCACGCCGTGGATGGCGCAGACTCACCCACACCTACCTTCTTCACAAAATGCCAGTGTTCCACCCTTCCACGACAAACACAGTTCAGCTTATGGTTCGATACCAATGTCAGCAAAAAATCTAGAGTTCCGATGAGATCCTTATCGTTTCAATGAAATTTGATCCAAAACCCAATAACCAAGGCTTTTTTGGCTTATGCAGTTGATGTTGGTCACGATTAATCCCATTGGGTCAGTCAAATATATCACTCTGATTATCGCTGTAAGATGTTGGGCCCTTTGAGCCGTCCTCCTTGAGTTCCTGCACCATGCTTTGACAGGCTTTGGTTGCAAGATACGACCTCAGAGGGACCAAGGCAACAAGTGGATCTTCCATGCCTATTTTTGGTTGCCATGCCCAAAGCAGAAATCCTAGGTGGGCAACTCATACGCATAGATTTCCCAATTCTGTGTAGATGTATACCTGCATCTTCAAAAACGTGTATTTTTTATGTTTTTTTTTCCGGATAAGATATTTGTTTGGGGTAGTATCATTTTTTTGACTTCGAACGATTTTTGGGTTTTCTTGTTTTCTTCTTTTTGACCTTCTGGATGGTCTTTTCTCAATCTTGTAACATGTGTCACACTTTTATGTGGACTCGTTTTCAGACAGCATTATATATTTTGAATATTTTTGAATGACTCTTAGAACCTATTTGCCATCAAATGAAAGTGAAGAATGTGATACACTCTTGAGTTAAGTACAACATGCCAAACAGGCCAATCACAAGGTTATCTCAAGTCCTGGAAGCCCATTGGGCAAAGGAGTTGTGTTGCGGCATCCCTCTTATCATCATGCGCGGGTGGCAAGGTGGTCTAAGGGCGTTTGTGAATCTATGAAATTCTAATGTTTTTTCATTGGGCAGCCTATCCTTAGACAATTTTTGCAACGGCACGAAACAACGTAATTTGCCGGCGAAAAGGCGTAATCTGCCAGCGAAACGGCTTAATGTTTTTGGAACAGATTTGTGTGTGCTTTGCTGTTGGTGAAAGGGATTGATCCTGAAGACCTGACAGATTGAATAGACAGTGTAGACAGAGCAAGTGCCAGTCAAGCAACAAAAGAACCTGCCAGGATGTGCTTTTGTGTGCAATCCAAGCGATAGAAAAACCAAGTCTCTGCAACGTTCTGGGGATGCGTGATTTCTCTTTCACTTAGATTCTGTTTTGACGAGTGAGGCTGCTTTGACGTGAAGAGTCTTCCAAAGTGTCCAAGGTAATCAGTCATGGCTTTCTGTTGTCGTATTTCACTTGATCTCTCTGGAGTTGGTGAAGGCTGCGAGGTGGCCAACCAAACCTTCCTGACAGAATAGGGAAGAACATGAAAGAGCAAAAATTCAAGAAACATCAAAAAACAAACATCAATTTTTGGCGAAACGCCAACAAAAACAGCATTCTCAACTTCGAGCGATAATTGTGCACATCCGGAGGTTGTAGGCATCATTATATATATATATATATCTATATAACTAAATAAACAAACATATGAGTAGTCTTAATAATACGTAATAATACATATATAGACATCGCATATATACATTTATATGTGCTATCCAAATTCTTGGTGAGAAGGTAGACCCGCAAAATCATACCCCCCCGAGTCATGCTGCCTCAAAGAAGGCACGGCTGGATCCATAGGGGCTGTGTATTCATACTTGAGGCCACAGGGAAGGGTATGCAAGCGAGTTGGGCAAGGAGGGATCTGTATTGAGAGAATATGTGGCGCAACCTTTTCAGTGTCATGTTTTACTAAGCTACCATTCGATGTTGCTAGCACGCTAGCAGCAACGTATCATGATATTCTGGCTCGCACGCACCATAATCATTCCACAATCCTCCCCCTGACATCCTAGCATACCAACACTACCATTACTCATTACGCTCCTAGTACTCTACTTGCCAAATACAAAGTGCTAAGTGCCCCAACCGAACGCGTTTCGGTTGAGCCACCTCTTTCCCCCAGCCTTTCCTTCCTTGTTCCTGTCCGTGACATATCACACACGCACACACACATATATATATATATATATATATATATGTGCGTGTGTGTGCGTGTGTGTAAAGGAGAAGATATATGTCTATGATGAATATCTAAGTATCTCTATCTGCCACTATCTTAGCTACATATCGAGGTATCTATAGTCTATATGTATATGTGCATATAGCTATGGATAAATATATACATCCACTATGCAAATAACCCAGTCTTAGAATATGGTAACTTAGGTGCGTACATCCGTGAAGCAAGAAATGCTTGGAAATCTTAAGATGCGCATCTTCCATTCCTCGCCAACACCGGGTCATGATTTCATGCAGACTTCTTGCAGAAATGGAATGCAAGACTCCAAGTGGATGTTCTCTGACTACATTGCCTTACATTACATTGCATTGCATTACATTAGTTTAGATTAAATCTGGACTAGGTTAGATTAGATTAGGTTACATTACATTAGGTTAGATTGCATTGGATTAGATTCCCCTTCATTAATTAGGTTACATTGGATTAGGTTACATTATATACATTACAATATATTGCATTGCATTACATTCAGAACACTCACGGTGGATATCATCCTGTATATGTGTGTGTGCGTGGGCATGCGAACCAGTGGCACCCGTGGTCACACATGAAACCCTGCGGAATGGACGCACCAGGGTTTGAGCTCATGCCAGCCATGTTGGAGTATCCTATTAATCCGTATTGATCCATATTAATCAAGTTTGATCCATATTCATCCACATTAATCTAAGGTTATGGGCAGTCGGCCAAGCTTAGCCACAGAGCGCCTTACAAATCGACCGAGCAACGCGACAGTGTCGCTCTTGTTCACCTCCCCTGCGGAAGGATGGAATTTAAAGGGCTGAAAAAAACACCACGTATCAGGGCTTCCTGCGATTTGTGTCCCCAAAAGCAAAAGAAACGAATGAAACTGACTGTGTAACTACATACTCTCTTGTCACTGTTGGAGATGTTTGGTTGTATCTACTTGTATTTTGTTTCGTTTCTTCGGCTCTTCGGCATTCATCAGAAGTTGAAAAAATCTAAATCTAACCCGCCTACATATCCACATAAGATACCATGTCCGAGACAACATATCTCGCAGAACCTCTTCAGGATTGACCAGCCTTGTCCCCTGCGGTTATGGCCCTTCACAGCTACAAATGGGATTGCAACTCCTACAACTATCAGCAACTAAGCTTCTATACCATCTATACCCTGTAATCCCATTTATAACTGGCTATAGGGCCATCGATAACCGTGATTGATGGGGGGATCATCTAAAATCAGCAATTCATGGAAGATCGGCTGTTCTGGATCGATCACTTGGTTCATTGAATTCTCATTGAGTGCTTAGCTTCTGAACTATAGTTTATAGCAAAAAACATCTAAAACCCTTAGTTTTATTCAATGGAAATCGGGGATCAACTTAAAAACCCTTATTCATGCTTCCTTAAAACTCTCCATTTGTCTGGACCGTTCTTCCGCCCCTTTGCCTCGAATCTTCAGAGTCCATGCAGAAGTTCCGCCATTTGAAGTGTACCACTTCCGTCTGCGTCCTGAACGAACTGGCTGGGACCAAGTCGTCGCCCCACCAAGATATTTTTGCGATGCAAAACATGCGACTTTTATTCTGTTTGGTTTTCTTGTTCCCCACATCTTTGTGTGGGGTTCTTGTTTTTGATTCTGTATCCCGCCACCTCCTCCGCCGCTGGCGCGCTTGGGCGCGGTTAAAGCCCGGGGCGCCGCGTTTTGTCACCCACAACTTTGTCACACACACACACAATCTTTCACACACAACTTTGTCACACGCAACTTTGTCACACACACTCTTTGACACACAACTTTGTCACACACCCTCTTTGTCACACACCATCTTTGTCACACACAACTTTGTCACACACCATACTTTGTCACCCACCATCTTTCACAAAAACAACTTTGTCACACACCCTCTTTGACACACAACTTTGTCACCCACCATCTTTCACACACAACTTTGTCACACAAACACACACACACAGACACACACACACACACACACCGTCTCCGCGCCACTTTGCGTGGCAGGCGTGGCACTTGGTGATATCCACATTCACTTTGCAGAAGGATGCAACTTTGTCACACACAACTCTTCACATACAACTTGTTCTACTTCTCGATCCTCCACCACCTCCTTCCTTCCCCGTCCCCGCTACACCATTTGTTGCTCATTATTGGAAGAAGTCGACTTGTGGGGTTATCCGGTCCTTTAATTTTTTTTGCTGGATTACTTTCCGTACATATTGTTTGTAATAGTAGCTCTCAAAAAGTAAAAAACTGTTCTATCTTTTGGGGGTGTGCCGAAATGGTGGGAAAAGACCCACGGCTTTCGAATAAAGAAGACCCAGCATTTGTAGATCATGTCGAACCACGGGTTTTCCACAGTTCCACATCTATGTTTCATTATGTTTCTATGTTTAGATATGTATGTATATATATATATGTATAGCTGAGGGTAGAAAATGCTAAGGTCTTCCTTGAAATCCATCAATATTGATGACTCGGAGTTGGCCTTCCATTTCTCGGTCACTCCCCCAGTTGGACTCGAACATTGACAGCCCCAAGACTTGGAGACGGCTGTTCTCTTTCTGGATTCCCATCTATAAGAATTGAACTTATAGCATGTTATACTTACAACTATATATAAGTATAATAAATTCATATGAATTTAAGAATCTGAAATAGACAATTAATCTTGGGAGATTCGAGGGTTGATACCACTACTAACTAATCGGTGATATTGACCAATGCAGTCAATCTGTAGCAATCCATCAGAACCTCCTGGGTCCAAGGGTCGATCACTTCAAACCTCAGGGCTGGTGTCATGGCTGGGAAGGGCAGGTCATCTTTGAAGATGAATACCGTCCAACTCCAATTCCATGGCTTTTCTTCACGCATAGCAATGAACTTCTCCATATATTTCAATATGTGTTCAATATATTTCAATCATACTTTCGGGACCTTTCGGGTATGTTGCATGATATACAGTAATCATGGCATATCATGGCCAATCTCTTCTAGAGATGTATGCCATGCGTCACCATTTTCACAAAAAAAAACATACTAAACTACCCGCCCAATGTTTCCTCAGCAATATAAAGTATACATATACATATATAAATAACAAGATACGATACAAATATATATAATATAGGATTGTTCATGATTGTTCCTATCCTTCGGCAGGTACCCTCCAATAATATAACCTGACAATGGAAAATCAGCCCTCTTGATAGATGATTATATATCCCGTTTGCCAAGTTTTCCCCATGAAAAATTGTGTTTTCCAGCAAACCATGATTTTTCCGTATTTTTCCTGTATAATTAAAATCACCATAAATAACCAATTTCATCCAATTTCCACAGATTTCCCAAGTTCATGTCACCATTTCTCGTTTGGTTCACTACCCGTTCCACTCCTCCCACAGGGTTCCATCGTTGGTTCCGTCACGTGGCAAGTTGGCGCGGTCTGGAGGCAGGTCCAGTTCATCCATTAGCCGCTGGATCTTCTTGTCTTGAATCACCAGGAGGAAGAGCTCCTGCAGTGGGAAAACTGCGGGAAAAACTATTGGAATCCCATGGCCATGCAGTCTTCGCGGCCCATTTAGTTTGATGATTTGACCGACTTTCGCTGTCAAATTAGCAAAGGGTAATTGTAGATACCCTCTGGTTAATTATTTAATATAGCCATGGGAAATGACCAATTTATAGATGGTTTACCTATTAAAAATTGTGATTTTCCATGGTTATGTTAAATAACCAGATGGTATATCTAGTTACCATAAGCCATAGTTAGTCTCCGTAGTGAAGAAAACCTATGGATACAGGATGATACCGTATCACCCGGTATACCATGGTATACCCTCCGGTGTCATCACTGGCTGGCAAACGTCCGAACATATAACCAAATGGGCATATCTCTCTCTCTCTCTCTATCTCTATCTAAACATATTAAATATGGAGGTTTCCTGAAATGGGCGTACCCCTAGATCATCCATTTTAGATTGGGATATATTGGGATATTCAATTTTTTTCACCATTTGGGGGTACCCCCATGACTTAGGAAACCTCCATACTCCAACTAAGAGGAGATGCCATCATTGCAGCCACGATGACCCCAGCACCCACGAGGCTGGAGATGTGTTTTTGTGAATGGGATAAAAAGCCATAAAGAAGAGGGGATGCGGGGATGAACGGCTCCAAGAATATCCAGCAAACAAAGGTTTGAACTATCAATGCCTATCGACAAGGGATTCACCAACAGATTGGTGAATGTCAACCCCGGATTTTGCCAAACCATGGTTTATTAATTAGGGGGTGCTCCTCCAATAGTCATAATCTGATACTTAAATGGTGCCCTGCCAATTAAAGAGCCGTTTGGGGTTTATTAATCCAGGGTTGACATTATATATATATATATAAATATATAAAGAGGGAATACATTGCGGGTAGCATGGGAATTCAGACACTCATGGGACAAAAGTGGGGAACAAAACATGAGATGATTACCGTCCAGGAGACAATCACATTTAAATAAATAAACAGCTCATGGGAACCCAAGGGAAAGTAATATACTTATGTTTCATGTCTACCTTGATTAACAGGAGGGCCTCAGGCAACTGAAAATTACATTTTTTCCCCACCTGTCAGGTGAGGGTTGTTAGATTTTATCAACTCCTCCTCCTTCTTCTTCTCCTCCTCCTCATTCTCCTCCACCACCTCTGCCTCCACTTCCATGTCCACTTCCGCCTTGCCAACTCTTCGCCAAGCTCTTCGCCAACTTCCGCACGCAGTGGGCACTGCTGGACCTCAACTGCAAGGGTCTGAGCGCACTGGGCACCGCTGGACCTCAACCTGGGGCCTTCCGAGCTCAGTGAGCACCGCTGGACCTCAACCTGGGACCTTCCGAGCTCAGTGAGCACCGCTGGACCTCAACCTGGGACCCTCCGAGCTCAGTGAGCACCGCTGGACCTCAACCTGGGACCCTCCGAGCTCAGTGAGCACCGCTGGACCGCAACGGCCAGATAGAATGCCAGAAGATATGCCAGATAGAACGCCAGATAGAATGTCAGAAAGAATGCCAGAAGATATGCCAAATAAAGTGCCAGAATGTTTGCCAGATAGAATGCCAGAAGATATGCTAGATAGAATGCCAGAAGGTATGCCAGATAGAATGTCAGATAGAATGCGAGAAGGTATGCCAGATAAAGTGCCAGAAGATATGCCAGATAGAATGCCAGAAGATATGCCAGATAAAATGCCAGAAGATATGTCAGATAGAATGCCAGAAGATTTGCCAGCAACAAAACGTATAGATGTCATGGTGGGGATAACTCGAAGTAAAGTAATTTGGCTTGGGGATACCACAAATCGCAATTTAATAAGGAAACAGGAACCGGTGATAAACGGTTGGAGTGTACCCTATCTTTGGGCAGTCCCACTTGGAAACAAATTTGCCAACATGCCCTCTGGTAATTTGACGTAGCTATGGTAAATGGTCCATTTCGTTCGATAATCTAGATATATCTACAGTAGATAGATATATATATATATAATTATATATATATAACGTGATGAATTACGTTCAATCCCTGGTGGGATACATGACATTGACATGCTGGATATCCATGAGTATCCCATCTCCAATCTGCTCGCCTTGCTGATTGCCACATCAGTCATCAAATCTTCTGTCAGCAAAGCAGCTGAAGGCAGCCTGGGTACTACGTGCCTTCAAATATTGACCACAAATATCCGCATTGTCTTTACATCAGGGATACCAGGGGGACCAACATAGCCAGGGAAAATCGTGGAGGAAATTTTTCTTCCGGCCAAGATGCTTCTTCAGACTTCCATGGTGATTGGGTGTGCCATTCTCTTCCTGAGTGCTCGAAAGACCCAGCGATGTTGACGATTTTTCTAAGCAATGCAATAGGTGATTCAACAAAATATCCAACAACATGCATCTCATCTTGGTTACCAGCGCTCAAACCACGGGACAAAACAAAAAACACATGAAAACAGGGAACAACTGAGACTCAAAGACATGATGTTTTTGAGTTTGTTGTAGCATGGTGTTTTGCACGGTGGCTCTGGATGTTCATCTTCCAGGTGATCTCCCTGCATTGAACCTCAAGTTTCAGTGAAATCTGAAGTCCTTGGTGGCCAACTGCCTGTTCCCGAATTACTAAACTATATACTGGTAAAACCAAATCCACATTTTGAGCTTAAATAATTCCCGCTGGCTGGTGAAATTAGACGAAATCCATTTTTTTGCCGGTCACTCTGCTCATTCTGAATGGTTCGAGGCTTCAAATTTTGGAGGTTTCCAGGATTGGAGGTCTCCAAGGTTTTTACCGTGAACGGCTATGCTTTTACCACGGTTCCATGTCGCAAAAGGCATGGTAGGCCGCCACAAAGCGCTTAAGCAACTCTCGCGTGGTCCGAGCAATCCGAATAGACTCTCGAGCATAGGCCTGGGGCTCTCCGCGATAGGCAATCAGTATAGGTTTGGGGATTGTACTATATGCATTTGGGGTAATCATGTTGACCGGTCAATACTCTTGAATGATTCATATCAAATTTTAATACCGTTCTTACTACTATAATGTTACGGCAAGACCCTGAGGTTTGCCCGGACTCGCAACGAGCGTCCGGGCATCATGATCATGATGATGATGATGATGATGATGATGATTGATAACCAATATGCTCCACATAAACAACATGTATTAAACCCTTTTTGAGGATCTTCAATGAATATAGAAGTTCCACGTGGGTGGGAAAATCACACCCTTAGAAAAGATCTTCGACAAATTTGGAATATTGTAGAAGTTTACCGCGGGTGGGAGAATTAAACCCTTATTGAAGATCTTCAATGAATGTAGAAGTTTAACGGGGGTGGGAAATTGATATGATATAGTGTGGAGGAGAGAGAAAAAACCTTGCAAAGGATGCTATTCTGGGCTTGGGCGAACCTCGGGGTCTGTGTGCAATGTTAGTTTTACCTGACAAGCAACTGGGATGATATATGATCCTGCGACCAGAGTTCAGAAAGTACTTCCCCAAATGCTTCATGCATGTGATATCCTACATCTACCTACATTCTCGGTTGGCCCATCAAACAATTGGTATTGAAACCTATCATTCAAGTCAGTAATATGCCAAACTCAAAGCCATTATATAAACCATCCCCTAGATCACCATTTTTATGGGTTATAGAGACCAACCCCAAATGGTAGCTTTACGGCATTGGGGTGAAGTCCATGATTGCTTTTAATGTTTTCGGATCAATTCATCCGCACCTCGGCCGTTTGAATGTCATTTTCTTTGGCGGCTCTCATCGTGATATCCACCTGGCGCACCAAGCCAGGCGGGCATGGCGGGCCACTGCACTGGCCACATGGCAAGAGTGAGTTTTGCTTGAAAACGGTACCTTGAAAAAGGGGTTCGTGCTACAACAGGCGGCTCATTCTCAATGTGATTTCTACCAATAGGATGAATATCTCTAGGCATCCCAATGCTGAAGACAGGCCTGCTTTAACTTTCAGGCAGTCAGTAAACTGAGCAGCGCATTGGAAGCAAGAAAAAACATATTGAACATGCCATTGTGTGATGTGTGTACTAATATCATATATGTTACTAAGTCTTTCTGGGCGCCATGAAGTGAATTAAATTCATCTATGGAAAATAAACACATGGATACATTAAGACATGATCTGACATGGAGGCTATGTAAGGCCTATGTAAGGGAATATCTCCACAAAATATGGCCTTATATGGTACAGTACCTCCATTTTTGGATCCAGAAATTCCCATTGATTAAGACATGATCTGAGATGACCTATCTATCTAGATCTATTTATCCAACGATCCATCCATCTCTCTTCTTCTACCTCTCGATCTGCTCTAGATCATCAAATCTATTCAAATCTAATCTAGTATTATTTTCCTATCGGTCGTTTGAACATACCTGTGTATCAACATCTATTTGTGCATCTAATTTATATAACTTATCTTATATATACACCCAACGTCTTATAATCTGGTTGCATTTATGTGCTTTTATGACTTTTATGTGCATGCACTACTACTCATCGTTCCACACCTCCGCACAATGTATCCCCGACACTTCAAACAATGTTCACTGCATGTGGATCCCCCTGCAACAGTGGCATTTTCAGGTCCAAGATACATAGACGGCAAGAATGACGTTGAAAATTCCTCAGAGATCTGCAGGGAGGAAATCCGACCAAACCAAGGGAAGGAAGGCTTCCGAACTCTCGTGATTTGCTGAGACGAGATGGGGAAACCCCGAGTTTGCGATACTTCCCCTGGGTTTTCCAAATACCCTCTGGTAAACTAACATAACTATGGAACATCACTATATTTTAAATCAACTATAAATTGCCCATTTTCTATGTCGCAAACTGCGTATTTCTGCTTGTCAGGTTGTTATGCCGCTACGCTGAACCGGTTGCGAGTTCACACGATCCAAATTTCCTGGTGGCTTCCGTGTGTGCACCATGGTTTTTGTGATCCTGCGAAGGGAACAAAATACTGCAATTGCATATGTACACGTTACACATACACACGCCCACATATATATATATATATATTTATTTAATATATAGATATAAATGTATAATTACCCTTCCGCATCTCTTTATCAGCCTTCAACTATAGTTTCTTACCATGATAAAAAATAATAAGCAGAAAACAACAACAACAACAACAACAACAACAACAACAACAACAACCACCAACAACCACCAACAAGAACCAACAACCCACAACCGACAACCGACAACCAACAACCAAAAACCAACAAACAACAACCAACAACCAACAACAAACAACGTTTCGGAACCTTGTGCGGAAGGAACAACAAACAACCAACAACCAACAGCCAACAACCAACAACCAACAACCAACAACAACAACAACAACAACAAGAGCAACAACAACACAACCACAACCACCACAACAACCACAACAAACACAACAAACACAACAACCAAACTAATAATACTCATATCACCAGGCGTACCTAGATAAAGTAAACGGTTATCACTAGGGTTATATATCAGTTATCAGCTCAACAGCGCTGATCGTTTTGGATGTCCTCCATGAACCGTCATCGACCCTGAAAATCTGAGTATTTTTGAATCATTGTTGAAGCTCTTACTGGAAAATCTTAGGGACTATCACTTTCACTATCATGTTCAATTACTTTCAATTCCAATATCTTAACAGTCTTAACATGATTCAACGGACATCTTACAATAAAGCACAGTTTTTCATCCCAGCTCAGGCGTTGCTGTGGACTTTCCACTTGGGGATCTGTTCCAAACACTCCGTTTGCTCCGGGCATCCCATGGTCACCAACATATAGCTCCCCACATAACCTGGCCAATGGAGGCCATGGAACATCGCCATTCAGATGTTGTCCATGTCCGACAATGAGGGATCAACAAACCAACCATGGGGATATTATTTGATATACTGGCTGGTGGTTTCAACCCCTCTGAAAAATATAAATCAGTTGGGGTTACTATTCCCAATATATTGAAAAATAAAAAAAAGTCCAAACCACCAACCAGTAACCAGTATAAGTTAGGGGCTGCATCAGCATGTTTGTCTGTTGTATGACAAACATGGCCCAGAAGGCGCTCCCAGCTACTCCCGAAAATGTGGGAACGATTTGCAAAATGAAAACAGAAAAATCACAGAAAATACCTATAAGAAGGACAATCAAGAACACTATGCGGAAACCAAGCGTGTGGAGCCAAAGATGTGGAACCAAAGGAATGTATAATTCAATAACTGGCTCAACTGAATTGGGCATATTTGTGTTGAATATTTCTGGAGCTGCTCTCTTGTAATCGAGAAACAACATGTTGGTGCGCCAGGTTGCTATGTTGGTTTTGAATAGTACGTTAACTGTTGAGGTTTTGTGTGATCCCATCCCCCCCAATTCCCAAATATGTAATCTCATCCCCTACATCCACCATGGTTTCGGGAGGGTGTTGAATCGGGGGGGTGTTGAATCTTAGGGGACAGCAATTACTGTAGTCAGATTGGTTATAAACCAAGTTGTACTGTGCGCCACCTTGTCGCTGGCAATTTCGCGAACAAACATCGTTTGCAGCGGGTAGCAAAGGATGTTGTTGTTCCTTTCCCAATTCGGATTGCCAAAGCGAAGCAAGATTGGCAAAAGAACGGTTTGCAAGGCTTAGTGGCTTAGTAGTACCAGACCAGAATCTCCCAAAATTGAGTGTCGCATTTCTGTGTTAAGGCTGTTTCAGTTAACTGCCCGTGGAAAATTCCAGTTGCAGGCGCTACAGCGGAGCATTCCCGGTTCTGGTACGGTGTTATCATGCCAATATAGAGATACAGTGTGTTACCTGTCAACAAAGATTAGAGCATGAATAGTAGCTGGAATGCCCCAACATTGCATGGCAGTCTGAGGTGTGACGATGACGACATCCAAGTGCATCCAAAGCGTGCTTCCATAAAATCTGCCCTCCAACGCCAATTGGCTCAACGAAACGTCTCTGCAAGGGGTATTCAATCGCTTTTTCATATTTTTGCCCACGGACTTCACTATAGTCGACAAAAACTTCTAAAACCTGTCGATCTGGTCGTCACTTCCAATCAAAAATTATCCAAGGAAACTTGGCATTGCACCAGTTTTAAAGCAACCATCACACGTATTCCCCAGAGCCGATAGATTCCCCATGTCTATCATTGCTGGTGAATTATGTAAGCCAATGTAAGCGATGGGAGGAGAAAACAAGGACTCAGCATATCAATGGTACGCCAACATCCAGCGGATCCCACAATTTATATAGATTGCAATTTCATGGGTATCAGTATATCCCTTGTGCAGGCACACCCAAATCATATTTTCAAGTTTTTCAAATGTGGTTTTAATAAGTTACAGACCAGTAAATCTCATTATATACATATCGCCATTCAAAAAAACGACCGTGGTTATACCCATACACCATCCATTTTCCTTATGACATCCATTGACATCCCATAATATCCCATATTCAATTAAAATGCATTAAAATGCTGCGGTACACCATGTCTCCTACTTATATCCTCGTGTTGCTTTTGTTTCAAGGTTTTTTTCCCCATAATCGGCCCGAAACCATCCAGGAAACTCAGGATGAACGGCAAACCAAACTCTTCAGCCAACAAGGACGGGATTGGCTGCCCCGAATCTGTCACCTCGGCACTCAGGCTTTCGAAACTGGGCACTCCGGGGTAAACTGCTCCAAAAGATGCTCTGTTCAACATCCCAAGCTTGGTTGGTTACATCCAACCTTTCATTGGTTAAATTCTGTAATTCTTAGGTTACAAGATCAGTTCCCCTATATATAGATAGCTAAGTTATGCTAAGTTTGTTTACTATACTTTGATGGGCGGTATATAAACCAACTTGCAACTGCCCCACTTTTGTAGCTACAACCCACTTTAAACCTCAATGGAAAAGGCATGCAATAAAACGATTACCAAAAATAATGTCGCGATAAAAATCAGATTACACATGATTGCAAATGAGTGGTTCGCCCCAGAATCACAGGTGGGTTAGTTCACCCCAGTGAATTCTGCATACGGTAAGAGGGCGACTAGTCCGGCTATTTGGCGGTGAACTAACGAACTGGCCAGGTGGGATGAGCCACCAGCAAGCCAAAATGCCGTTCGATTCATCCGATTCATAGATGTTTTGTTTTCCACTGATGTAATGGAACTAAAACGAAGTATTTCCATCTGGTTATTTAACATAGCCATGGAAAATCACCATTTTTAAAAGGTAAACCATCTATAAATGGGCCATTTTCCATGGCTATGTTAAATAACCAGAGGGTATTTCCATCGCCTATAGCGAATGTGAAATATCCTCCAAGTGCAATCCCAGTGTGAGTGGATCCAACACTAAATCTGGCTTTCGAAGAGGGTGGTATCTGGGGGAAGGGATTAAGCCATCAACTCTGGGGGTGCATTCACTATCCACTGATTTCAGTTTTTGGATGTTTTTTTGGGATAAACAACCACAAACCATTTACCGAAGTGATCAGAAGAAAAACTAAAACCATACACGGTTCCGGTTCAGCGCAATTTTTCTCAAGACGACTACAGGCGGCATGGAGAATATCAAACAGTCTATACTTTAAATCAACTCCAAAATATTGGGAGGGTCACTTTTATTATATAAATCTTTAAGATTCTTTAGGGACCTCTTTACTTCGAATCAAAATTATACAAATCAGCAATAACTGCTGCAAATCACTGGCAAATATGGATAGTGGATGCGTATGTAGGCTTCGGTAACATGACATTAGTACCATCATGGCTAATCTGTCGGTCGGCCCCGGGCCTCACTTGCATCGCTTCCCAGCAGATGTTCTCGTTTATAACCGTTTATATTGCAAAATGGGTGACGGATTTGGATATTTTACCCATTAATAATCGGTTATAATTCACCATAATAATATCCAAATATTGGTGATATCCAAATATCACCCATTTTGCAATATTGAATATCACCAATAATCCCGGAATAATCCCCCTTGAAATTCACCCCAAGGGGTCAGGCCAACCATTCCATAAGGAAAATGTCAACGGAGATCATCAATAGTCAGGATGGCATCCTCATCTTTTTGGTACCAAGTGGGGGTATGGGATTTGACCCTGTTTAACCAACAGAAAAATGGTGGTACCATGGAGTTTAAACTTTAAACACAACAACTTGAGGTCTTATCATTTACCATTATCATGTCCTATCTGCCTTGAGTTTCAGCAAAAACTTAAAAAAATTGCCAAGTGACACATTCGCCATTGAAGCATCTGAATGCAGTGAACATCGTGGCCGGGATGTTCTTGAAATAACCTGATCGGATCTTAAGGGATAAGCCAAGGACCTAAGAATTTGGCCCCCGAAAAAACACCACCAGCCGCTATACCCTAAAAACGTACCATCATGGCCAACCACTGGAGGGCCACCTGGGGGATCACGAATGCTTTGTCGTCCATGTTTTTCATATATATATATTGCCCTCTGGAAATTTCACATGTGCGCTAAAATCACAACTCTTTATTATATAGTATAATTTCATTCGTAGGTAAAAAAATACATGGACCATTTTCCATAGCCCATAGCTATGTTAGATTACTGGAGGGTAAAATCGGCCTAGTGCTATGAGCCAGCAAGTCCTTGAGAAGTGAAATAGCCTTGGATAACAAAAAGGGTGTGAAATAGTTTTAGGATTAAAGTTGGGCAGGTTTGGGTTTTTTTTTTGGATTTCTTGGCTGGTACCATTTGCCTAGTGTTTTGCAACGGTTTGGAACTTGAATTTGTCATTTTGCATGGTATTTGCCACATTTGGGCATGTTCACCTTCCATTTTGCATGGGATTTACTACATGTGGGCATGTTCACCTTCCATTTTGTATGGTATTTGCCACATTTTGGCATGTTCACCTTCCATTTTGCATGGGATTTCCTACATGTGGGCATGTTCATCTTCCTTTTCTATGGTATTTGCCACATTTTGGCATGTCCACCTTCCATTTTGCATGGGATGTTCTACATGTGAGCATGTTCACCCAAATATTTACAGATGCGGAAGCTTGGGATTAGATAAAAAGCGGATGGGGGGGATTGAGGGAGGGCGCTAGCTATCTATCCAGCTAGCTAGCTATCTAGCTAGCTATCTATCTAGCAAGCTAGCTATCTATCTAGCAAGCTATCTATCTATCTAGCTACCTATCTACCTATCTAGCTAGCTATCTTGCTAGCTATCTATCTACCTATCTATCTAGCTGGCTATCTATCTATCTAGCTATCTAGCTATCGAGCTATCTATCTAGCTATCTATCTATCTAGCTAACTATCTACCTATCTATTTAGCTATCTATCTATCTATCTATCTATCTAGCTATCTATCTAGCTACCTCTTTATCTATCTAGCTAGCTATCTATCTATCTAGCTATCTATCTAGCCTCTATCTATCTAGCTATCTATCTAGCTATCTATCTAGCCATCTATCTATCTAGCTATCTATCTAGCTATCTATCTATCTATCTAGCCATCCAGCTGTCTATCCAGCTATCTAGCTATCTATCTATCTAGCTATCTATCTATCTAGCTATCTATCTATCTACCTCTTTATCTATCTAGCTAGCTATCTATCTATCTATCTAGCTATCTATCTAGCCATCTATCTATCTAGCTATCTATCTAGCTATCTATCTAGCCATCTATCTATCTAGCTATCTATCTAGCTATCTATCTATCTAGCTATCTAGCTATCTATCTATCTAGCTATCTATCTACCAAGCTATCTATCTATCCAGCTATCTATCTATCTATCTATCTATCTATCACATGTAATCCTGTCAGCTTTCCAGAGAAGGTTAGTTCGCAAAAACCAACTAATGTAACTTGGGTTTAAGTTTAAATAAAAAAAAAGCGGGAGGGGGGGATTGGGGGGAGGGCGCAGCGCCTCCCCCCAAAGCAGAATGCAAGCACCTCTTCTCACATGTTACGTTGCTAGTTTTCAAGAGAAGGTTGGTCATGTGATACTCAGGGATGTAAATACTGTGCAAAATGCATCTTACATGGAAATCAAGTATTTAAAGCAGGCAAAGCAGGGAAGCAAAAAAGCAGAGAAGCAAAGAAACAGGAAACGCACAAAAGCAAAACAGCAGAAAGGCAAAGAAGCAGGAAAAGCAGAAAAGCAGAGAAGCAGGAAAAGCAGGAAAAGCAGAGAAGCAAAGAAACAGGAAAAACAGAAAAGCAAAAAAGTAGAAAAGCAAAGAAGCAGGAGAAGCAGGAGAAGCAGAAAAGCAAAAAAGCAGAAAAGGCGAGAAGCAGGAGAAGCAGAAAAGCAAAAAAGCAGAAAAGCAGAGGAGCAGGAAAAGCAGGAAAAGCAGGAAAAGCAGGAAAAGCAGAGAAGCAGGAATCCAAAAATAATTCCTAAACCTGATCAAAAAAAAATCTTAAAATAATTAGCCCTCCTAATAAAAATGACTGGCTGCGGAAGTCCTGACAAAAATTAAATACAACTGGATATTTGAATTATGGTAAAATCATCGAAGTAGGATTGTCCATTGCCATAATTTGAGTGAATACTATAGTCATTCAATACGCTGGGAACATATTGGGAAATCTTGTAGTTGATTGCTTGATGTTCCCTAATTATAAGGATTCGAGATGTACCTCAACATGGATCCAGTATTTGGATGCATTTGGTAGCAAATCCTCCTTGTCTTGAGACAACATGTTTTATGTGCTGTACCCTCGGTTTACTGTAGGTTATCTGGTCATCCCAGTTGAAATAAAAAAACACCCGGCCAATAAGGCTGATTCCTCAGTGATACGTGCAATTCCCAAAGTAACGGGAAGGGCATCTCCATCAAAACAAGTCAAAACACAAAAGCCAGGCGCAAGTTTTTTTCAAGTAACCATTTGCATGGCTTTCTGTGGGTAACCGGCGGAACGTACATATCATTTGGGACTGACTGAAAATAGCGCACCATCGAATTCCATGCTTATGAAACAAAAACTGTCCATTAAGATTGCCATTTGCTACTTGGGGTGTCTCCGACTGAAAACCTCATTTTGGCCTAAAACATATTGTGATGGTGGCATGTCAAATATCCTATGCAAGGCGGTGCCCCCCAGTTAAAAATTCACTAGTAACCCTCATCAACTTTAGATATATATATATATATATCTATATACGTTGAATCAGAGATTGAGATGCCCTGCAAAAAGTGCTAGTTGCTTCATCGGGAATTGCCTAGTGGATTACAATAATCTTCAATTGATTGGATTACATGAACCCTTATTACAAGCATTACAAGCATCAAGCAACATTTAACAATTATAAATGGTCAAAACAAACAAACTATAAATGATGGATAAATCCACATCAAATCCTGTGAATAGCCATTAAGACCTGGGGGTGAACACAGCGTGCTGAACATAGCTGGAGGCACCTGCTAAACCGATGGCGATGGTTTTCTCATCGGTTCCGAAGCTAATCGTGGCGAAGCCCGCGATGACGTAAAGCACAGCCTGATGGCCAGAGTTTTTGTCGCATTTTTGCAGGCTACCTGGCTGAAAAATGATGATGGAATATCATGGAATCAGCCTCAGGTATAATGGTTAATAGTGGTAAATAATGGAATATAGTAATATAGTAATTTATAATATAGTGATAATAGAATAGTGGTTAATAATGGTTATTAGGTATATATTCATAATATAGTAATTCACTATTCACTAGCTTGGAAATAGCTGAAACAATTGGCCATGTGGGGACGATTCCGATGATTTCCTTTACTCATCATTCCAGTGACGTCACAATGAGGTAGTCATAAATCATCCAGAAGTTATAATGCGGGCATTCAAAGCATATGATATATGCATGTGTATATATATATATGCATATATAAACAACCTCCAAAATCAAACACATGACTGGGTGAAATATGATACTATGATCTCAAGATAGTGATGAATTACGTTTCTGATCGGTGTAGGTGTTACTAAATCCATCTATATCCTATATACATATGTGATTGGGATATATCTGGGCAAATTATAATAATTCACTATCCTGAAATAAGGCCATGTTGGGATGATTCCCCTTACTAACCATGATTCCAGTGAGGTCGCAGTGAGGTCATTATAATTTACCCAAATATATGTAATTGAAATGATTGGATATAAGCTATAAACCAAGTTCAACATCAATGGCAGCAAGGGACAAAGTAACGCCCCCTGATAGTGTCCCAGAAAAAAAGGGGCTGTAACATGTTGTAACCCACTGCTTGGCACTTACTGGAATAGGCCCAGTTCCATACACCTAGTGTTTTACACATATCAACCCCAAAATGGCAAACTTAGATGCGGTTTATGGCTTTTACCACATGAATGGACGTCATTGAATCATGGATTGAACAAAGCTACAACAATTAAGAAATCAATCAAGGAAAATCGTTAACCAGCCAAGAATCTAAAAGCAACCTAAGAAGCAAATTGTTTGATTTGAAACAAAGGGGATCTAAAATAAGGCAACGCTATGTACTGCAGAAGCCTACGCCATATAATGATATAATAATGTTTACATATAGACATATAGTTTTCATAAAAAAAAATATATGTATGTATATAACGTGCTAATGCAATACAGGATATATATATATTATATATTATATATTATATATATTATATATATTATATATATATATATTATATATATTATATATATTATATATATTATATATATTATATATATTATATATTATATATATTATATATATTATATATATTATATATATTATATATATTATATATATTATATATATATATATTATATAATATTATATATATATATATGTTTTATACATATGTATACGCACATACAACTGCCAATGTTGAAGCATCACGTAATATGATGTTAAAACATGCTAAGTAATTCGGAATAATGTAATACAAAGAACAATAACGTGCTATTATGCAATGTGAGTAGTGCAATGTACTGCGATTTGATGCAACAAAATGTGATATGATGTCATGCAATTAATGTAATGTAAAATGATGTACTATCAAAGTCTATATATAGCATGCTGCAGTATCGGTGCGTATATAAACATCTAAAACACATGTGTATATACATATAGATAATACATACATATTATATACTGTATATATATACTGTGTATTATAATAAATAAATTAAACAAATAAACGCATAACCAAATAGATAAATGAATCACACATAAATAACAAACTAAATAAACAATTGTATTTATATTATATACTATGTACACAATTTACCGAAGGAAGTTTAGAAGTCAAGCTTCCGACAATATGGACAGATGAAAAGCAGAGCAGGGCAGAGGCAGAGAGAAGAGAAAGATTAGAAGAGAGAAGATCAGAAGAGAAAGAGTCAGAAGAAAGAAGATGCAGATGCGCGAAAAGGTAGGAAAGTCGCGATTCACTGTGTTTTTCTAATGATTTGTGGCTAAGGAGGGTCGAAAAGTAGGCTCGCTAAAGCGGCGGGTGCGGAGCCAGCTGGCCAGATGAGAGATGAAAAATTGCACAACGTTGTGGCGCGAAGCACATTTCCAAGTCGAAAAGTACAAAGTACACCAGGTTCGGACCACTTTGTTGTGGCGCGATGCACATTTTCAAGTCAAAATGTACAAAACACACCAGGTTCGGACCACTTTTGGAAGTTGAGATGTCGAAAAAGTGCACGCAGCTGTGGCGCGAAGCACATTTGGAAGTCAAAATGTTAAAAACACTAGGGGTTCGGACCACTTTTGGAAGTTCAGATCTCGAAAAAGTGCACACCGTTGTGGCGCGAAGCACATTTCGAAGTCAAAATGTTAAAAACACTAGGGGTTCGGACCACTTTTGGAAGTTCAGATCTCGAAAAAGTGCACACCGTTGTGGCGCGAAGCACATTTCGAAGTCAAAATGTTAAAAACACTAGAGGTTCGGACCACTTTTGGAGGTTCAGATGTCGCTTCGCTTCACTACACTACACTACACTCCGCTACGCTAAATTACACTACACTACACTACACTACATTCCGCCACACTCCACTACACCACACTACATTACACTACACTACATTACACTGAGCGACACTGCACCACAGATAGACAGGTAGACAGATAGATAGATAGATAGATAGATAGATCAACAGATAGACAGGTAGACAGCTAGACAGATAGACAGATGCAAGGGAGAGATAGATAGACAGATAGATAGGTAGATAGACAGATAGATAGACAGATAGACAGATAGACAGATAGACAGACAGACAGACAGACAGATAGATAGATAGACAGATAGCTAGAAAACTAGACAGCTAGATAAATACATAGGGAGATAGATAGACAGAGAGATAAATAGATAGATAGACAGATAGATCAGTAGGTAGGTAGGTAGATAATCAGAGAAAGATAGAGAAACAGAGAGAAAAAAAAGAGAGAGAGAGAGAGAGAGAAAAAAAAAAGAGGAGACCTCAAGCACCTTTCAGTCCATCAGTGGCTTCGCTCTGCCATCCGTGATTCACAACCACCAACCTCTCCTATAGGCTTCCTATTTTTGAAACTTCTGCCACCGCCTTGTGCGGTACTACTGGTACATGCATATGTGATGTTAAAAAGGGTAGGGTAATTTTACCCAACGCTGTCTGATCCAATACCGAATACGTGACAACACAAATAGACAGGGCAGCAGAACCTTCTGATGATTCCACCACTTAAGCTTCCAGGAGGATTTGTGGCGTTCGCTACCCAAAACCAGGCTACATATTTCAACACACGTTCACCACCTATAGATTTGATATGGTACATCCAAAGCCTTATGAAAGACCAATGATTTGACATATTGACATCAAGGAGAAATCCCGACTCTTTTCCATTGGTACTATTTAACGTAGCCGTGGTGGCCAGAAATCCGTCTGATCAGGTGTTCTGTGGGGTTGTTATGAATATTCCACAGCATATCGGTGTTTTATGACCACCTTGCACAAAACTGAGCCTTACAATGGTATTGATTGCAGGGGATGCAAAGACCTAGGCAAAGCAGCACATGTTAGCCCACGCCCCATCTGTTCAAAGGTGTAGAGGGGCTTGTCTGAAAAATGGTATCCCCAAAATTTGATGGTTCGTCATCATTCTTCCTATTTCTTACTGTGTAAAAGCCAAGACTTGGGGGGTCAATACCCCAGTTTCAAACCCAAATCACACTGTTCGCTAAGTTAGCTATCCCATGTTTATCCCCCAAACAAGTCCGACAAGTCCAGAAGATCATCCGGGTGTTTTGGGTTCATGCCAGGCAGCAAAAAGCAGTAGGAAGGCTAAGCTCAGGGTCTTGATTCCAGCTATGAGGCCTCTGATCATGAGCCGCAAATCCTGGGAGTCATGACGGTGCCAGACATTTCAAAGTGAAGCCTGCAATCAAAATACCAATATCATTCACCTTAATACTATTTTTATCAATCAAACAAACGGTAATTTATCAATTTATCAGTTTATCATTTTATCAATTTATCAATGCCAATACCTATCTATCAATACCAATATCTATCTATCAATACCAGTATCTATCTATCTTTCTATCTATCTATCTATCTGTCTGTCTGTCTACCTATGTATCTATCTATCTATCTATCTCTCTCTCTCTCTGTATCTCTATCTCTCTATATCTCTCTCTATCTCTCTATCTCTCTATCTCTCTATCTCTCTATCTATCTCTCTATCTATCTATCTATCGATCCATCTATTTATCTATCTATCTATCTATCTACCTATCTCTCTCTCTCTCTTTCTCTCTCTATCTCTCTCTCTCTCTCTCCCTCTGTCTCTCTATCTCTCTCTATATATATATATATCTATTTATAAACACAAAAATGTATGTATGTATATTCATGTTACACCGATGTATTTCCCCACCTGCCAGGTGAGGGTTGTTAGATTTTATGTCAGTTGCCTGCTCCTCTCCTCCTCTCCTCTCCTCCTCCTCCTGCTCAACCGCGACCCTCGACGCACAGTGTTCTCTGTCGGACCTCAACCACGACCATCCACGCCCAGTGTTCCCTGCCGGACCTCAACCACGACCATCCCCGCCCAGTGGTCCCTGCCGGACCTCAACCACGACCATCCACGCCCAGTGTTCCCTGCCGGACCTCAACCGCGAGTATCCACGCCAAGTGTTCCCTGCCGGGCCTCATGTAGGAAGATATGGGACAAAGAATGAAAGAAGTTGCGCAGATGGGGCCCAATGATTGCCGCCAGCTGCAAAGCGCGCACTGCAGCAGCCAAGGCAGCAGCGCACGTGTGCAAAGGGGTGGAAACAAAACCTAAGTCCGCCTTAGTCCAAGACTAGCTCTACAGCAGAGAGCCCTCCATCATCAAGACAGAGGTTAACCTAAGCCATCTGAATGCCTAATGCTCCAGAGTCGGCGCACACTTTTTTCCATGTGAGACAAATAATCAGGAGTCTTGTCAGTGTCCGTGCGGAGCACCCATCCCATGCGCCTTTGAAAGACATTAGAAGGAATAGGATGATTAAACGGATTGTCAGGGCAATCCCAAAACATGTGATGTTGATAGCCAACTTCTTGTTGGCAGAAAGCACAAGTGTCACCAAGGCCAGCTAAATCCTCTTTTCGATCAGCACGATAAAGACATGCCGAACTCATGAATGCACCCAGGAACAGGTTTCTGCATGAACTCAAAGCTTCCGCAAAAGTTCTGGTTCGACGAAAGTCGATTTCGGAGTACGCTGCTTTCAAAGCGGCTTCCTCATGATTTTCTCTGAAATTGGTAGCATCCCGACGCTTAGGATGCGCCAGAAATTCCAGGAGACAAGAGCGCCTAAATGCCTCTCGACAGGCGTGCAGCAATTGGGGAATTCCATACCCAGCATCATGCCTGAGGTCCACTACTTGTTCATCTCTTGGAACATGCTGAAACCAGTCTTCATCGACTTTCCAGACCCACGGCTCCTTTTCGCAAAAACCTAAGTTTGTCATATCCTTCCGGAGCAGAGCCACAGGCGTGAACGGCTTCATATGCCATGCCATCCCGGGATCTTTCTTTAAAAGCCGGTGCATTCTGGCCAAACGTCGGGTGACCAGCACCTGACTGAGGAAAGTGTTTGCTCCAAAGAACATTTTTTTGAGTGCTCTGGCACCACACCGCTGACTGGCCATTGAGACAGTCATAGTGTTAAATAACTTGTTGACCACTTCTGCCGTAGGAGATCTGCCAACCCATCCAAAAGCAGCCTTGGAAAGGACGAATGCATGAAATGCTTGGATTCTTCGCGACCATGCCAGTGGGAGACTAGCCAAAATTCTGGCACGCGCCATGGCATCGGCAATTCGTGAATTTTCGACGTCAGTGAGGTTACGCGTCTGAGTGACCGAACTGGTTCCAAGAATTTTAATTTCACTCTTTGCCCATTGTGGTGCTTTGCTCAGCAATTCTTGATGCTGCCTCCGAGTCTTTGCAACGATTTGAGTCTTATTGGGATTTTCCTTGATCCCGAGGGTTCTGCTCCATGCCTGCCACTTCAGAATGCGGTCCAAAGCCCCATCCACATCTTGAGTCCAAAAGGTGCGGTCGTCCATGTAGCAGGAATATTCAGCTGTACCTTCTTGTTGAATGGCCCGAAGACCTGAGCTAACCCAAACCGCCATTAAAAGTGGAGAAAGCGGGTCGCCCTGAGGCATAGCTCGATGGGCTGGCAGAGTTTGAGCCGCTGTGTGGCCATCATACTGCAGCCATCGAACCTGATGCGTCCACACCTGGTGAAGAAGCATAGTCAATTGTTCAGAAAAACCTATTTTCGGCAAAGCTTGACACGAAATCTCCGGTGCCATGTGATCAAAAGCCTGGCTGAAATCTAAGGTGGTTAAAACACCTTTTTTGGAAGCGAGGAGGTCAAACATGTCACCAACCAGGTCCTCACACCCTTTCATCCCTTTACCATGCGCAACTTGAGCATGAAGGGCAACTTTAGACCAAGCCTGCAACTGATCCGATTTGGCCCAAGCGGAACTGTAGGCCCGCCAAAAGACACTCAAAACCGAGACCGGACGGATATGTGAGATATCAAGGTGAATATCATCCACAGACTTATGAGTTTTCGGAAGACAGACCTGCCGAGATTCTTGGAATTGACTAGGGACCAAACCATGCTTAAACCAACGACAAGTACACTGGTGAAAGCAAGTGATGGCAGGGACTGGCAAATGCTTAAGCTCGGAACCGCTCCAACCGTCACACCCTGCTGACCCATTGCTGTTCCTCACAGCCTGCCAAAGTTCACCTTGGCTGATATTGGTCCAAGGCTGGGACGTGGAGAAGAGCCCAAAATCCTGAGCCAATTTTTTGGAGGCCTCGGTTGAATCAGGACGTACCCCACTCCATTGGTGAGTCCAATAGTCATGAATCAACTGCAACGCCTCAGACGGAGTACAAGCTTTCTGACCCTGGGATGTGAGAACCTAGTTGTGAGGCGCCTGAAACTGCTTACGGATCCAAGCACCTAAGTACTTGAAATCACCTGTATTAATACCATGTTTCCATTGTTTGATGGCATCGGACTTGCGTTGTGTTTCACTTTGTTTCAGCTGGAGATTGAGTTGAGAAATTTGATTCTCCGCTTTTTGCAAAAGACTGGAACAATCCAAGTGATCAAACGACTCACCCTGCCAGAGCTTATTTAGAAGACCAACTGGTGGCCATAGATTTTGCCTGCAGCAGCGGCGCACCTCATAGGCACGAGCTAAACTGCGTCGCAACCGACGCACATGCTCACCAGGACTGGGATCGCCTTTAGTTCTGGTACAACAATTGACCAACTGAAACTTAGCACAATTACCTTTATGACGGGATCCATTTTGGCGGAGTTTATTCCGCACTTCCGTTTGCAGAGGACCCTCCGGAGAGTCATGTGCTAACTTATCAAGGGTACGAAGGAACAATTCACGCAAACAACTCATGAAAAGATCCCATTCAGATTGAACCCAATTTTGATCGCACTCACCAATATCAATTTCAGTGTTCAGAGACTGATCCAGTTTTTGAAAAGTTTCTGACGTATTGTGCAGGTGGCCCCACATGTCCTCCAGGCACTGTTGCCAATCCTCAGAAATGGCATCCGGTTTGTCCCAGCGCGGCGAAGGCCGCAATCGTCCTTGAACTTTAATCACGGTACCTTGATTGAGTTGAATCCAAAAACCTTTGTGATCCGACAAATGAACGGAAAAGTTGTGAGAAACATAAGTCAAGGCATTCATCGTGTTAGTCATACACCAATCGATGACCCTGTTGCTAGTCCATCGACTACCTTGGTTGGAAAAATTGCTGAGGAGCTGACCACCCACACATTGCAACCATTGGGCTAACCCACTCTTGGTAGGCTCCACATTGAAATCGCCCACGACGGCCCATTGTTTGTGCCGTAACCTATGAGCTTCCCAGAACTCATTCCAAGCTTCCATAGCAACGCTTTCATGTCCCGGGGGAACGTACACATTAATGATACAAAGACCCGACACCCAAAGAGCCAAACCTTGAGTGCCATGATGAGAGAACCGATCACCAATGAGATGTTGAACATTCCGGCGAACCAACCAACAAACCCCACCTCGAAATCGGTTAGTGGACCACCGATCTTTGGAAACCGGACCTTGCTGATAGTAACCCACAAAGCCTTTTCTTTTGCAACTTAAAGCAAAACCATTCCATTCCCTATCACTGAAATTAGCTTCTTGCAGAGCCACCAGGTCAGCGTCCAAAAAATCTTCCGACAGGAGCCGCCAAGCTCCAGGACTACCACCAGTGTTTAAGACCAGCAGCCGAGGATTGTACGAATCACTCCTGAGGGCGCGGCCAGGTCCAGGGTTTTTGGCCTCGCCTAAGCGGACCCCCCGCCACCCTCCAAGTGAGCTATTTTGAGAATGAGCAATTTTACTCAAATCATTACAACTAAGAGTAGACCAGGGAAACACTTCAGACATGTTTCCCCGTCGCCACCATCACTCACCCGCTTGGGTGTGATTGGAACCCAAAAGAGCGTCTATGGCTTCCTTAGTCCAACCAGACAGGGCACAAAAATCCTTCGCCCATTGTGGCTCCTGAGATTGAACCTTGGTCCACCATTTTCTCCGGCACGTGCGCAGCGCGCCCGATGCTGACAGAAGTTTCAAATTTTGTTTGCAAGTACGTTTGGTTTGAGCAGGGTGTTTGATCAGCCTAGATAAACACACTTTACAAAACACCGCATGGCCAGCCTCAGTCGTTTCATGAGGGGGACGCCGAATCAGAAAATGTTGGTGTTTCCTCACAACTTTGACACGTTTCTTATCGAGAGTGGCCGCGTTTTTGGGGCCACATTTATTAGGCCGATTTTTCCTTTTGAGAAATTCCAGAGTTTTGGGGGTGTGTTCAGGATGATCGATTTTGCAATGCTGAGCCACCGCCCGTTTGTAATCCTGATAAGGCAAGGAGGGAAGCCCTTTGTCACAAAGTGGACAATCCCAAGCTCTTGTGCCTTGAGGCAGGTCAGCACTTGCAGGAATAATGTCACGTTTTCTGTAAGTTTGAACTAACGAAAGGTCAAAAGTAGGATGACGAGATTTCATGTGCCACCTTTTGGCAGAAGCGAGAGAAGCCGAGTTACAACATTTAAGTTCATGTTGACACACAGGGCAATTCCATGTTTGAGACTGCAAATAAGCAGGTTTATCTTTCTTCAACTGTTTCCGCAGATCCTTACTTTTTTGACTCAAAATCCCACTCCGACAAGTCATCAGCAGTGGTCACTGTATCGGGCAGAAACTTGGCACCATCACCTTTTTTCCGCGACTCTCCCGCCTGTGACCGCAGCCTGAGATGCTTCTGGGGTCGGAACTTGGTCGAAGTAGGAGACACCGGTCGGATTCCAGAACAGGCCTGTGTTACTGACACCTTACCATCCTCGGGTTTGAGCCAGGAAGAACAGCTGCTTGTAGCCGCAACCCTTGGAGCAGGTCGAGGCCGAGCAGATTTCCGAATGGTGGAAACTGAAGGAGTTGCTTGTCTTTGAGGTCGGAACCATTTAGAAAAAGCCACCGAAGAGGCTTTCAAACTGCGCCCCGAGCTTTTAGCAGGCCCAGGGACTTGTTTCTCTTTTTTCTCAGTAGTCACTTTCTGAGGTCTGAACCAACTGGACCCAGCAGGACTAGCGTCCGTAAGGCCCGAACCTTGCGCAGAACCAGAAGCATTTTGCCTGCGTAAAACCTGCTTTTTCACTGTTTTAACACTCTGAGGTTTAAACCAAGAATAGAGACTGTCAGACTTCCCCGTCTTGGCCGACTTCGTAGTGCTACCGCGGGCACTGCCCGCATAAGCTCTTTTACCGCCGCCCAAAAAACTGAGCGCCGGACCAACATCCTTGGGGTCAAAGTCGTGCCAATGCGAAGGCAAAGGCACAGACGGATCAATGGTCTGAAAATGACCATTTTTCAAAAACAAAGGAATAGGCTCCTTGCTGCTGCACTTGGAGGGGACGAACTTCTGAAAGTAAACCCATTGACCATGCAAGTGTTTGAAAACCACTACTTCGCTTTCCAACACTTCAGCAGCGGCAAAGCAGTTAAAACTGTCAAACCATTTGTTGTTTCGTTTGCAGGCTTGCAAGTAGGAAGAGACGTCAGTGGGGACATCACCACCTTCAGTTACCTCCGTAGCCTCTGGGTCAGCAAACCAACTCTGATGCCAGGAATCGTTTTGAGCCAGAAACAGAGTAGTCTTGGTACGAAAGGACAGAGCCAGTTTGGCTATGTTTTGAACCACATCCTCCTTCTTTTTTCCGTTTCGCAAGCTTTGTGCGGCAACCAAGCAACGGAAGCCACAGTCACCAAAACCTCCCAGGTCCCACTGTGGGACCCCGTCAGGTCCTAGTTTGTCCAAGTCCTCCGTGACTTTTGTTTTCTTGTCAGCAGAAAAACCACTAGTTCTGACTTTTTTCTTTTCGGGACTACCATTTGAGGAGCCATCAGGACCCTTTTTGTTGGATTGTCCCTGACTAGCTTCAGGCTGGGACTGTTGCGTCTCGTCCGTTAGGGTCGCCGGACAATCCGGCATTTCAGCATCCTTTTCTTCGGCCTGCACCTCCTCTGCAGATTGCGCTCTGGTGATCCAACCTTTGGCACCCCAGAGCGGTTCTGTAAAAGGTTTCTTAAGGGGCGCGGGCAACCAAGGTGAAATAACCAACGGTTTAGCCGCCCCTATTTCCAGAACCTTGCAAGAAGCATTTCCGCTTCCAGACCAAACAGCTTTAAACGTCCAAATTCCCCCTTTGTGACCAGGAGGAGTGACATCTCCAAAGGCCTCGAAACCTTGGCCATTCAAAACTTGGGAAAAATCGACAGGACCCCAACCATTTGGAACCCCTTTGACAGCCCATCTCCTACGGCGTTTGGAGTCATCCTCTTCAGGTTTGATTCCAAGAAGGCCTAAGTTGTTGCGGCCGCCACGTCTCAAAACAAGTCCAACCTTGTGTTTTTTTGCCAAAACTCTCGCCTCAGCCAAATAAGCACTGGGTAAACGCTCCCCCCTCAAAAGCCATTTGATGGGCTCTCGCTCCTTCGGAGCATCATGCTCCAAACGCTGGTAAATACCATGTTTCCACCCGCTCCTCTGTATGATGGAAGCCCAATCAGCCGCAGGAGCTTTGAAAAAACTAATCACAGCCTCCTCCTTAGAGCTATTGTTGACATGCCAACCATAGGCTCTGGCCGAAACCCCTTCCGGCAAACTCTTCATCAAAGTGTCAGTCGGTTTTTTAACCGTACTGTTCCAGTCTATGGGGGTCAAAAATTCCCGGTTGAACACAACCCGGAAAGTCGACAAGGAACCATTTTGGGGGATCGTATCCACCTTTTTAACATCAGGTCTTTCAGACCAATTGGGTAAATTAGAACAAAGGGGGACAACCAGAAAAGATTTCCACCTACCCCCCACCAAACGCACCCATTGGACCGAAGCATTGGAAAAAGAATGGTCAGAAGTACCCGTAGGTAAGTCGACCAAAACCAAAGCCAGATCAACCTCGATCTGGTGAGTTTCAGCAAGTGCACGCAGTTGCACCGCATCCTTAGTCGTGACACAGGCTACGTTGCCTGTGGGCGCATTGCCTTGCTCCAGGGTGTCCATGAGCTGTTTCCTAGTCATTTGACCAGTTTTCCACCAAGTGGCATCAAGCTTTGGTAAATTTTGGTAACATGGCCAACACCGGTGGCTTATATAACGTCGGCTGTGCACTTTTCCTCCCCCAAGTGGGGGGCCCAGTTCTGTCGCCAGTTCCCGAGGCAACCTTACGAAGTGGTTTGTCCTGGGCCGTGTTTTGACCAAACCGCTCCACTAACTGCCGTAGCTTAGACAGCAAGTTACCTTTTGACCCAGTTTCAAACTCCAAAACTAACGCCTTCAGCTGTGCCAGAAGAGAAGTTTCGTCACGTGCAAAAGTGACTTTTTTGTCCGTCGGGCCTGAGCCCACTTTCAAACTGGACTTTAATTGATCCGCAGTGGATCCCTTACCCTTCCCATTCTTGTTTTTTTTTTAACCTCTTGCCAGCCAGGAGACTCATCCCTCCGAGTTGTTTCAGGAGAAAGTCTTGGGGCCGGACGTCCTCTCGGACTGCTAGGCGGGGAAAATCCCTGGTCATTTTCACTGTCATTTTCACTGTCAGATCCTCCAGTGTCCAAGTTTGCCAAAAGGTCTTTGAGTCCTTGCAGCAAAACTCTTTCTTGCCGTTTCCTCCCAGTCGCATGGGAGCCACCAGCTCCACCCTTAAAAAACGTTTCAGGGGCAAAAAACTGCGATGGCACTGAGGTGTCACCGCAAACTGACTTGGCCCAAGAGCCCACCAAACCAAACTGCTCAAAAAGTTGAATTGGCTGTCTTCTTCGAGCCTTGTGTCCCTTTCCGAGGGCCCAAAACTTTTTGCCTTTGACAAATTGTAGCCCAAACCTTCCTTCTGTATCGAAGTCTGGCATGCTTATGTCTGCTTTTCCCGAACCACCGGGCCGCCCAACAGGCGATCCAAGAAGAATCAGAACCCTTGTGAGTTAAGTCTCTTCCAGAGTACTTATTTCCAAAACCGTAAGTTCCCTTAGGTTTCCCAGGCCTGCAGAAAACAAACAGAAAGCAGAAAACGCGTATCAGAGAACAAAGCTTCGTTTGGTCTCCGTTTTTCCGTTTGTATTTCTTCCAGCGACGTTTCCAAGTTTTCTTCTGAAACCAGAAACACATTCCTAACCAGCAAGTAGTGACCAGGGAAACAAACAAGCAGAGAGCAAGTCCCAAAACTGTTTCCTCAGGTGTCCAACTAATACAAGGCACAAATAGTTCCCAAGACACTTCGGCACCTGTCAAGATGCCGTTGCTCGCAGCACAGGCAATGCAGCTACTCTCAGCGCTGCACGCCAGCAAATCCGGCCGCCACGCCACCATTGCCGCGGTCAGCGACCCGTCGCTCAGGGAGCCATTTAGGCTTGGTTTAAGTTCAGCCAAGGTGCTTGTAGTAGAATTCCCGGAAACCGTCCCCAAAGAACCGGACCAAACCCAAAACCACAACCAGGGGACCAACCACCGGGGGACCAAACCACCAACACCGTTAGCTTTTCGAGTATGCAGGGTAGTGTTTCGTGCATCTTTTGGCGACGAGTACGTCACCTTAGTGGGCTCATCGGCCATCTTGTGTGCACAACTACCATCTTGTCTTCTCATTTCGACAGGCTCTTCGGCCTGTCCTTTTTGAATTCCCTTTTTGTCAAAACTGTTGTCATCAGCGTTGCCATATCTTTTTTCACCCTTTTTTTTAAATTTATTTCTTTGTTCTTGGCCATCTTCTCGGGGCCTTGACTGAACGTCAAAACTCACTCTCTTCGTACCCAGAGACACCAAAGTCTCCAGGCCCGCCACCGGCACGATGGAGCCGTAGTGAAGGTGGCTGGGACAAAGAATGTGCAGAAGAAAGTTAGAAAGAATGTCAGACAAGTATGTTATATATTACTTGCAAACTCGCGCGTGTGTGGTAGAGTGACCGGGGCAATGCCACTTCTTACTTTGCATGGTGGAACGTTATTGGATGTTTTTTGTCGCTTTTTTCCAGCCAGACCCGGAGAAGAAGAGCGATACATGATTGCCACCTTCAGCCACGCCCAATCGGATGCCATTTCCAATGATGTCTATCGCGCGCGAACATGTCATACTGCTTGCTCGTATCGTGTAGCCAGTTTGCGCAACAAGCATTTGGCCTTGAAGACAAAAGAGCAAGAGATGAAACAACGCTGGCAGCCTAAAATTTTGGTCATTCAAGATGAAATCAGTTTGGTGCCAGCTGCAGTGGAAAACATGATGCTTTACCGCAGCATGCGCGCCCGTCAAGATGAAGGCCTTGATCCAGCCAGCTATTTCCACCCAGGAGAGCTCATGGGACACATACCAATTTTGCTGATTGCAGGTGATTTTTTGCAGATCAAGCCTGCCAACGAGATCTCCTTAGCTGACAATCTCGAAGAGCTGATCCGCAAAATGCCGCACAGAGTGCAGACAGAACACCATGCTGCCCAGGCGGCATTGATGACCATTGATACAGTGATTCATTTGAAGAAGTCGAAGCGGTTTCTGGATGCTCACCCGCCAGAAATCACAACAGCCATGCGCACGTGCACGCCTGCTGCTCCTTTGTCCGAGGATCACTTGGCTCAGCTGCGCACTCGCAAAATCGAAAATTGCAAGAAAGAACTAACCACGGACTTGTTCAAGCATGGTCACGTCATTGGAATGTATTGGGAGAACATTGCTCGCAGCATGGTGGAACGGGCAAATCGAGATGCGCAAGACCTGGATGTGCCGTTATTTTGTTTGCAAGCTGCTGACCAAAGGCATTCCAGAAAAAATAAAGCCATAGACAAGCAGCTGACACATCAGCTGCTCACTGTTCCAAACCCGCATCGCACTGGCAAATTGCAAGGCATGCTACTGGTGCACGAGAACATGGTTGTGCGACTGGCGGATGTCTTGGCTCCACACCTTGGATTGGTTAAAGACAAACTGGCAGTGGTAGTGAAAGTGGATTTGCACCATGAAGATCAGAAGCGCCTGGACCGTCGGGAACCTGGATTCTGTCAGTTTTTCCGGACTACATGGCCAAAGGTATCTGGGTGAAATTACTTAAAGGAAAGAATTCGCCCATGGAAGATGCTCTGTTGCAGACGTGGGAAGAAAAGTTTCAGAATGTGGCCGATCACACAACTGACGCAAAGACATTGTTCTTTGTGGAATTGGTGCATGCAGAGTTCAAAATTGATTTGAAGCTAGGCGAGGAAACCGAGAAAATTGAAGTGATTCGCTGGCAGTTTCCTCTTTTGCATGGCATGCTGCGCACTGCTTACAGCGCGCAAGGCTTGACTTTGGACGGAGGTGTGCTGGTTGATTTGCGTCGTGGTGGTGGCCTAGAGGATGCCGACTGGTGGCTAGCCATCTACGTCATGCTGACGCGTGCCCGCAAACTGAAGAATCTCATCTTGCTGGGGTTCACGGAGCAAGTGGAGGAGCTTTTACGCAGAGGCCCTCCTACCTACTTGCGAGAACTGACTGACAAGTTGGAAACCAAAGCTGCTTCGACGCTGGAGCGGCTGCAGTCCTGGCCTGTCTATGATGCATTGCAAGCATCCTGACACAGTGCTCTGCCAGTGGGACCTAATCGGTTTTGACTGAAGAGGTCCGGGGGAGGCATAGGCCTGACACGTTGCTCTACCTGTGGGACCTAATCGGTTTTGATTGAAGAGGTCTGGTGGAGGAATAGAGAGTTGCAGCTGCAGCGATCTGGTGAAGTAACACTGGCATGGTTTTGTCTAGTTTACACACGAGCTTGCGAGCTTTTGACTTTGGTTCAGGTGGTCCACTGGCTTGTTTCAGTCATGTTTTTACAAACATGTTTGACAGGCGGTGTGCTGACATGTTTGGGCATGTTTGTTTGTTTGGCTCAGGTGGTCCACTGGCCTGTTTGGTCATGTTTAAGCAAACCTGTTGAGAGCTCTGGAGTTTACTTCACATGGCCCACTGACATGTTTATATCCTGTTTGACAGACTGACATGCACAATGACCTGCCAGGTGAAACAAATGATTGGGATAGTTAGTTGGGCAAAAGTCCCGTGACAAAAGCTTCAGACAAAAGTGGTGTCAACAAGCTGTTTTGAAATGTCATGGTGGGGATCACTCGAAGCAAAGTATTTTTTTTATTTCTTTTTCTGCTGTCTTGATATATGATTTAGTCCGGTGATGAAATAAGCCGTGGCCAGTCGCTTGCCGTCTTCCAGTCCCTCACTCCCTGAAGCCCAGAAACTTTGAGGATCTTGATCCTAAAGACCTTCACAATCCTCACCAATCTGATCAAACCTTAGTGACTTCAGATTTGATGTGCCTCCCAGTTGGTAAAGGATTTTAAAGTTTCATAACAGGGAATAATTCCACACAACTGGGTTGCAATAGAGTTATCTTACCCCAAAAGATGTTGCACCCGAATCGGGAGGTCGCCACAAATGTCGATGTTTGCGGCTCTGTGACGGCAAAACCTGAGCAAGCCGGTTCCTTAGTCGGTGCAGGGTATGGGAGGGTGCAGGGTGTGACGGTGTGGGGGGGTATTGTCAACCCGAAAATAGTAAGGCAGTCATGGGAGATGGTGACCATTATGACCATCAAATAGCAACTATCAGGTATCTCATGGATTGAGTTTACCCATGATAAAACTGATTTAGCATAGCAACTTTAAAACTATATCCGCGTACATATCTATATATATATATACACCATGGTTGGTTGTTTCAACTCCCCACATCTGGGTCGGTTGAGATCCCCCGGAGAAACCTGGAACTATGAGGTCATTACCATCTATCCCATCCTGGAGACATTTTGTCTATCTTTTTGGGGAGTAGTATACAATACTATTAATATACTTTATATTATGTATATATATATATATATACTTCCGATGGTTTACACCCCATGGCATCAGCTTCAAGCTCTGCCATCTGCCATCTAGCTTCCGCCAATTTCAGCCTCTTGCCCGGAGGCCAACCTGCCACAGACATTGCTAGGCCATGCTGGGGCATCCCCCTTTCGGCCCACCCACTGGAAACTTGTGCCATTTTGGGAGAGTTACCCCCTCTATGCATCGCAACCATCATTCCAACAGAGGAACCAAGCCCTTAAACACCCTTGGATCAAGAGGAGCTCTTGAGCCCCACAGCTTTTCCACCAGCACAATCATGGGTGATAGCATCCCCTGAGAAAAAACAAATACTCAAAAATGGAAGTCTCTTCCAGACTACGCAGTTTGGTAATGATTATACCCTTTGGTCATTTGACACTACTGTGGAAAATCACGAATTACAAAAATTACTTTACTTCGTGTGATCCACACCATGACATTTATACATGTTCTTACTGGCACATCTTCTGGCATTCTATCTGGCATATCTTCTGGCATTCTATTTGGCATTCTATCTGGCATATCTTCTGGCATATCTTCTGGCATTCTATCTGGCAAATCTTCTGGCATCTCTATCTTCTGGCATATCTTCTGGCATTCTATCTGACATATCTTCTGGCATTCTGGCATTCTATCTGGCATATCTTCTGGCATATATTCTGGACATATCTTCTGGCATTCTATCTGAAATATCTTCTGGCATATATTCTGACATATCTTCTGGCATATCTTCTGGCATATCTTCTGTCATGTTTCTGCACATTCTTTGTCCCATATCTTCCTACATGAGGTCCGGCAGGGAACACTTGGCATGGATACTCGCGGTTGAGGTCCGGCAGGGAACACTTGGCATGGATACTCGCAGATGAGGTCCGGCAGGGAACACTGGGCGTGGCTGGTCGTGGTTGAGGTCCGGCAGGGAACACTGGCGTGGCTGGTCGTGGTTGAGGTCCGGCAGAGAACACTGTGGATCGCGGGTCGCAGTTGAGCAAGGACGAGACGACAAGGACGACAAGGATGACAAGGAGGACGAGGAGGACGAGGAGGAGAGGAGGAGGAGGAGGAGGACGAGGCAGGAGGCAGGAGGCAGGAGGCAGGAGGCAGGAGGCAGGAGGAGGCAACTGACATAAAATCTAACAACCCTCACCTGGCAGGTGGGGAATAAGTTTCTGAGAGGTAAACCATTGAACTAAATGGGCCATCCCTCCATGTATGGAATACTTATCTACCAATATCTACCTATCTATCTACCCCAACCATGGCCTAGAGGGTTGGTAAAGTTGGAGCCACTGGGCAAACTGTCAAATGACCAACCGAACCAACATCAGCGAAAAAATCGGGGATGAAGCGCGCCTTGGAACCTGGATCCCAAGAGTCCCATGACATCAATGTGTTTTTTTGGGGAACACAATGTTCATCATCTGGTTGGTGGTTTTAACCATCTTGAAAATATGCAAGTCAGTTGGGATGACTATTCCCAATACATGGAAAATAAAAAATGTTCCAAACCACCAACCAGACAATGTTCATCATCAAATAACACATCAAAACATATCATGACACATCATGACACCCCTTACGCATCAGGACACATCATGACAGATCAGGAGACATCATGACATATGACACACTACACCAAGATGGGTGTATAGTTGCCGCCCGCACTTATGTATGTTCATGTGTTTTGCGGGCTGCAACTTTTTGTCTTTAGGATGATCCGGCTGCATCCCAGCAACTGGAGCACGATATCAGAGAAACCGGTGCCAGCAAGAAGTATGTCGAACCAATTCCTGATCCCACCGGTGCCATGGGAAGGGGGTCCCACCTTATCGTGGCGCATGGCCATTGTGATGTGGTTAATATATGTTAGTATGGCATACGCAACTGTGGGATAATGGGACAATGATGGATGGTTGCCGAATGAAGATCAAAAAAGATCATAAACCATCCCCAACTATATGATGTATATTTATTACCCTCTGGTAAACTAACATAGCTATGGAAAATCACTTTTTTTTAATGGGTAAATCCACTATAAATGGCCATTTTCAATAGCTATGTTAGTTTACCAGAGGGTTTATGATATTCATGATAGGATTTAAATAGAACTATACAATATAACATGTTGTTTTTTATTGGGTATACCTCTGGGATGATGTAACGTTTTTCCCGGGATGGGATTCTGGGCCGGGCCTCGACAATACAACAGCCGCTTCCAGCTGTGTTGTTTCAAAGGTCTTTGAACCGAACCCCAAAATAATAGAGGAGTAAGATCCTACAATAATCTAAACATAGTGACGATTTGCGGTCTTATCTTGTGTGCAGCTTCCTATATTCTTTGCGGGTTGCAAAGAACTTTTTCAAGGAAACCTCATCTGCTTTCAAGCGTCATCTGGCTACTTGAACCATCCCCTATGTGGCCTATGTGGATAATGTGGTATTTTTTGATTGAGGTTTACCACATTCACTGATATTTGCTTAAGATTGTCCGAAAATAAAGATACTGTATTCTTTACATATTCCCTGTATAAATATTGGATTTACCAATGGGAACACAAAACAAAGGAAAAAAACAAAACACCTTCAGAAATTTTAAGTTGACAAACCCACACACACACACATTGGCACCCACACCAATGCCAAACAAACATTAATCAACACTGAAACAAGCAGGGACTGGGTCGCTTGCCAAGCATCCAATAGCGCTCGGGACCACACCAATACTGGCGGCATCGCAGCAGTCGCATGCGAAAGGCAATTTCCATCCACAATACCTTGGAGCGACCAAAAGTTGGAATATTGTGAAGACAATTGAAGAGACCCTCCGGTGTCATCAATCGTGGCACTTAAAAGTAGCCTACAGATTGAGTTTCATAGCTGGGAAAATAATCGAACTATATGGTGGATTTTCCAGCAAGCCATGTTTGATTACAGGAGGGTATATGCAAGGAAATCAATGATGTAGGCGACAGTGAAAGGGGAACATTGGGGCACACATAAAGCCCAATACGGAGAAGCAAAAAAACAGATCAGGACATTAGGGATAATAAGGAAATAAAAAAAAACAGCAAATCAGGATTAAAATGCAAGTTTCAACTAACAAGACTTTCAATGCAACCAGCATCAGGATGGAACTGGCAGTTACAACAGGCTGCACCACCTCCCCCGTGGAATGCTCACTGGTTTCATAGCAGGCTTAGCCCGGACTGAGCCATAGGGATGGAAAAAGTTTCCGTAGATTCGTAGATTTTAAGCCAGGGACATGTTTTCTCCTCAAAGAGCGAGGAGGAATAACCTCTGGTAATCATAAAGTTTGCTATGGAAAATTGCCGTATAGGCAAATCCTCGAACTAAATGGGCCATGGCTTCCGTTAAATCACAGCGTCGACCAACACATGGTGGACAAATTTGAGCCCAGAAGCAAAAGCAAAGCTCATCTCGAAATAGATCCATCCAGTCCATTCTTGATGTGCTGGCTCCTTGGGTACCGTTTTTTTCGGGGTTTTAACTCAACGGGGGTTACTATATACAATGGTTACACAAATCAACAACCCCAACTGCAAGTAGCACCTGGAATCGGGGTTCCAGTAGTTCTGATACACGTTCTGCTACAAACCCATACCAACCCATTTGCAGCGGAGCCATTCTCTGATTTTGTGTTACATGTATCAAAGGTTTGCTGACATCATCAACCCCTTTCACCATTTATTCCCCCACGAACCCTGAGCAACTTTAGATGATTCTTGGGTGCCCCCATTTCCAGAAACCTCCATAAACCTCCATAGACACAAGTCAACAATCAAATGATAATCGAACATTAAACGTCAAACACATAGAAATTACATAGATGTATGGACATCCAACCAAAACATTAAAGGACGAGATAACCCCACATGTCGAGCCTTCTTGCAGTTGAGACAGAAAAACAACGGGATAACTACTGGATGGGCAAAAATACAGATGTTGTCAGACAAAAGAAAACAAGACGTACATAAATGACAAAACAAACATGACAGGCAAGTTGGATGGAGAGAAGTTGAAGAGCGGCACTTTTGATAGAGAAAATAATGACGGATCAAATTTGGATAGAGCTACAATTGCTAGAGGTACCTTTGACTCTGACAGACTCAAGCCTTGATAGAGGTGAGTTCGAAAGAGAAAAGTAGTATGGAGAGGATTTGGAGGAAAAAAATCATGAATTGACATCATCATCCAAAGCAAGGTTGAACATGACCAATGCTTAAAACCACCAACAACTCACCTGAACAAGGATTCTGGGCAACCCATCACAATTCCCAAACCTGAAACAAACCATCTAACTCGGTCACGCGCCGGATTCGGAAACTGGAAAAACGTGATTCGGAAACTGGCATGAGCGCTCTAACTGTAGGCTCCAACAACTAACCTGCATCTCTAGTATGGTGGTATTATCCCTTTGCCAACTTTATCCTGCAAGAACTGCTTGATTAAGAAGGGGTTCCCAAATAGTCGGTCATACCAATCCGCGAAAAACCAGCTAGTCTAACCCCCTGCAAGGTGAGGCCCCCAAACGATAGCTAACTTGGTTGAGAACTAGGTTAACTATATGGTTTATATTGGTTTTTGGCAAATAGAACTATAGCTCCTGGAGGTGATAAATCAACAAACATAACTGGGGGTGGGTACCTTGCACAATAAGCCATCACTGCCCGGGATCATGTCATTTCACTCGCCCCAAGTGGCGGTTTGGAATCCAATCATCACGCCGTTACCGATGATCAACAGAGCCACCAAAGGCTCGATGTAAACCAAGGGGTGAACTGCCTGCAGCGGATTGAAGGGACTAGTTTCAGTTTGGAAAAGCTAGAAGCATCGAGGTGATTGGAAACGGATATTTGATTAATATATTGGAAAATGAGAAAAAACATACACATAAGAATTGGATAAGGATTGGTATGATTGAGTGATACCGCCCAATACACTGATTCATGGATTTTGCATCATCATTATCTAATCCACTAAAAAAGTTTTACAATAATCAACTGGGAAAATATTATGATATGCATACATATATACAGTATATATATATATACAGTATATATATATACAGTGTATATATATGCATAATCCTTTATAATATGGATGAGTAAAATATGGATGATAAGATCTCCGGGTGATAAGCCATCAACAGGGGTCATGACGAACCCTCGCCACCTCGGGTGGAGACGCCAGGTCGTTGATGCGCACCTCGGTACCGTGCCGTGGTGCTTTTTGGAGTGGATTGAAATGGGACTTTAGTGTACAATATACCGTTAATAATGGTTAATATATGGTTATTATATGGTCAATGATGGTTAATAAGGTTAATAATAATCTTGTTGGTGGTTTCAACCATCTTGAAAAATATTATCTAGTCAATGGGAAGGATGACATCCCATATATGAAATGGAAAATAAACAATTATTGAAACCACCAACCAGCTTTAGTATTTGTGTTGGGGGGAATGGGATGTTGATGATGTTTAGTAGATTTAATAATGGGAAATTTGCAAGTTTAGTGATGTGTAATGTGTAATGACGTTTAGTGTCATCTTTCATCGGATTTCTACTGGTTGGAGGTTTTGCCAAAATTGTGTTTAACCATCAAACGTGACTAGTTGTTTAAAAATGGCGGGCAATGGGAAATCCCGGAACTAAACGGAGGTTTTCAGGTTTATAGCCGGAAAAGTCTCAAATTCAATGGCTTACCAGCAAGCCAGGTTTGATTGCCAAGGGTAGCCGTGGGGAATTTAAACATATTTAAGCAACCTAAAGGTTTACCAGATTCAACTTCAACCAGTACTTCTGATGGGTACCTAGAGATAAAGATTATGAGGGTGGTGATGGATCAGGTTGCATGGCCAATTGGTCATTGGTACTTGGTGGCTCACCCCAAGAATCCCGTTTCTGGTTCAGTTCACCCCAGTGAACTGAATCAAACTTGATGTGCTAAGCCGCTTCTTGCCCTGAATTAAATAGGTTCCATGGAACCACCCTGATGATTCCTGGGGTGAATCGTGAAAGATGGTACGGTGCGGGCCTCAGGCTATACGATACGTCACCGGTTACTGAATTCCGATGGTATTGGGTTCAAACTAAAACAAGAAATAACAAGTTTTTGCGGGGAATGTTAGAAGAAATCATATGTAAAAACATGTAAAAACTCTCGTTTAAGACAATTGGCCAACAAATAATAATAAATGCATGCCAGAATTTAGGAGTTGTGCAGCCAAACAATCAATAATCTATAATCAATAAAAAAAAATGGAGGGATTCCTTCCTGAAATTGGGGTTCAATCTGTAGTTGAATATTAACTGAATGTTAACCTTGAGATGCTCATCTCTGGGGTGCCTGCCATACTTACATCATACTTTGGATGACTCAACGACCTTGGATACAGCATGAAAAACTATCGGGGGGCAAAGCAAAATAACTTGGCTTATCCGAAATAAAACCATTCAATGATGTACAAATGGATCAAAATGGTACAAATCCTCAATCCAAGATGGCAAGCCAAAATTCAATCCATCAAATTGTTCGAGTGTCCGTTTGTCAAGCCTGTTGGTGATTGGTTTATTCTACCAATCACATTCTCTACCAACCAACCTTGCAGAATAAAAAAATCAATTCAGACAAGTGTTCATTTCGAAGGTGTGTGTGTGTGTGTGCGTGTAATCCGTTAGCTATCATGCAGTTAAGAATTAATTAAAATCATGTTTTTCCAAGCAGTGGCAAACACAGCACGGTGGAAACTCCACCCACCGAAGCTATCCAGTTGTGCTGGAAGCAGAGTCTGATTAACTCTGTGTATTTTTGCTAAAGGTACAGTAAATGCATGTAAATGCTGAGTTTCAATATGCGATGGCGACCGGCTAAGCCTAGAACCGGAAAGCATTCCACAGTTGATTAGTTGTGAAAACAGGAGTTCGACCTAGGGCATCTCAAGGCGTCGATTTTGTCACCATCATAAAGTTCCAGTTCAGAGTAATTTACTTATATAATCTTATATACTCACTCTATCAGAAATGTGTCTTCAAAATGTCCCATGCGTTGGCAATCCATGGCTCTCGTGTTGACCCAGCAACCACCAGCCTGGCGTTGCTGGCAATCCCAGAACTTGATGAATTGGATTAAATTGGAGAACGTTGAAATGGTAATAGCCATGGAAAGATCCACCCATTTTTAATAGGTAAACCACCTATAAATGGGTCATCTACTATACCATGGCTATGTTAAATAACCAGAGGGTATATACTACACTTTATTCACTAGACAAACAAAAATGGCATCCTCATTTGTTCACTGCTCAAAAAAACATCCAGCTGTTCCAGGCCAACTGCTACTTGGCCAAGATGCAAATGTGAGCTCAGCAACCAGGCGGTTGGTATCACCAGCTAAAAGGATCTCCTCAAAACCCGCGGAAAATATACCCTCCGGTGTCGACAGCGCTATGGGCTGGGAAACCCACCATAACTTGGCCATGAACTGGGAGCCGCTCGTGGAAATAACCATCATCATCATCATCATCATCCTCATCCTCATCCTCATCCATAAAACAACCAGTAATTAGTAACCCAATATCAAGACAATGGTGAACATCTTCCTCCACAAAAACACGACATCGACAATCGATCTCAAACTCAACATCATTTCTCATTTTTCATTTCTGTGGCATGAAAGGTCAAACCTTGTCAAGGTATGTCAAGGTCAAAGGTCAAATCATCATCACCGGTTAAAAACAAACAGCAGCACTGGGCTCCTTCATCGCGCGAAACTGATCCATGCGTTTGCTGCCGAAAATGTGTTTGTGCGTCGGGCCTGACGCAGGAGGCGTGAGTTGGTGCACGAGGAATGTGCCGTGGCTGGTTGCGAAATCCTGAGCCGGTTGGTAGATGGTTTATATAATGGTTTACATCATATCCATCTAAAATCCCCTTTTTTACGGTGTTTCAGAGTTACCAATTCTTCAACCTACATGGTTATCATCTACAGCCACAGGCTTACTCCCAACACCCCAAGCCAACAAATGATGTAAACTGAGACCAGTGTCGCCCCCTTGTAGCAATCATTTACCTATGATTCTGGGCAAACTAATGCAAACACACACATATATAGATATATACATAATAACTTATTATAATACAATATAATAACAAAACTCAATATTACATAATATAAAATAATATAATATACTATAACACATTGAAAAAATACTATGCATTACCATACTATATAACAAAATAGTATAACATAATAAACTACAATAAAATACAATAACATAATAATACATATAATTAACATGCACACACACACATATTTCTACATACATATGTAATTATGTACGTGTACATATGATTGCATATCAGGAATGGTTACCAAACTGTGCATCTTGATAAACTATTTCACGTACATCAATCCAATTTGTTTGGGATGATTCCCTTTACATAACCCCGGCATTCGTGCCAGATCGTTTGCGCTCAAAGGGCCTTCTTTGGCCAGGAAAACCTGCCCGAAAAAGATGAGATGGCGGGTTAACAACCAAGAAATTGGCAAACACGCGGGGTAGAAATATGAGGGGCTAATGGGATTTTCTCAAGATTTATGGAGATTTCTGGGACTTTGTGAAGATGTATCAGGATTTGTGAGGAAGAAATGGAGAAATACTACGGACAACATGGGGGTTTATGGGAACTGATGTTGATTTACTTGTATTTATCTTGGTTTCATCAGCAAAAGAGGGATGTGGCTGGTAAAGATGGTAATGAGAAATGCGCGCTTCTGTAGGAACATCATCGTGCGTGTGTGGTGCTAGATTGCTGAAGGGTAACCCGAGCAACCCAAAAATGCATCAAACTCATATTGCTGTCGGTTGTATTCCAACTTTTATATATTTCACCATTATTCCCATGATATCCCAACTAAATCCCTATTCTTAGGGTATATCGATTATATATAGAGATTTAGTTGGGATATAATGGGATATATACATGATAACTATATTCCCAGTTATATATAACTAAAACTATATGATAACTTTATATCACTATACTACGTACATTTCTCAATATCACCGCCACAGGCCTCCATTAAGGCTTGAGCTGGTGCCACATTGAAGTTGCCTCGGCGATGCGGGTGGTTGGTGGTTGCAATGCAGATATGGAGGTTTCCTAAGTCATAGGTGTACCCCCAGTCATCATCCATTCTTGTTTGGGATTTTCCATTAGAAACCATCATTTTTGGGTACACCCATTCTAGGAAACCTTCATATGTGCAAGTAGGTAGGTAGATAGGTAGATAGATAGATAGGTAGATAGAGAAAAATGGAAAGAAATAAAGAAAGAAAGAAAAAAAAAAGAAAGAACCAAATATAGATAGATGGATATATTATATACAGTATAGAGAGAGAGAGAGATAGAGAGAGAGAGAGAGAGATAGATAGGTAGATGGATAGGTAGATGGATGGGTACATGGATAGATATGGGATGTTCCCCAGTTAGGATGCGATCCCAGTTCGGCGAGAACGGAACGGCAAGAAGATGATCTTGGCCCATCTAGGGGAAGGCATGATATGTCCCTTATTTTTTTGACGGTAACACCCGGTGAGTGACTATGGATCCGTCTTGTGACTCGCGACTAGGATCTAAAACATATCTATATAAAATTATATAAACATATAACTATGACTAGAAATTGCAAGTCCAGTCCCACCAGCACACATACCAACAACGATCAATGATTCCATGAAACATGGCTCCAGAACCATATTTTTTGGATATGATTTCATTGGGCCCATTTATATATATATATATATAATTCCATAGGGTTCCTTGGGTTTCATTAGGTTCTTTCTATACATATGTGAAGCAAAAAATATGGGTCATTGGGTGAGGCCGTTTGTTTTAACATTTGTCTGTTTCCAGTGTTTGCCCACCTGACTAACACCTGACCCCCAAAATCCGGGGGCAGCAGGGGCAGCGGGAGTCGAATTCCCGAAAAAAAAAACTTTGCATTTTACACCCCGCATGGCCCTACATGTAATTTATGCTTTGTTTCATGTTTTTTTTCCACCATGTCTGATACATTTGGGACCACCCGAAGCTCCAGTAACATCAGTAACGTGGCAATGACAGCAATGACCAACCAATTTCGCCACCCATCATGGCCACCATTGCTATTTCGCGTCGTCACCAACTGGTGAAATCACGCAACCATCCCCTGGTTGTTACTATAAATAGCTGGCATAAACTGCATACTGTAAAACATCAATTTTTTTAGCTGGCTTAAATGATTTAAATGACTGCGCGGGGAACTCGGCCTGCTATATCTGCTATTTCTTGCCCGGCCGGCCAGTCTATGTTGATTCCTTATTGTTGCTTTACTACTCATGTGGGTAAAACGATGTCATGAACCACCCATGCCTGGGAATGGTAAACATACCACCCATTTATAAGTGATTTGCGGGATGGTTTATGGCATAATTTTAACCACATTATGTTCATTGCCCAAGGTCTATCTTCATCCCCAGACGTCCGCCGTTTCGGCTCGGCGCATTTGATCTCGGAGTCCACCATGCTAGTGGTGGTGGCAGTGACGCTGCCTGAGGACCAGTGCGGCGTTAAAGGCTTACTGGTCATCAAAGATGGCTGGGAAATCCCCGAACCAAATGGAGGTTGATAGCTGGGAAAATGATATATAATGATAAATATATATATATATATGTATAATTATACAAAGATCTATAAATCCGTGCTCATGAATCATCATGAATCCATATACACATAAACTGGTTTCATCTGTTTTCATACGATTCAAAGTCAAAGTGAGGGAGCCTGATACCTGAGGGGACAATATATATATATATATATATACCAAGTCCAACAGGAAAAAGAACATGTTGGTCCACTTTTACATTGTATCCCTCCAGGATGAGTAAAAAAAAAATAGCGAAAAACAACATCATGGTTTGATATCAGGATTCGCAGGATAGGAATGATCCAGACTAAACCGGGTATAATATCATCATATATCAACTGTATAGACATGAGCGCGGGTCGTGCGTGTCACTCAAAGGTGCTGTTCTCAGCGAGAAATGTATGGGCGACTAGATGTGATTGGATTCAGCATGTCTTATCCAATTTTATCCAATTTCAAGAAACACACACAGGTACAACCAGCAAACACCGAATCATCACACATTTTGATTAACTGAAACCAATTGAAGCCATGTAAACAGAATCAATGAGCATTATTGTCACTAAATTCTGTGCCATTGGCCGTTTGATTTTGGTCATGTTCCAGCAGTGAACCCCATCTGTATTGAAGGTTCTTCAGCCTGGAGATTTAGGGGAAAACCACCATATTTCATGCTTAAAAACATCCTTTACCCTGTTGAAATCGATCACTCTTGTGGTATAAATCCCTCACTTTCAAGACACATCCGCAATCATCTGAAGATGGTTACATCATGTTATATCGTAAACACGCCCCAAAGACCATGGTTAAGTAGGAGATATGCACATATTCGGGACCGTAGAATGGGGGTGTTAAATACGTATACTTTCAATATTAGGGGGATGAGGTGTTTGATCAATATTATTCCCGTTACAATGCCATGATATATGATATATTTAAATACACACACATATACATATATATATATATAACATGTCCATCATGTTCCTATCATATCTCTATGGATCTCCATGGAAAAAATGCATTCTACTCCTCCATTCTTCCAGCCGCCAACCATGGCTAGAGACGTCGCAGGGTGACCTTCACCTCCTTCAAAGCATTGCTATGCTCCGTCACCTGCATCGTTCGGTTACCAGTCACGATTCCTGGCATGACGTGACAACCACTTGCAACAACATGTGAAAACTTGTTCAGCATATCTTCCAGGACACTGAATCATCTTTCCCTCCTGAAATTCACAGTTTACTATTGAAGTCGCAACCTGTTGAATGTGTTTAAGAGGTACAGTACATAAAACATCATAAAACATCGAACAAAAAAAACTAAATGGGCCATGGCTTACATAATATATGCCATAACCATAACTATGTTAAACTATCAAAAGGATCCGGAAATGATCATCGCCAT
>CAMXCT020006615.1:201042-293542 GCA_947184155.2 Cladocopium goreaui | reverse complement strand
TGCAAATAATGTGGGTACAACAATCATAAACCACCCATTTGGGAATATAGTGCAGAAGTTAGGGAACATTTCAAAACCACGAAAGAAATCGGTGTAAATCAGAAACAACTTCACAGATTCTTCCTCTCTGCAATCAATTCCAGGCATTGTTCAACATCGCGCCAAATAATAAATGATGTATCAAACGTGATTTAAAGAATAGCGTGATTTAAAATGTCAAGAATCAAACACATACAAAATTGACAATATGGACAGTGTAGGGGTTGCCAGCTAGAGATTCATAGGGACATGTCCAACGAAAGCAATGTGATGATTCCAATTCCTTACAGGAACTCATATATACATATTGCAAAGAAAGAGAGAGAGAGAGAGAAAGAGATAGACACACACACAATCACATATTTGCAATTATTTGCATATATGTACACCTGCAAAATCCACCTGTGCTAAACTTGGGCCCCTTTAGATCAAAACGCAGATTTTGGCTTAGTGGCTAAGAAAAAACGGGACCCTCAGGACTCATGACCATCCAGGTACAAATAAAAAAACATGAAATTATAATATAAAGTTCCCCTTCTGCAAACTAAAATATGTGGAAAACCCAACAATTTGTACACTAGCTCATTTTCCAAAAGTTTTTTTTCATGGCTTTTTCATATGTTTTTGTGCTTTTCCCCATCCCGTCTTCTGCCACGTTGGCCCTGGCGACGGCCTAGAGATGCCACAGCTGTGTGCAGTTCCTTCCCACTCACCAAGGCGTTGGAGTGAATCGCGTTCAAGCGCAGGCCTCGGAAAGGAAAGCGCGGGAACCACAACGACCGCAGACGTGTTTTTGCATATTCTTATGTATATCAATATGTATATATATATATGTATACAATGCAAAAGTAATGCATATCATCATCCATCATCCATCATGCATCCATCGTTCATTCATCATTATCCCATCCGATCCGGCATGCCAATCTGAAATATATAGAGTATATATAATCATCCCTTTGGCAAATGCGACGCCTATCCGTAAATATCCAAATCTGCACTCAAAAAAAAACAAGCACCACTGGTCAAGTTGGACCGAGTTCATCTTGCAAGAATGGCACATTCAAGTGCGACTGAGGGAATCATGAAGTCTAAGTGATGCAGATTGATCTTGGATTTGCTTAAGTAGCCCCAAGATGCCCAAAGAATGAACGATACTTCTGGTGATTAAACGATGGAAAATGGCCCGCCGATGATTCACCTACTAAAACTACAACTGCTAGCTTTCCATAGCTATGTTAAACTGCCAGAGGAGAACTGTTTAAATAATGTTTAATATACCCTCTGGTAAACTAATATAGCTATTGAAAATGGTCATTTATAGTTTATAGTGGATTTACCCATAAATCATGGTGAACTTCCATAGTTACGTTAGCTTACCAGAGGGTACAGGTTCCCCAAATATCCCCGATATATTTCACATTGAGGGGAAAGCACTGACGAAGAGAGAACTCGGGCAACTTAATGTCCAATTTGAAGAACACTTGTCTAGGCATATCTTGTACCAATATAAAGCACGCAAACATACACTGCATACATGACATGGCATGACATTATATGACATTACATACACATATCAATATGTATATATCATTATATTATATATATGACTGTCAGAAAATCAATATATATATATGTGCATGTAAATATATATATATATATATATACGCAGTAGCATAGCTCATTATAGATACAGTATATCCCCATGATATGGCCAATGTTTATGGTCGATTCTATAATTTGTTATGCCACTGTTCAAGCCCTAACAAACCTCCGCACCAAGCTACGCAAGCGATTGCGGATCGCATGTGCCTGGCGGCTCTTAAACTGAAGCCCCCAACCAACATCTTCAAAACATCCATTTAATGTGGTAAGCACAATAAAACAAGATTGGTGGGATATTAATTGGATAATAAGGGGATATCAATGGAATATTATATTATAATATATAATTATAATGATATAATACTTGGATATGAATGGAATAGCACTGGTATAATAATGGGATATCACTGGCATGACAATGAAATAATAAAAAAAACTACAGTACCATTTGGGAATGGTTTATACTAGCCATTAATGATGATTTTGGGGATGGATGGGGATGTTGACTTCTTGGGTTTCCCCATAAATTTGGCAGGTCAAATGGTCAAATCATCACTCTGGCCTTCAGCACTATACCACTGCTTGACCCTCACTTTACGTACTTCACATCTCTTACTTGGGGGTGCACTTCCAGCTATGAGTGGATATATAACCATACTTAAAGGGCCCCCATATCATCCCAACTTAACAGAGATTGTCGCCATGGTATCCTAACATGATGTTCCATCCTAACTGCACCCGAAAGTAGGAGTAGAATCTTGAGCCTGGTATCCCCTGGTAGTTTAACATATAGCTATGGAACATCACCATGAACCTGGTAGGAAAAAACATCTATTGACTTTCACGGGCCATCTACATCTATGGCATAGCAAACTGCAACAAATGACCGGAGGCCGGCTGTCTTTTACTACCGGTGAGCCTCCTACAAGTCGATGAATTTCCATCCATCTAGTTCGTTGTATTACCGTCAACACATTCTCAGACTACATCAAAAATCCGATGTGAATCCCATGGCATTCCTATCAAACTTCGAAAATCGACTCCCACTACCTGCAGTTCCAGTTACAAGCTAAATATAACCATATAGTATCATATAGTTCTATATTAGAAGTTTTTTGGAAATATCCCAATTTATGGGGGGTGCCTGGCACAGCACCAGGTCAACGAAAACCACGAACTGCCATCCGACAGGTCGGCGAGCCTCCTGATAACTGAGCCCTTCGAGGCCAGAACGTAAACAGCTCTGCCTTAGGAAGGTGAGCGTTGTTGGCTTTGTATCCCAACGCCGCCAAGAATGGATAGAATGGTCCCAACTGATCCAATATGATCCAATGGAAGCGAGTTTTTTTCTTTTTTAGAATCGGGATCATGATCTGGTTGGTGGTATACCTACCCCTCTGAAAAATGATGGAGTTCGTCAGTTGGGATGATTATTCTCAATATATGTAAAAATAAAAAATACTCCAAACCACCAACCAGTTATTCTATGGAACATAAAATGGTACATCACCACAGCTTTAGTTTCACCACACAACATCGCCGTTTTTCGGCTGAGAAACAACCTTTCAGTGGCTATTGAAATGGTACCTTTGTTTTTTTCCGGAGCTACTGCATCATATTCAGCAAATCCAGGTATATGTACAATGCGTGCCCCCCAATTACACATTGGTTGCAAAACACCCCGTTAACAGTTAACTATAGTTAAAAGTATCATGACATATCATGAACCATAGTTATAGGTAATCCAAAGGTATTCAAGTTATAGTTATAATCTTACCTTATATATACATATGTATAAACCAACTTAGCTTATATCTTATAATCTTACTAATAAGCCAACTTAAGTTATAAACCAACTAGTTGTCCATAGTTATCATCTTATAAACCACAGCTACCTCCATTTTCCAAGCACCAAGCGGCCCTTCCACAGCGAGCTCTGTCTGCCTGCTGCCCTCACTCGCGGCGTCGCCGCCGTCGTCGTCGGTCTTGATTTGGACCAGCCTCGGCGTGGCCAAGCAGAGGTGTGTGGGTCAAAAATGGTCCCACCAAATTTGTTGATTTTATTTTGGGTGAAGTGGTAATTAAATGATATAATGGTAATTATATAAATTGTAATTTGGTGTGTTGATATATGTAAATGGACCCATTTAACATGCTTCAAGTATCCATTTTAGGGATTTTTAGGGGTGTATGTGTATGTATTACCAGAGTTTGAACCCATTCCAGATTCCAGATCATTCCAGAGCAAAGTGGTCGTAAAAAGATGGGCTTCACCAACAAAGAGGATGAAACTATCGACTGAAAAAAGGATTTGCAAAAGGTGTACGAAAAACAAAAAGGGATTGATATCTTGAATCAATGTTTCTTCGAGGCAACATCTGTTTTTTTTGTAGCCAAAAAGTCATGGTTTTTCAACAACTCCAAGCAGCTGCGGTCGCTCCTCTGGTCGTTCCTGCGGCAGCTGCTCGGTACTCCTTAGTGGGATGAGCCCTGGGGGCCCCTGGAGCCAAGTGGGTAAGGGGTGACCCTGGGGTGACCCAGGTGGGTAATGGGATATCAATGGGATTTATAGTGATTTAATGGGATTTATAGTGATATAATGGGATTTTATAGGGATATTAATGGGATTTTATAGTGAGTTAATGGGATTTATAGTGATTTAATGGGATTTTATAGGGATTCCCCTCTGGTAAACAGACAAAAAGCGACATAGAAAATGGCCATAGAAATACTGGATTTACATGGATTTACCCATTAAAAATTGTGAATTTTCCATAGTTATGCTTGTTTACCAGAGGGTAAATTGCTACACTTTTGGCTCTATAGCCACTTGTAATGGGATTGTCATGATATATAACCTCAGTTATAGGAGTTCAAATCCTATTTATAACTGTTAAGGGCCATAACTGCAATCCGCAGGGATACGTATACTGGGTTTGTCCAGTCAGTCATTGCGGCATACCCGTCCTCATGGGCACAGCTTATTAAACGCGTGAAGTCAGTCATTCCTCGAAATGTCAACTAGAAGATACCCAAACACCATGGTCTCACACGTTTCGCAGGGACCTTTTCAGACTAGGTTGATTTCATCGGATTCTCAGCATTTGGACTTCTATAATATTGGCAGTATTGGTCATTTATTAAGCACATTGCATATTTGCATAGTACGGAGTATGTTACACAGCTAGCATGTAGATATAACATAGCTAGCATATTTGGTCAGCAACATGTAAGTTAGTACACGGTTTGTATCTCTCTCTCGCTCTCTCTCTCTCTCTCTCTCGCATATATAGATAGGAGGCTAGTTTTCCCTATGCAGCTGGTACGGTAGAAAATACGCATATAAGACAGTACCACTGGTACATGGGTAATCTAAATAGTAAATAGTAGATTCATATCATAGGTAATAAATGGTAAAATAATAAGTTGGCAGGAGCGGGCTGGACCGAGTGGTAGTGGAATTTGGGGGTGGGAAGGGGGGGGATAGCACTTAGGGGGTAGGAGTAAGAGGGCTGGAGACCAAGTCAAATACAAATATGTATATACGCACATCCCCCTACGCATATGGACCCCAAAAGCGAACAAATCCAATATGAAACCATGGTTTCGATTGGGTGGTATTACTATTAATTAAAATTAAAGGGAAGGACTGGAAGGGATTAATAAAACAATATTGTTTCTATGTGCTTCTTGATGCAACTATGTAGTATGCAAAAATGCCACCAACCTGGCTATGCAGTGGAGGTATTCCCCATGTTGATCAATTTTTAGTCACGCCCAAATCATGTAGAGATATGAATATGCATGCTATTGCATTCATATCCCCATTATATCTGGGTAAATTACAATGTTTCACAAAACAAAAAAATGCCATTTGGGGATGATTCCCCTTACTAACCATCATTCCAGGCTTCGGTCGCAGTGAGGTTGCTATGATATCATTATAGTTTACCCAGATTATATCTTGAGCGCAAATCCATGGCCGAGGATTGCCCATTTCCAAAACACACCGGTCGTTCTCTGTCGTGGCTCAAGTCCTCCGGTAGATCGGCTGTGAGATCTGTCTCCGACCTCCTTTTTGCGCTGGGAGTTCTGTGGGTTGCTGATTGACCCATCTGAGAGGGGAGTCCAACAAGCAATATCATAGATATTTGAATAGATAAGTTATACTAAAATTACCTAATTGCTATGACCTACGACTATAAACATTATATTAATTCGATATTTATACTTCGATATTTTAGCATAACTTAACTACATATAAAATAACATTAACATTACTAAGACAATACACTATGAGCGGGTGATAAATACTTTGTCGTATCAATACTGCATAATAATTCCGTCACCTGAATTAAGGCCCATGTTCTTCTAAAACGGAGCCTATCCCCTGCACGTGGAAAAAACAAAAAGCATTGAGGTCATTTGATGATATTTCACCGACTGACCATCATTCCAGTGACGTCGCAGCGAGGTCATGATAATTTATCCAGCAGAAGTGGGGATAAACACCTTTTCTGCCTGTTGGCTGGTGACATGTCATTTTTAGGCATGGAAAAATTGGAAGAATACTTGCAACACTAAGCAGGGTTTCGTGGAATCTGTAGCACATCTACTGTTGAAGTGTTGAAGATATGATTTTGTCTTAAACCTATACAAATCTATAAAATAAGACGTCAACAACTCTAGGGCCGGATTTGCCTTTGGTGCAAATCTACCAGGTGGTTGCCAAGCTACTGAACTGCCAGTTGAAACACAGCGCATCCCGTTTCCTGCAGGTGACAGGCTCAGGAAACGGTCCGTGACTCCGGGGATTCATCGAAACCACTGGGTCCCATTGGGTGCATGTTCAACCCTACAACTAGGTCCTAGGATGTCCTAGGTGTCCATTCATCTCGAATCCCTTTCAAAACATGGAGCAGATCATCCCGTGGAGCGGTATGTGTTAACCTGGCGATCATAAGTCCCATGGGGTCATGGGTCATCCTATGCTCTTGTTGCCCCAGAATTCATTGGGCGCCTTCATCTCAAATCACTATTAAACAAGGACTCCATAGGACTCCTAGTCCCAGCAAATCCCAGCCCCATAATGGCCATAGCCTCACGGCATTTCATACGTGAAGTCCTCGGCCTCGCCACTGCTCTGGGAAGAGATGTTGGAAATCTTCGAGGTCCGCTCCGTCCGCTCCAGGCTTCGTGCCTCACTTTTGGACTTGCAGCGGGACACCTGAGCGAGTAGGGGGGATGCAAGCTACATCAAGCTACAAATACTGGGATCTAAAGTTGGTTTTAACATGTTTTAACATGTTTTAACGGCTTAACCAACACAACTGGGATTGAATATGATTGAATGGAGGATCAAGCAACAAAAATTGGGACTTCATGAGGATTTAACAAAAAAAAGGAATTAACCAACCAAACGGGGATTTCACTTGATTAGACCAAGACGGACTTGCATTTAACAGAGCAGGACGTAACAGTACTTAACATATATCTTAACATGATTTGACCTGATATTAACATATATATATATTATATATTATATATTATATATATATATATATTGTATACACATATATTACCTTTATATGAGGAATTTACCCTGATGCCTCTTGTAATTAGTTACGGATGGAACATCTATCATATCACTTTGGTACCATAAGTCGCATCGATGATGTACCTCTAGAACAGTGTCTCCCATTGCCCAGTCACGAAGGAGTCTTGCAATTTAACACTTAACTAGTTATACTAGTTGACTGCGCAACTGTTCAACCATCTTTCCAGGAAAATCGCATAGTTGCAGTGGACATCAAATGATTTTCATGGCACTACCAAACCGAAGAATATACGCCACTAAGCTGCTGCTTTTCATGGGAGAATCTGATCATCCCTCCAAACGGATTCTTCAAAGCATGTTCCCACAATAAAACCCGGGTTCGCCCACACGAAAAAACAACACATCCAAGCAATATTATATATGTATCACCAGAGGATGAATGAAAACACTGGCTATACGCAGTGATTTTGACTTTAAGTTTTCAGGATTTAGGGTTTTAATCTTTAATTTAGGGTTTAGGGTTTTAGGGTTTAGGGTTTTAGGTTTTAGGGTTTTAGGGTTTGTTGTTTCGGAAAGTAAAAGAAACTTAAACGCTACGCATGGATTTGAGGATGTCAAAGGATATGCGGGATTCGCCGCTATCCGCATATCCCATGTACTAGTACCTGGTTGTATAAATCATGTGAAATCCCCATAGTTGATAGCCAATCCCACTGACAAGCTACCATTCTTCACTCTGGAACTCAACCCTGAGCCAAGGGTGTAGAATCTTTCGAACCAACAGGACTAGAATGAGTCCAAAACAATCCAAGCAACATCAGGATACGCTTCCAAAAGTTGCTTCCTGCCGAGTGGTTGGACACGGATCCGCAGGAAAGCCGTTGGCGGCGTCAAAAATAGATTGTAAATGTGCAACTGTTGCTTTCCCGGGTCTTGCAACTGTATATATTCCCATCTAATGTGGATATGTTCTACATTGTTCTACTGCATCTTTCATAGTTGCTCATTAGTTTTCATGATGTGTCATCATGTTTTTGCCAGGGTCTGGACTTCGCACGCATGCAAACTATTCATGCTCACTTAAGACATCCCGTTCTATTAAATTCCATAAAATACATCCCTCCCATTATTTCCCTAGTATCTCCGCGTAAAATTGCAAGTTTCTGGGCAATTGCATGGACAATTCTTCTTACAAACACAGACATATATATATATATTATATATATGTATACCCTCCGGCAATCAAACGTTGCAATGGAAAACCCACCATTTATAGATGATGCCCACTAACACATCCATTTCAAGGGGATTTCTCCTTGCCGCGTTTAATGACCGAATGGTTTATAAATGGATTCGTGTGAAAATAGGGTACAGGTTACCCCATTCCATGATGATCATGGTTGATCATAATTTTCCCTCGTTCAAGACCCATTCTTGTGGTGCATTCCATTTTCAGCCACACGCAAGTATCATGTATATACACGTATCTGGCTATCCCATATTGCATCCCATATCATATCCTACAGTATTACTGTATATCCAACTTGTATCCAATTTATTTCATGATCTCCCCATCACATTCCCATCTATGTTTAGGTGTTTATTTATAAACAAGGTCACGCCGCCGTTAGCGGCGCTGGACGTTTTGGCAGCTGGCTTGCAGCAATCTCTGAAAGAATTAAACATGACTTCACCAACATTGACAGTTTCGGATATCAAGGTTTCTCAAAATAAGGACCTCCCAAAATAATTGGTTTCTTACTAGCAAGGATTGATATAAGATGATCTGGGGGTGCCCCTTTTGTTCCACGTGGTGTGCAAGTGCAAATGAACGTTAACATCCCACCCCACCCCAACCCATGCCCCACGTAGCAGCAACGTAGCATCCACGTGGTGTGCAAGTGCAAATGAACGTTAACATCCAACCCCACCCCCCATCCCACCCCTGGCCGTATATGCTGAAAAGTAGTAAACTCCTCTGATATGCTAAAAAGTAGTAAATTCCTCAGCGCCGCTAACGGCGGCGTGAGCATAAAGGTTAGCATCGTGATGGGGTTAGTCACCAAACACACATATAGTTGATGTCCATCCAGTTCCACTTTATAACCCAATTAAAGATACAATCATGGTATATTCCATAATTACAGCCTCCAGTAAACTACCATAATTAACTACGGGGAAATCACAATTTTAATCGTTAGATCATCGCAGTAAATGGCCCAGCCATACTTATCTTGGTATACTAAGAACTGTAAGCCCATCATATCCCGGCTGTAGCCGCATTCTACCACCGTGTTTGATAATAAAATCATGTGAAATCCTGATTTATCTTATTTTAGATGGGTAAATCATCAATCATTTGATAGTTAAATGATGTTAAATGAGTCAAATCATCATTTTGGATGGGTAAATCATGGTAAATCCTCATCAACCCCCCATGGAAATCACATGTTTATGACGTTTCGTTCGCGTGCCATTGATTTTCGCGTACGCCGAGGTGCCGAAAGTCACCCCAGGAGGCGTCCAACCAATGCGCATAGGTCTCCTGGCCATGACGGAACCATCGGGGAACCATTCCATCGCGCAAGGGGGGGATCCGCCATGGGGAATTGTTGATGTGGTTTATTCAATGGGAATTTCAGGATGCTAAAATGGAGGTACTGTACCATATTTTTGGCCATATTTTGGGGGTATTTTCCCATTGATTTATTGATGTTTGTTGAAGTATTCTCTGGGCAAAAATGATGTTCTCTGCCTTGGTCGAAGAATGTCGAAGATGTGAGTTTGAGACCTATGACTTAGTTTGAGACCAATAGACGTGAGGAGTGTGAGCCACAGAAATGAAGAAACAAAGAGCAACGGGGGTGGGATTGAACCGGCATCACAAGTAACATCGCCACCAAATTAAGCAGTAGCAATCAGCAATGAGCATTTGAACGGATCCAAATCAAACAAGTAAAGCTGCAACCATAAAAAATGGACTACATGTTTGATCTGCAAGAAATGGAGGACTGAACTGACTGAACCAACATAAATTCAAATACAATCATGATCAATCATGTCAGTGCGATGCCATGATGCTATCACACATCATATCACCATCAAACTAAAGAAACGAACATGATGCGTGATGTATCCGCAACTCAAAGTGAATCAAAGTGTATCATCATGTTCGCATCAACCTGGGAACAAGTGATACATAGTGATACCATTTTGCCCGTCGCCGACTGTCTTTCTCCTAAAATCCCAACGACGAATCCAAACCCCTGGGAGGTGAATAATTGCTGAGGTGCAGTTTTTGGTGGCAGTTTATCACTTATGAGACTTATGTTAGCAGCAATATCATATAATCAATTATCTATATACAGTAATGTATATATATATATATACTGTGTATATATATATATATGTTTTGTGGGGTAGCCCCAAAATAATCAAACAGGGCCCTGGAAAATCCAGGGTTGACATTCTCCCCATCGCCCTTTGTGGTCTCACCCATGTCACCAAAATGTATAGCCGCTGCAGTTTGCCAAACACCAGAGACCAGAGAGTTCGGTATGTCTTCGTTGGGTTTGCCGCAGTCTGTGACTTCTAAGGTTTGGAAACATGTTTAACATCATAGTAACACCGACAAAAAATGCAAAAAAAATAGAATCCTGCTGAAGTAGTGGAAGATTGATGTAAATTGAATACGGGTCAGCCATAGCTCCTACTTAAAATTTATGACAGCTGCAATGGGGACTAAAATGATGTTGAGATCTTCTAACATCTTCTAACCAACTAATCAGTTGTCATTAGAATCTTCCTAGGGGTGACAAAAACAATGACAGCCTCACCCCGATCCCCCGATGTTTCTCGTTCCGGCCAGGCCTTATCCATCCTTTTTTGGGCGGCGTTTTGTTGCCGATTTTGAGCCGCGCAGCTGCCGATAAGGCAATAGCCGCAGTTGAGAAATGGATTGATGCTACGGTTCATCTGTTGAACAGTTGGGTTGGTCAATGAAACATCTGGTAGTTGGGGGAGCTGCATGGAACTGCTTGATCATGTTCATCAAAGATTACATGTATAGATTATCATAATATAATACTCTAATAAATGGTGGGGTGGGATGGATGAAAACAAAAAGAATTGGAAATGGGGGTCGGCATCCGGCTAGGGTGGAACAAAAAAAACAAATATTGTAAACCATCAACCAGGTATTCAATGGTATTGGGGCGGATTTGACGGAACCATAGCAACAATTAAATGTTCGGCCTTTGCTCTGTCTAGGTTGCCACCCGAAGCATGATCCAAACAACACGTTTTTTGGTGTCTGTTCTTTCTCTAATTGATGACTGGATCCCGCAAAACAATCACACTCAATGAAACCAGGATACAGAATAATCTGATTTGTTTGGTGGAACAATCTTAGTCTTAATCAAATGGGACCCTTCTACCAGGATGAACAATTTCGCAAAATGAAACATTTGCGCGCCCCAAAGTTCAATGGTTCATCATCATGTTCCCCGAAAACATATGACTCTTTGGAGGGCACCCCCACTTCGAACCCCAAATACTACCGTACTCCCCCTGGTCATCCCTGGTCTCAAACCTTCCCAGGTGCTACCCTCCAGCCCTGCACGTTGCAGCTCCTCGAAGCCCGGTCGCGTCGCATGGCGCGTCCGTTCTCACGAACGCACAGCCCCGGCTGGACAGCTGTCAGCTTTCGCTTGATCAGGATGCGGGCGACAGAAAATGAGATACAATAAATATGTGTATATATATATAGATAGTCAAAAGAACTAGTTGATATACATATGTATATAATTATAAAATTGTATATGTGTGCATGCAGAATTGTATGTATGTATGTATGAATGAATGAATGAATGTATGTATGTAATGCAATGTTATGTTATGTGACTGTAATACAATGCAATGTAAATGTAAGGTCATGTAAATGTAATGTATTGCAAATGTAATGTAATGTAATGTAATGTAATGTAAATGTGGTTTAATGTAAAATAATTACGTATGTATGTATGAATGAATGAATGAATGGATGGATGGATGGATGAATGAATGAATGAATGTATGGATGCATGCATGTATGCATGCATGCATCTATCTATCTATCTATCTATCTATCTATCTCTATCTCTATCTATGTATCTACCTATCTATCTATCTACCTACCTACCTATCTATCTATCTATCGTGTTTATCTATCTATCGTGTTTATCTATCTATCGTGTTTATCTATCTATCGGGTTTATCTATCTATTGTGTTTATCTATCTATCGTGTTTATCTCTCTATATTGTTTCTCTATTTATCTATCTATCTATCTATCCATCTATCCATCTATCCATCTATCCATCTATCCATCTATCTGTCTGTCTGTCTGCCTATCTATCTATCTATCTATCGTGTTTATCTATCTATCGTCTTTATCTATCTATCGGGTTTATCTATCTATTGTGTTTATCTATCTATCGTGTTTATCTCTCTATATTGTTTGTCTATTTATCTATCTATCTATCTATCTAATCTATCTAATCTAACTATCTATCTATCTAATCTAACTATCTATCTAACTATCTATCTATCTATGTATTTATCTATGTATCTATGTATCTGTGTATCTATGTGCCCTTACCTAATCTACCATAGCCATAGCTATGAGGAATCACGATACTTAATAGGTGCATCATCTTTTTGGAAAAATGGGCCATTGTCCATAGCCATGTCAAATCCCTGAAGGGTATCAATGCCTGCTACCTGGTGAACCCCCAAGTAGCTGGCAAATCAATGTTCATTAAAAAAACATGATATATATATATATATATATATATCATTATATATCATTATACATGTGGACCAACTGGCTGAAGGATGTGGAAAGCGAACCGAACTCCAGTTTCTCTCGCAGCATTCCTTCGATAGCAAACCTTTCAGTGATCTCTTGCGTATTCCAGGTCCAGGGGAATTCTCGGGTCAAATCACATACCTCAGGATTTTCTAACTGGAGCAAATTGAAATGAATACCAAGAAAACAAGCATCACGTGCTTTTTCCAGTTGAACCCGCATGTCTACAAGGAAGCACATCTGTTTTTTTCCTTGAAACACCTTGAATCTACTTCATGCATGTCATATCGACCATTATAAGCTCCTTGGATTGGCTTATGGGGCCCAGGAGAAATAAAACATCTTGGATTTCCCATGTGGAAAAACAACAAACTTCCCACGAAGCAAACCATGGTACCCCAGTATCCAATGGCCAATCAACATATCCCAATTTAAATGCTAATTTTGTGGGCGCACCCCGTTTGTCAAAGACAACATGCAAAACCATACCACATACTACAAAAAATGTTATATATATAATGTATAATATAAAATAAAAATGTACTATAATGTATAATATAAAATATTATACTATAATATTATATGATATAATATTTGAATTATTGAATCATATCATATCTTATTATATCAAATCAAATTATATTGAATTATATATATATATATATTAAAATTTATTAAATCATGTTTTAATCAGTTATTTTAAATTAGATAGCATTATACCACATAGAAAACAATATTATATTATACGGTTTTATATGTATGTTATATGGTTTATGACGTTATAAATGTTGTATTATATTATACTATATTATATTATATTATTTTGGGGTAAACGGTATTATATTATATTATATTATATTCTATTATATTATACTCTATATATATATATGTATATATATATATATTGTAAAATATTATGTTACATTATATTAAAGTTAAAATATAAATGTGTATATATAAATATTGCTATACTATATTATGTTATGTTATACTTCATTAATATATATATATATATATCAATTACATATATATATATATATATAACATACCCAAAAAGTTATCCCCATGATCTCTCCATGTATTGTGGTCTTGTACTCCATTGTTGATTCCCATTCTTCATTGATTATAAATCCTTTTGTGATGGTTTAAATCACTCTTTCGGAATGCACAATTCCCATGAAACCAGCACTTCTAGATTCTGTATGTATATCTCATACGCTCCATCCCATACCCTCCAGTAAACTAACATGGGTCATGGAAAATCAATGAAAATCGACCGTTTGCAGATCACGTGCAGGGGGCCACGGGTTTCCATAGCTTTTCATATGTTTTGCACAGGACCTTTCTGGATAAACCAGCGTTTCGGGGGCCCACCATTGTAGTAAAACTCAGTAAAACCGGCATTTCCTCCAGTTAAATCACATAATGTCCTGCTTAAATCATCATTTTTTATCGTGAAATCAGCAGTGATCTTCATCAAATCATCATATTCCCCAGCTAGGCCCTAGCTAAATGTCCCATTGCGCTGGTTTCATCATCATATGCCTCAATCAAATCACGATTTTCCGTGAAATCACCATTTTCCCCAACGAAATCATCATATTCCCTTCAATCACCACCAGCTATCAAACCACCAAACAGCGCCATTCCCAACCTCAGGCGTCCCCCCACCGGCGTCAACCAGGAGCCGCTGGAGCCAGAAATTTCCGTTGCCATGTGACTGACCGGAGGGAAAAAATGATGTAAAATTATGTGGACAAATGATAAGAATGATGGGTACATATGATATAAATTGTATATATATATATATGTATATAGATAAAATACATATACATATATATATATACATACACATGTATTTGGGGATCTTTCCCAAACCTGATTGCTTTTTTGTTGATGACTCTCCTTGCCAACCATCACTGTCGCTCTAAACATTGCTGAGATATACTGTACATGTTGTTGCTATTTTGGACCATTGGAATTCATTCCATCTCTCAAATATACACATATATATATACATATATATATATATATACACACATATAAAAATATATATATGTACATACGTATATACTTAAAATTATTTTAAATATAAATTATATCAGCATTATTGATCATTAAATTGCCCTCTGGTAATCGAACATGGCTGGGATGTCCCGAATTAAATGGAGGTTTCACTGGGAAAAACAAACTATATATGTTGAATTCCTGTTGGCCACTCCTGCGGCGAATCATTAGCCATCAAATTCGAAAACGTGAAGCACAAACACAACACCACCCGGAATAAGGATGAATAAGGTGGTGAAGCCAATAATTAAATGTTGTAAGATGGCGTAAGCAATGTGAGTGTGTTCCATAAGTCTGCAATAAGAGGTAAACCAATTTTAAGAGATGTGTTTGTGAGAGTTTGCTCCTAAGTCCACGATAGATATGTGGCTTCCAAATACAAGATGACATTCCTGGAAAACTAAATTCGCAAAACATCCCCAATCACTGGACACATATGATTTGGAAACAAAACATATTACCACGTGGTCTATGCCATTGGATTTGCCCAATGAAAGTCACTCTGTAGGTCTGTCGAACAGCACAAGGTTGGATCACCATAGGTGGAACCTACGCTGCTTATGTTTGTACAGTAGAGAAACATAGGTCTTGAACCAACCCACATTTAGAAGTTGCCAACTACATCAACGAAAATATAAACAAACAACGTGTATATAATTCAGTGCAATTCATAATTCACTCATACGTTGCCACAGGAATAGACTGGGAAAATGCCATGCAGAAAGACAAGTTCTGGACATATATTTTTTTCGATAAGAGGCATCCATTCTGAAGTCTGTCCTTATGACTGTTTCAACGTATCCCCAGCAAAAAAGAGATAGTCAATTAGGATCACAATCCCGAATCGTCATCATGTGCTCGATGTTTTCCCGATGTCTTGAAAGGAACAACAATGGACCTCACAAGCCGAATGGACCCAAACGACAGCTACTATTGGGATCGTCTTTGGAAACTCAAACATGTTTCACCAACAAAAAAAAAAACATTGAACAAACAACTCCCTTTGGGCCAGCACGTGAATGGGAAACGCCAACTCTTAGTAGCTCCGACTAGCTCCGCATGTAGGGAGCAACAACACCTGTGATTAGCACAACCTGGGAAATCAAGAAAATCGAAGCTTTTGCCTCTGGCACTTGTTGGGTACGTGTCTTTTTGCAAAATCTGTTCGTTCCTAAGGCCTTCATGATGCTGGCTCCCATGATTTACATCGATTTACCGTCCTGACAGAAAGGTGATGTCCCAAAAACCAAACGGTGAAATTAACAGAGGTACAATAGATGCAAATAATTAATGTTGTACAACACAGGGTCAATTGAATAAGTACAAACTTAATACACCATAATGTTGATATGAATCCATGTAATTGCAGTCATGTTGATATGGAGATTCTGATAGGCAGAAGCTGACCTCATGGGGTATGGTCATCCAACTATGGGGTTCCTGAAAGAGTGGCCATATGGATCCCTAAGAATGGATTGATGCTTATCTTCAAATACACAAATCGGAGCTTTCCTCCAACCAAAATCCCTTTGAACTACACATTCCAAATCATTCATATATATATTATAAAATAATAATAAAATACCATATGATATAATTATAATTATAATATAATATAATATAATATGAAATTAACATATAATAATAGAATATAATATAATATTTAGTATTTATATAATTTTCTATAATATAAAATAATACAATATAATAATATTTTTTATTTTACAATATAATTTGATATACTATAAAAATATAATTATAATATAATATAACATAATTTAAAATATAAAATAATATAATACAAACTATAATATAATATAATATAATATAATATGATTATGATTATGATTATGATTAAAATATAATATAATTTAATTTAATTTATTTTCTTTTTTATATTATATGTTTTTCTTATCGAAGGAAGTTTAGAAGTCAAACTTCCGACAATATGGACAGATGAAAAGCAGAGATGGGAAGAGGCAGAGAGAAGAGAAGAGTAGAAGAGAGCAGATCAGAGAAGAGAAAAAGTCAGAAGAAAGAAGATGCAGATGCGCCAAAAGGTAGGAAAGTCGCAAAACACTGTGTTTTCCAATGATTTGTGGCTCCGGAGGGCGAAAAGTAGGCTCCCTAAAGCGGCGGGTGCGGAGCCAGCTGGCCAGATGAGAGATGAAAAAGTGCAAGCCGTTGTGGCGCGAAGCACATTTCCAAGTCAAAATGTACAAGACACACCATTCTCGGACCACTTTTGGAAGTTGAGATGTCGAAAAAGTGCACGCCGTTGTGGCGCGAAGCACATTTCCAAGTCAAAAGTGCAAAAAACTGACGAGTACGGAGCACTTTTGGACGTTCAGATGTGCTCTCGCGTGGCAGGCGCAAGGGATTGTGCACCTTGTCAAAAGTCAGCAAAACGTGAAGGTTTTGTGGCATTTCCAAAAGCAATGGCAGGTGTGGGACATTTGAAGAGGATCTTCAAAGATGCATTTCGCGTGGCAGGCGCAGTACAAAGGACATGTTCATCAGAGATGTTAGGAGGTCAGGGCGCTGATTTCCTGAGAGGGGTTGCATTTTGGAGCATCAGATCTTGCGGTTTGCTAAGATGATTTTGCCTGACAGGTGCAGCCCTTCGTATGACTTGGCATCACTTTTTCGTGGTAGGCGCAGTACTTTCGGCAAGTGGACTGGAAAAATCGTAAAACGCATTGGTACTAAGCTGTTAGCTCTGCACTCAACTTTCCATTTTTGAAGGAAGTCTCGCAGAATGGCTTTGTTTTTCATGTTGTCACGTTCAAAAATTAAAGAAGTCTCGCAGAATTGCCTGCTTCGTTTTGGATGTTGTCCAGTTCTAATAATGAAGAAGTCTCGCAGAATTGCTTCGTTTTTGATGTTCTCAACTTCAAAAAATGAGGAGGTCTCTCAGAAGAGCTTCGTTTTTGATGTTGTCAACTTTGACAAATGAGGAAGTCATGCAGAATTGCTGCGTTTTTGATGTTGTCAACTTTGAAAAATGAAGAAGTCTCGCAGAATAGCTAGGTTTTCAAGCTTGCAGATAGACAGGTAGATAGATAGACAGACAGACAGACAGAGAGAGAGAGAGAGAGATAGATAGATGGAAAGATAGATAGATAGAGATAGAGAGATAGAGGGATAGAGAGATAGAGAGATAGAGAGATAGAGAGAGAGATAGAGAGATAGAGAGAGAGAGAGATAGATAGGTAGATAGATAGGTAGATAGATAGATAGGTAGGTAGACAGATAGATAGATAGATAGATAGATAGCTAGATAGCTAGATAGCTAGATAGCTAGATAGATAGCTAGATAGCTAGATAGATAGATAGATAGATAGCCAGATAGATAGATAATCAGAGAAAGAGAGAAAGAGAAAGAGAGAGAAAGAGAGAGAAAGAGAGGAGACCTGAACCACCTTTCTATCCATCAGTGGCTTCGCTCTGCCATCCGTGATTCACAACAACCAGCTTCTCGTATAGGTTTCTGATTTTGGAACCTTCCGCCACCGCCTTGCGCGGTACTACTGGTATTTTGTTTAAAAACATATTATATATATGTTATTTCACTATGTTTTAGTACATTATATATCAAATTGTATTAAACTATACAATATATAAAACATTGTGCTATATTTTTAAATTATGATATATATATATATTATTATCATTATTATTATTATTAATATATATATATATATCAATGGTAGGTATGCTGACCCAAACACCATGGCACACACAGACACATTGTTGACACGTGCAGTGATCTGGGCCAGCTCTGGGACCTTTTGGGCTCGCCTGGGAGTAGCACACAAGAATCGAGACGTCTACCTGACATGGGATTTTCATGGGAATGTCATGGGATCCGTAGGGTGAATTGGGGATAGAACTTATAGAAACACACATATATATAATATATATATATATATAAACAACCAAGAAAACGGTATGCAATGTGGCCTCCCCACCCACTTTTGTCTGCTGGTTTATAAACCCATCTAACCATAGTTCTAACATGTCATAACTACAATAAACACAAAACTTAGTTTTCCTAGTCATACACCAACTTTGCTATCTAGAGGGCCCCAACTTCTCATTGTTTGACAATTATTCCTAGTAAGGGATAAAACAATCTCCATCAAACAAGGTCGTAAAACTCACCATATCTAACAACAGCAATGGCAGTTTTAGTTGTTCAGTGTTGTTCACATGTTTTTGCCTCAGAATCGGATGAAAACATGATGAAAACCTAGCTTCACATGTCAGAAATCATCCCATGTCCATGGACGTCCATGCGCTCGATGAGCTCGTCCTTGGGTTGCTAAATCACCCAGTGCTCGCCCGGCATTCTTGGAGCACCAACTGTGCGCCTCGTCTCTGAGCAGTGGAAAGCCTATGGTGCCCCCCTTCAAGCCACGACAGAAGTGAGAGAAGGATGCAATATGGTAACCCAATGGTACATGTTCCCTTCCGAAGAGAGAGATGCATAGAGAATAGTTGAATCCAGTATCGATAATTGTTGGGGCTACATTATAAACTTCAAGTGCAGTTGATGCAAACTGGCCATGATTTGTAAGACTTCCGCCATTTCATGTCTTACCCGTTTTACCATTTTTACCACATTACGAGTACCTTAAAGTCTAGCTGAATCACCAGCCCCAAATGTTCATCCATGTTGGGATAGGCAGCCCCCCACCAATTCCAATCATTCAAGTGACGTGACGCCATTAAAACCAAAATATCCAGACATGGGTACTTCTGACTAAAATACCTTACATTGTCCCGGCAAAAGACCCCAAACAGTGTGGGGGGTGGGAGGATAATGTATGATGATGATGATGATAATGATGTTGGTTGTGATGGTGATGAAGATGAAGGTAAAAAAACATGAAGATGATTATGATTATGATGATGATGATGATGATGATGGCAATGATAATGCTAATGATAATGACAAAGATAATGGTGATGACAATGATGCTGTTGATGGTGATGCGGATGATCATGATGATGACGATGCCAATGATGATGATGATGATGATGATGATGATGATGATGATGATGATGATGTTGATGATGATGATGATGATGATGACGGTCATGATGGCAATGATGATGATGATGGTGATGATGATGACGGTGATGCTGATGATGCTGATGTTGATAATGATAGTGCTGATGACGATGGTGCTGTTGATGATGATCATGATGATGATGCTGATGATGCTGATGATGCTGATGTTGATGATCATGATGCTGATGATGGTGATGATGATGATGATGATGATGATGATCCAGAATGATGTTGAGGATGATGAGGTGCAGGGGGTGATGTGGAGGAAAATGATGTTGAGGAGGATGAGGATGAAAATGAAAATGCGGAAGATGAAGTGAAGGAGGACAAGGTGCAGGATGATGACGTTGAGAAGGAGGAAGATCATGATGTTGAAGATGATGATGATGTTGAAGGATGGTGAAAAAGGATGATAATGTTGCGGAAGATGGTGCAGGAGGATGATGTTGCGGAAGATGAGATGGAGGATGATAATGTTCAGGATGATGATGTGAAGAGGGAGGAACATGATGATGTTTAGGATGATGATGTATATGATGTTGCGGAGGAGGACCGGTCCCAAGACCTAGGACCAAACTTTGTGCGAGCCTGCGCGATCGAAATGCAAGTCAGCATTTGACAAGAGCCACTTTAGACCAAAATTTACAGGGAAAATGCCGCGGCCCAGAACCTAGGCGCACACTTTTGTGCGAGCCTGCGCAGTCAAAATGCATGTCAACAATTCACAAGAGCAATTTTTTGCACGGAAATTTACAGGAAAAATGCCGCGGCCCAAGGTGAGCACCCGGATCAAGCACCGGCCTTTACATCTACCGTAAGAGCCCCTCAGTGTGGACACACTGTTTGGGGAACTTCATGACTTACTGTGCATCCATATCCCCAGTATACTGCCATATATTCATGGTTAATTGCCATACTTTGTTGGTTAAATCACCGTATATGTAGTGTCAGTGATTGGCTGTGGACTCTCCAGGCTTCAACTCAGTCTCAAATTTCAACATGTCAATGGATTTAAGTTTAAGGCAAGACCTTCCCGGAAACCATGGTATTTCCAAGCAACTCTAGAGTTGTCATGTGATTTTTCCATTGATCCAACAGCGGAACTCCCAACTTCCTGTCGGTGGCACAAGAAAACTCAGCACATTTGTGCCATTCGGCCGCTGTGCAGAAAATTGCCAGAAGGTGCAGGCTGGGTGAGAGACGATTGGCAGTTGTTATTCTTTGTTCACCTATATATATTTTTTGTGTGTTATCTTGCTTCGTTAGATTCTTAGATAGATCATGGCTTGCATCCAATTTATTGTGTCTACTGTAACTGGGAGCAAGAATTCGACCCCAGTTACAATTATATAGTCATTTCCTGTCCACACAAGCAAGCCTCTTTCAGGCTCTTAGATGCAACATATTTACATATATATATATATTACCTAAGAAATTCACAATCAAACAACATCCAGGAGCCTCTCTTTTTTGAGGCCCGCTGTCGAGCTTTCACACCAAAACGCCAGCAAAAACATCCAATCGGACTGATTTGTTTGTGAATCCAAGCCTCGAGTCTCAATTGAACAGTGCCTCTGAACCGGACGTGTGGTGAACTCATATTATATACTGTATACTTCAAAAACATACATACACGCATATTATGTATATATATATATATAACATATGTATATGCGTGAGCAAATGTAAATTCTATAAGCTTAGATTCATTTAGATTCCAATGTATCAATATGTATCATAATATAGTGCAACAGTAGCCCCTCTCTAACGATATATCGAACTACTATATATAATTATATAATTATATAAATATATATTTATATATATATATATATAGTCGCGGACACCCAAGAAGCAGATTTATGCCACTGCCAGCAGACAAGCAGATTGCTCAAAACCCTCACCACTCGTGAGGTTTATCTGCTTATTACAGTCCAAAATGCATTTATACCCCAAGATCCAAAATCTGCTTATTACTGTCTAATTCTCTACTGAGGTAATTGTTACTGTGCTGGAATTTATTGGGCCACGCCCTGGAATTTATTGGGCTACACCCTGGAATTTATTGGGCTACGCCCTGGAACCACCTATATATTGTACAGTCCCTTCCCCCGAACACCCCCTAGCATTAAACACATCCCCAGAAGCATTGGTTTAGAATTGTTTTTTTTTACCATATATATTTATAAATATATACACATATATATATACACACATATATATATATAGAAGAAAAGAACAATCTACCTTTTGGGAGTGACCTGTAAGAAGCAGCTTCACAATTCCACCACTTTTCCCAATAAAACTACAAATTCCTGGAATCTGCTGATTACTGGGTCACTTTTGGGGCAGGTCATTTTTGGTAGGGTCTTATTTGAGGAAAATCCCTGATTTTGAGGTGTCATAAGCAGATAAAAATCTTCTTACAAGACGTCCCAGTCTATATATATATATACCACAAATCCGTAGTCTTCATCCATCTTCCCCTACACGTCGGGGGACGTGTTTTTTCCTCGGGATCATTGAGGTGGAAACGTGTGACGTTTGGGTGTGACCTGACGTGAAATATCAACCGTTGATGGATCTGCGACATTAGCTTTAAAAAATAGTTGATAGATTTGATAGTAGACTGGCCCTGCATCTTGAAGCAATCAGGCAAGTGGAATTTATGAATCATAGTTTTTTTTTTTCGCTTATGCTTTCAATTGTGGGCAATAATATCCCTTCCGCACACGGTTCCTAAACAACAGTCACTATGATATGTTTCTTGTAGTATGGTGATGATGATGATGAAAATCATGATGATGGTGGCGATGATGAATGACAATATGTATCTGTTTGTAGTGCAGCTGTATGCATATGTCTATAGAAGATCAAAACGTCAGAGTACACACATAAAACCGTATAGGTCTCCATATGCAGATGTAAAGCACATGTATATATGTATGTATGTATGTATGTATGTACGTATGTATGTATGTATGTAATGTAATGCAATGTAATGCAACGTAACGTAATGCAATGTAATGTAATGTATATAATGTATGTAATGTATGTAATGTATGAAATGTATGTAATGTATGAAATGTATGTAATGTATGTGTTGTATGTATTGTATGTATTGTATGTATTGTCTGTATTGTATGTATTGTTTGTATGTAATGTATGCAATGTATGCAATGTATGCAATGTATGTAATGTATGTAATGTATGTAATGTATGTAATGTATGTAATGTATGTAATGTATGTAATGTATGTAATGTATGCACGTATGTAATGTATGTAATGTATGTAATGTATGTAATGTATGTAGTGTATGTAGTGTATGTAGTGCATGTAGTGTATGTATGTAATGTATGTAATGTATGTAATGTAATGTAATGCAATGGAATGCAATGCAATGTAATCTATGTATGTATGTGTGTATGTGTGTATGTGTATATATATATATGTATGTATGTATGTATGTATGTATGTATATATGTATGTGTGTATGTATGTATTTATGCATGCATGCATGCATGCATGTATGCATGTACTTGTCCATGAGGAAATTCACCTACGTAAATATGCAATTATGTGCATTATATATATATATATATGTGTGTGTCATTAATTATCCTAATGGATCTATGTACAGCTATGGGAATACTGCTGCTGACATGTAGCACCCTCTGTACTGAATATCGCTTTCAAAACAAAAATGCCAACATGGATCTATGCATGTGTGGCTCTGCTCATCGAATCAAGCTTGGTATCAACCATATCTTGTGCAACAGCTTCGCTGTTCCATAGCGCTAAGATCTGGGCCCCCGAAGCGACACTTGAGGGATAAGTTGTCTGAACCCGAGTGGCCTTACTTGAATTAAGTACAAGGAAGTGGGAGGAAACGAGACATCTATACATATATATATACATATATTAGATATATATATATATACTATATACATTATCGGTGGGAAAGGAATGCACATCTTAGCCACTTCCATGCATCTTTCACAAACAGTTATGGACCCAACTCTACCATCACTGGCTTGGCGCCTTCGGGTCACAACCCAATGGAGGTCCATGTTGATTCCCATGTTTTTTGATGGATTGTCCAGCTAGTCATGTTTGATTACCAAAGCGTGTGATGTGTATATATATATGATATATATATATATAGGATATATATATATAGGATATATATATATAGAATATATACTGTATATATATGTATGTATGTCTATATTTGCAGACTTCAACTTTACCGGGAGCTATTTTTTTCAGCGGTGAAACATTTGGGAAGCAGTATTTGCCCTTCGTCATGGGGCTGGGCCCCCCAAAATGCCTTCTGTTATTGCTTGCAATACCAGAAATCATGAGAGTAAGTACATATATGATCATATATGTATAGTTACGCCATTGGTATTAGCTGCGCACCTCCAGATGCACATCTACATTTTCTTTGGATATCTACATAGACATGTTCAATAAATCTATACATTCCAGGCCCCAACAGAAAACACGCGAGGAGTAGACATCTATAAGCCTGCAGGTAAGCCTATTATAGCCTATTATATCCCATCACCCGTAAAATTAAATCCCCATATGTGCAACTTCACAAAAAAGGCAAAACAGTTTCCAACGGCAAAACCAAAGACTACATAATACCTACTACAATGTCTTTTGTTGCAGATTTCCCTAAATCAAACATGGAACTTGAAGAATGGTCTCCGAAAAATATCTTCATTTTGTAAAATACGGGACATCCCACAACTTTGGGTTCCATGTTAAACTACCCATCCCGGTCCCAAACCGTCCAAAACCCGTAATGTTTGAGGCATTACATTTTATTTCAGTCAGCCATTTTAAACCCACGATCGTTGGATGATAACCCCAACAAGGCCCAGCGTCGAACATATGAACATAAACGAACACAAGCAATCAACAATTATTTTTTTGTGGGACTTTCCGGCCACCAGAATGAAACGGTGCAGTTCCAATGAACAAAATTCACATGTCGAAGCATAGTTGGTCAGGTGCCCTACAGGCAACTCGTGGTGGTTACTGACCCCATACCCCACGAATATGCGACTTGTTAAATCCTTGTTTTAACTGGATGTCGATTTAACAATGGCAAAATTACTGCAATAATACTGTACTGGTTAGTGGTTTCAACCCCTCTGAAAAATATTAGTCAGTTGGGATGATTATTCCCAATGTATTATGGAAACATAAAAATTGTTCCAAACCACCAACCAATGTAAATATTACTGTATCCTTGTTTTCAAGGTGAATTGTTTGGAATATTTTCGTCGCCAAAAGTCCCCACATGTCCCCTCAAATCCTTGTGTAAGAATACCATTCAATCCATTTACACTCTGGTAATCAAACATGGCTGGCTGCAAAATCCCCTATTCATAGATTGTTTTGCCAGCTATAGCAGCTATAAACCTCAATTTAAAGGGTATTTCCATGGATTTCCTATATGAAATTCCATTAAGTCTCCACGAAAGTCCCAATCAAATCCCTATATGAATCCCCAAAAAACTATCTATAAATCACCTGTTCATAGATTATTTTTCCCATGAAGATCTATTGATAGCGGATTTTCCCAGTATTTTCTATTAAATCCATCGAAAAAAAGACAAACAAATGCCCAAAAAAATCACAAATGCAGGGAGCTGTCGCAGATTCCGCCGTCTCTACGACGTGCTTCGAATCAACGCGGACTCTGAGAGCTCGGGCTTCACAGGCGGTTTCCTGAGGATGTCATGATTCCTGTGGGGTGACCTGCAGGAGATCAAGATAGTGATCAATTTATTCACTATCTTGATGTTCAATATAGCTATAGTACTAGTATATAATAGTAATAGTTGTTTGGTATTTAACAATATTTAATATACTTAGCAATAGGGAAATGAGAATCATAAAAAGTTGATTAAATTAATAATCAACCAAGTGGATATGAACTGGCTTGGGGGAAAATTTACACAGGAACCCAAAACGGATCCCCCCATATTCCACTGGAAAAAATCTGGTTTATTTCCTGCAGACTTCCCCTCAAAAGAAATCCGTTGATAAACACAGGATATCAACAGTAGTGAATATAGTTTCAAAAACCCGAGAAGTAAATGAAAATTGAATAAGTCAATTAATAATTGGCCAAGTTGATATGAATTTAAATTGATCTGGATATTTGCTTATGGTCAAACAACCCCAAACGAAAACATATAGATTCATTCCTTTTTTGGAGGATTTACCTATCGAAAAATGAAAGTCATCGACTCATCAAACCTAGGTTTGTACTTCAACGACCTTCAACGCAGGATATCCATATCTATATAGTTATCCTGTAGTAGGATATGGCAGTTTCAAGAAACCACACACACACACACACTAAAATTGAGACTATGATATATATATATATATATATATAATATATATGTATATATGTTTATATTTATATATATGTTGAAACTCCCAGTTCTATCTACTTCAGGATGATCATAGATGAAAAAACATGTTTACTGTAACACATCCTGACAGACCATGCATTAACAAACGCATATCTAATAATATATAATCATCATCATAAGACATTGAGATTTAAATCAATCCACTAAGTTTTTTGTGTGATGTTGACAAACATGTTTGTGTATGCTAATGGTCATGCATGCATTTGCATTCGCATGCTGATAAGGAATATATATATATATATATAGATATATATATATACGTACATATTTATATATATACATAGATTGATATATCTATGTTGTCAATCTATGCGCATAGCAAAACACAATATCAAGTGACACTTTATTGTATGTACGTTGGTGTTTGCTGATACATGATATCACACGTTTATGTTTTTGTGTATATGGACAGGGGGGAATACATATTTATGATTATTTATGCATATATACCTTTAAATCGACAAACGACTCAAATTGGTAGATGAATAGCTAGATAGATGCAACCGCACGTTATCAATTATTCCTCTTGATATCTTGAACCACCATGAATAAAAAACATCCATCCAGTGCCTAAGACCAAGGCGGTTGTGGCAACCCGGAAAGGTGTCCTTATTTGCCAACTGTCCACCTGATCCTCAACTCTGACCACTTGCTCTTATGACGTAGCATCAACTCAAGAAGTTCTTATAACATAGTATCAAGTAAAACGATTAATATAAATATATATATATATAAAGTTTAAATACGTATGATTATATACATATATATAACAACATAGCGTGAGGTTGAAAAGAACTTTTCGTGACGCAGCATCAAGTAGGCGTGCAAGTGCCAGGACGTTGCCCCAAACCACCCCCCAACCAACCCCAACCCGGGCGCTGGCCCAGGATGTCACACCTGCATAGGAAAACTGCACATCACCCCAACATGAAGCCTTGTGATACTGCAGCGTAAGGCTCTGGTCTGGTCAAAAACTGCAAAGAATTAAATTAAAACATGTGGCAGTGGTGTTTTTTCCTAGTGTTGAGGCATGGCATGTGATACAATGGTTTGAGGCTGCTGCAATTTCCCGATTCTATTGTGAGTATTCCGAACCACACTACAATAATTTCCTTCAGTGGGAAATGCATATATAACATATTCCTCCATCAACGTTACAAATTCAAAAGCCATTTCACCAACCAGTCACCTCCAAAATTACTCGGCCAGGCTGAGATTTGGTGCACTGACATCAGCAAAATGTCAACCCCACATTAGAATCCCTGATTGATTAATGAAAGGTTCCCAACAAACGGTGGTAAAAAACTAGAAAAGAACCTTGACTTGACACATCCAGGGGAAACCAGCAGCACCATCGCTAAATACTTGTTGAATGTTGACATGGTACCCGGACCAATGAACTTCTCCGATGCATCGTCATTTCTGATGTGAAGCCTTCCATGATCGCTGCAACATGGTCAATCTTGCATATCCTGCCAAGTAATATCTTGGTTAGCAAAAAAAACAATAGCACATTTTAAGCACATTGCTCTCTAAAGTAATTTGCTATCCCGGTAGCGAAATTCAATAGTCACCTGCTCCGGACCAAGGCGGCCAAGGTACAGAATACGCATATAGGGCAAAGGAGCGTGTATCGTTCTGGCAAGTTGTGAGGAGATTTACGAACGTGGTAGGTCTGTATACAAAACATATTAGTTAAAGCCGATAAAAATTAGATGTTAAGCCAATAATTTTATATAATCATTCAATGGGGATATCATGAGGATATATATATATATTTATATTATATATATATGTGCACTAATATATACAATTGTTTGCTATGGAAAACACATTTTTTTACACCTAATTCATCCACACATGTGGGATATGTCATATAACCAAAAATATGGTTCTCGGGCTTTGTCCAAATTTGGGGGATACCCTCCGAGCCTCCCCAAATGAAACATGGCTGGCTGGGAAATCCCGGAAGTATATGGGCATTTGAATTGAACATCAATCATGTGTGAAATTGGCGATGTCCATTTACTTATTTATTTCTATACACATGCATGTGAGTGTGTGTTTTCACCACGCTGAACTAGGGTCATTTGGGATAGTTCCCCCTACCAGCAATCATTCCAGTCGCTGTGGGGCCGTTATTATAATATATCCAAGTATATATAGCAAAGTGAGTGGTAATGGGACAGCATGCGCGCAAAAAAAAACCCAACAAGTACTCATGATTGCGGGGCTCGATGTTCCACTGATTTGACTACATCGCATTCTTCAAATGTCTTACATACCTCCATGGGCAAAACCCCATGACAATGAGGCTCCATAGTGGCATATGTTCTGGGTTTATGACCCGGATCATCCAAGCACATCATGTCAACCTGGACGAACTGTTGCGACACCAACGCATTTCAACCATCGTTCGAGCCAATGAGCCAGCTGGGGTAATGTGTTTGCCAACTGTAGCAGTACAAAAACCATTCCCCACTCCCAAAACTTTAAAGCATCTGGTTGGCTGGTTCTTTTGTGACACGCTCGCGAATATATATATATATATAATTATATATATAATATATATTATTATTATTATTATTATTATTATTATGGTCAACTGGGATCATCATCCCACATATGGACATACAAAGTGCTTGAAACCATTAGTCAGTTGAGTCAGTTTCCTTACACTAAGCAACCGCAATAAGAGTAAGCTGGCCTGATCAACCGGGGTTGGCTGTGGCTACATGAAACATCTGCACTTCATGTCTCTCCCTACTGAACATCTGGTAATTCCACGTCCAACCCCCATGTTTAATTCACACTTCTGTCGCCACAACGCACACACACCATCCATTTCTTCATCAAATGCTGGCTAAATCCACATGTGGTTCATTTAGTTTCCAGGCAAAATGTTGGGAAATTCAATCCGTAGCTCCCAATTCATGACGAACTATGGATAGAGCCATAGTTCCCAACAGCTCCCTCCTTTCGCTACTGGATAGTTCAAAAAACAAATTACATTACATTACACATGTGAATGTATGTATGTATGTATGTATGTATCTATCTATCTATCTATGTATGCATGTATGTACGTACGTACGTATGTACGTATGCACGTATGTATGTATGTATGTATGTATGTGTGTACTAATGTAATGTAACGTGATGTGATGTAACGTAATGTAATGTAATGTAATGTAAGTATGAGGTCCAGCGGTGCACACTGAGCTGGGAAGGTCCCCGGTTGAGGTCCAGCGGTGCACACTGAGCTGGGAAGTCGGCAAAGAGCTTGGCGAAGAGTTGGCAAGGCGGAAGTTGAGGTGGAAGTTGATGCAGACATGGCCGAGGAGGAACTGGAGGAGGAGGCAGAGGAGGAGGAGAAGGCGGAGGACGAGGAGGAGGAGGAAGAGGAGGAGGAGGACGAGGAGGAGGACAGCTAGCCGAGGAGGAGAACAACTCTGATAGAATCTAACAACCCACACCTGGCAGGTGGGGAAAAAAAGCTATTCACTTTGGGTTAAATCCTTGAAAAGTTGGTGGCCGACATACCACCATTACAAGAAGTCTCCACAATTACAGTCTCAAAGAATCCCCATGACAACAATCATGGCTAAAACTGACGTCCATTATAATCCCTATATAATATCCTCATATTGATGCTTAATTTCCCATCATTGATTCCCTAGAGTTATGGCCTGTTTCACACTTTGTTGCAAATTGCTCAGGAAATCCCATTGATGTGCACCAAGCGGCATGGCTTCGGTCTGTTCAACGGCTGCAGCCTGCAGCCTGGCAAACACCATGGGACACCACAGGTGTATTTCCATGACTTCAAGAGGTTGGGTCGGTGTTGTTTTTTTCAAAAATATGGGGTTCAACTATCAAAATAGGGGGATATATGCCTGGATATTGATGTAACTTATAACCAATCAAGAATCCAAGCATCTACAAGAATCAAAATCTGGGGACACTGATGACACGCACGGCAAAAAACAATCAACGGGTTGATTTTTGAGGGAAAATCGACAGGAAATTTCGGTGGTTCTGGCATCTAAAAACGCCTAGGGCCTAGAAACCCCTGGCTGGGTTATTCATCAAACTGAAAATAGCTTTAAATAAGGCTATTTGGCGATGAGTCCAATGATTCATTAATGATTCCACTTACTAACCATCATTCCCGTGACGTCACAGTGAGGTCGCAGAATTCATCCAAATAACGGCCTTTTGTCGTTGGTTGTATCAACTTTATTTCACTAGTATTCCAATGATAATCCCATTATATCCCAATTACATCCCTACTGTCAAGCATGTATATACATATATATATATACATATCGTATATATATATATATTTATACATGTATACATTCCCACTATGCATATGCAAATCCATAAATATATAAATAAATATATATATTATATATATATTGGCATTATATATATATATATATGTTCATACAGAATATATATATATATAATATACTGTATATGCCATTGGCATCCCATGTCAAATAACAATAAGGCTTCCCATTGAGAGATTATATGAACCCCAGGAAATCCCATCAAATCCTATGTCGCCCAGGGACGGCTTGGGCACCGACAACGTGGGACTCGACGGCGCCGAGGGCACAGCGCTTTCGGACTTGGCGGAGGCAGAGCGACGAGGCCGACTGCCGGACCTGGCCAGTCTCAAGGCCGTGACCACGGTGACTGGGGATTTCACCAGTCAGTAAATTCAGAAAGCAATTTTTGTGAAACTAGGGATATATAGTTTTACCATGTTAGACCCAATTAGACGTATGTATATATATATATATATGCACATCGATTGAATATATATATATATATAATCAGATTTCACCCGTCAGAAACTGGGGATCGAAACTGGGGACTATCGACCATAGGATTTTTTTATAGGGGATTCAATGGGGATTCAAACTGGGGAAACTGGGGTTCATCATGATGTCACCATGAAAAAATACAGAGCTTTCATGGGAAAATTCATGATTGATTATCTGATTGGCGATTGACGGTGAATAAGTGGGGATTGAATGATGAACATAAGGGTTCACCAACTGTAAGAATGCACGTTTCATGGGGATACAAATGCAGTACAATACGAATATACCAATCAATTATTGGCATGGTGATTCAATAGGTTGTGAACATCGAGTTGGGAGGAGGTACCCAATAGTTAGCTAAGTTGGTTTAAGAGTGTCAGTGGGATTTATGGTACATATATGTACATTTATATTAATATCTACAGTCGCCGTATAGGGCTATATAGCTATAACAAATTATTATGGTATATATAATATATTATATCTAATATATAATATATAATATATAATATAAAATAAAAAAATATACAGTATATAATAAATAATATATAATATATAATAAATGACAATTAATATACAATAAAATACATATAATATATATACAATATATAATATTATATAATATATATATATATATTTATAATAATATATAATATATATAATAATATTTAATATATAAATATAATAATCTTTAATTATATATATAATTCGATATTTTTATTATATATATATATATAAACTAATATACGTATATATATATATATGTATATATATATATGTAAATAAATAAACTATAAGCCAACTTGGAGGAACAAAAATAACGATGCCGCCCGCGCTGGCGCTATGTGCAGCTCTGGTGCTGCTCCTTTTTCATCTTGGGCAAAGGCAACCTGGGACGGTGTAGCAAAGCATTTTTTTTGCTAGTCAAAAAGGGGCTGCCCTTTGGTAATCAACTGTGGCAACCGAACATCCTCTAATATAAATGGCGGCTTGTAGCTGGGAAAACATCATTACTATAAATTATATATATATATATATAGTCTATAAATGGAGGATTTTCCATTGCAGTGTTTGATTCCCGGACTGTACCCTGGGAAAAAACGAAAAGGAAAATGTGGAAAACCCATGGGGAAAACTGCTTGGAACATGATCTACAAATGGCGATTTCTCCACATCTATGATAGCTCACAAGAGGGTAATCTCAAACCAAAGCGAACACAAATCAGCCAAAAACAGCAGGTACTGAAGGGCCTACAGATCTACAGCTAATTCAGCCATATATATTGGGAACACCAAGAGCAGTAAAAGACTAAGAAGCTGCCAAAACAAAACTACTAATTCCAACTACCCAACTGATTTTTCCTTGCCAACTCAGGCATGAGAAACTTAATCTGGCTGTCTGGGCCACCCCTCTTCATCTGACAATTTCAACAAATCACCTCTATAATTTAGATAAAATGTCCATTGACAGACTGGATTACCGGAGAGTAAATTCTTTTCTACCAGGGGTTCCATGCGGTCAAAGAGCTGAGTAGGAAATGATGAAACATGGTTCTTAAAGGACCCTTCCTTTCATACACTGCAACTCTTAGGCCCATTTGCTGTGGCTTAAAATCATCAATCCACAAATTGCAGGTCCATTTGCGCAATGTTTTCCAAACTGTCCCGACTCTTTGCTTGTTTTGTTCACACTGCCCAAGGGATCCTCAACATATACAAAAGAGGCCAAGCGTCAGTCGAAATCGTTCGTCTCGCTGCCTCGGTTGACGGCTTGAGGCTAACGTAGTTCTGGAAATTACATTGCCTTTGGAGTAGAAGAAACTTTTTTTGTCTTCAAAAATGGCTTAACCAACCAAAAAAATAATGAGGACTGCTGGAATTCTGCTGGCTGTCCCCTGGTGATCGGAAGTCACCGCTATCACCTGTCAGGGCGACACCTGCCAGGGTGGTGTGATGGCAGTGCCAGAACCTGGCTTTGGGAAGCTATGCTGTTCCAATCATGTACCTCAGTAAGGGCACATACACATTGCCATATACATTCACAAACATCAACATCAATCATCATAAATCTACATGTGCATTTATAGACACTTTTTCTCTGAATGCACCCGTGCCATTTCTTGCCCTTTCCCTTTACATACATATGACATACGTCTTATACACACTGTACTGCGTTACACTACATTATTCCACTACATTGCGTGTGGACTACTACTACTACCACTACGACGACGACGACCGCCACCACCACCACAACCACGACGACTACTACTACTGCTACCACCTATACACATGTATCATGTGCATAGATAGCTTTCCTATCAACAAAGTATGGCACTCATGGAAATTTCCGTTCCTCCATGTTGCCCCAATTCTCATGGGGATTCAACCAACAAAAAACGCCCCCGAAAGGTGACCCCCACAATAAGAGATGGTCAAGGTTCCGCTTATTTTTCCGCTTTTTTTTAAACTAACACAGTAGCCAACACATGATATCAAAAAAAATAGATGGTATATAAATAAACTTACCCAATGAAGCTAGATGATCCATGGAATCCATGGCATAATCGATTGATTAACTTAATGAGTATATACTACCAGGGGCGAAAAAAATAACCACCCAAGACAGTACCCTCTGGTAAACTAACATAACTATTGAAAATCACCATTTTTAATGGGAAAAGCAACGATAAATGGCCATTTTTAAAAGCTATTTTGACATAACCAGAGGGTAGTCATGGCGGAATAAGCCACCCAGTCATTGCGGGATGATTCCCTAGATTTGCCATCGCCTTAAGCCAAGCGTCTCCTGCAGTTCTCGACGGATCAAGGCCAGCTCTACTTGGTTCCTCTCCTGGGCTGAAGAATTGGACCCTGGGATTGTAGTAAAACAATCCAAAGGTTTATGCCGTTAAAGAGATTTCTTTTTTGTGCTATTCTTGGAATGGATATGTGATAACAAATGATCATAGACTACTGTTTAGTGCTAATAGAACTACTAATAGAAATTACTATACGTCATAGTCATTATATGTTCCAACATATTTTACATATTCTATGAGCCATAAAATATCCTATATATACTTAAAAAGGCAAAGAAACATTTGATGATAAATCACATACAACATGCAAGGACTGTGACTGACTATAAAAGAATGAGAATTGTGATATGATTTGTATACGGTATAATACCGCATACTCGTTTACAGTCCTTATATGCTGCCTCTCTCCATCGCCATCTGTTATTTGCTTCCTCTTATTTATCAAAAGTATTATAGAACAGAAACACACATATATATATATATATAAATATACATATAATATCATATAATAGTATGATGGTATCCATATTATGCCATAGTTAAATTTATCTCTGTCTCCATCGCCTGCGAACCAAATCTGCCTCAGCCTTAGTAAGGGGCGAGACATGATTTGAATTTTAAACAATGATTATTGGATAATTCTAGGTAACTATAAGATACTAGATTTCTGTCAAGTACTAGCAGGTCTACTATATAATGGGATATCTGTATGCTATAGTCATGATATGGGATGCATGATAGTGATAATATACAGCCTAATTATGATAGGTGCATACAGGTACTATATAGTCATAGGATGAAATCTATTCCGGGCTTACTCTCTGAGAATTCAACAGTTTGGTATGGTATAGATTGCCATTTAGCTTGACGTTTCAAGAACGCATATCTATATATATACATACATACATATATATATATACATATATATATATATACATATACATATATATATACATATATATATATGCATGTATGTATGCATGCATGCATGTATGTATACATGGTGATTTGTCATAGCTATGTTAAATTACCAGAAAGGATACGGAGACTGATTTTCAGAGTCATCATATTTCATCTATTTTCAAACAACCATGGACCATGGATATTAGTAATCATGACTAGTACTTGTCAACAATTATGGTCATTAACCACGGGGATTAGTTTTCAATCATCTATGGGGATTAGTATTCCAGTGGATGCGGAATCATCTGTTTATGGGAGGGTGTCATAGTGAATAACCATCTATACGCTATGAAACCTATGAGATCTATAGTCTGTGATTATTAATCGTCTTTACCATCCTGTTCAACCTGAGTGGCTATTGACAATCTACTTATTCGTTCGTTATTGGTCATTAGTGAGAAATCATACAGGGAAATCATAACTATCTATGGTTCTGGCTTACCAGCCGCCAACCATATTTGTGAGGGGATAAACCCGCATCTATGATTGGCTTCTCGCTTTTTGGGGTTGGTTGAGAAAAAACAACCATCATCTACGCGTTGCTCAGGGCGCAATGCAAGTATAAGTTTGTTGAAAGAATATATTAAATAAATATGTAAGTATAGTAGATATATATATATCTATCTATCTATCTATCTATCCATCCATCGATCTAACTATCTAACTAGCATACCGCATCGATAAACCCCAGCTATTCATGTGATTTCCACCCTCTGTCCCTGTCCACTGCGGGGCTCCGGCCTGCAATTCCGCCACCTGATGTTGTACGGCCCTGGTGGCCAGTAGAGATGCCACTGCGTCACCTGAGTGCCCCGGTCCCCAAAAGGTAGTGTCAGTGTTCTGACCAATGCGCTTACCCTCCGTAAACTAACATAGCTATGGAACATCACCATGTTTAATAGGGAAATCATCAAACCAAATGGCCCACTGTCATCCATGTTCCACACTAGGAATGAGAGGAAAGGTAAGGGATTCAGTCTGGGGAAGAGATGAAGACAGTGATGCTGTTGCATGACAAATCATGGCTTCAATCAGCAAAGAACAAGGCTTGAAACAACACAAGGGAAGGTTATGACTACTTCCGAGCAACAAATAACCGGCAAGCATGGTTGCTGACTCGTTTCCCCGATAATAACTTCCCCAAGAACAGCGGGTGGAATGTATTGGATCTATATACAACATTCATTTTGTGAGGCCATTGATAAACTGAATGTCATTTCGTGGCCCAGTGATGGGGTTTCCAATTCCCAAGCAACATGCGATTCTTCAGGTAGAGAACGAAACAAAACATCTAGGAACAACTAGGAAAAAACCTGCGCCTTAAAAATCTTGAAATGTAAACTCCATGATCTTTGGTGTGTCTAGCCAGGCCTGGGGATGATGAAACTCACCGGTTCTAGTGCCACGATGTGCCTTTTCGGCCTTGCTTATCAGGTCATTGTACGAATTAGTTGGCTGATAGGTTTCCCTAATATGGGTTAGATAATCCCTAATAATCGGGTAGTATAACTTCTTATCATTCACCAATCAACATGATATTATACCAATGGCTCTGAAGTCAACCATTGGGTCATGACTTCCTTCAGCATCACTGTTCGCTAGTACCATCGTTCATCTCATTTTTCTCAACTCTTCAATGGTCTACAAGGTCTTAAAATGGGCCCCAGTTCGTTGGCCAGGTGAACATAGCTATAATTTATGGTAGATATTAAACAAACGAGTTCATGTGGTTTATACATACTGTTATACACTGTTTAAGCCATCACTGGGCACCACCTTGTATAGATTCAACTTGTCATCTATTTCCCATGATTTCAGAATCTGATTTCATATGATTTCAGGATATTTCATGAAATGATTTTTTTACCCTCTGGTAAACTAACATAACTATGGAAAATCACTATTTTCAATGGGTAAATCCACTATAAATTGTCATTTTCAATAATAGCTATTTTGGCATAACCAGAGGGTAATGACTCCATGGCCATCCATCAACTTCTCACCACCGTCTGTGGACCTCGTGGACCATCACCAAAGCCCCGGGGCCCGTCCCTGCCACGTGGCTCTTGTTGATCTCGCCACGAATCTTCAGCAAACCATGGAGCAACTCCTGGGCGAATTCTTCGACATGGCGGACATATCATCAATTAAGAAACCGTATCTACCCAGTTTTGATATACAACAATTATATATATATATATATACGTATATATACACTTATGAATAAATGACCAACCTCAAATAAAGATCATTTAATACTGTATCATTTAATAACGTGACTTTATAAAATTATCGGTTTAGTATTCTTGGGTTGTTCCCCATCTTCAAACCCTTATATTGTTCGTCAGCGTCCGTGGCCAAGCCGCTGTAATTTGTAGAGTTCCCGAACCATCAGCGTCAATGATCTCAAACCTGAGGTGGTGGTAGGACGCCAAAGGGATGGGAGGTTGGGCTGGTTTCGTTCAGGAGAGAAAGAACCAACATTTCAGCACTGAGATTGGGCAAGCCGCCCACCTGCAGATCAGGGAGGGATGAAAGCAGGAATCGGCCCAGCTGAACAAACCGAAGTTTAGCATAGGCCCGATAAAGCAAAGGACCGATGGAAATGGGCCGAACTTTAAGCACGTCGGTAGGGCCCACAGAGGTTTCCTGCGTCTTAGGGATGAAAGTGATTCTCCAGTGAGTAAGACCTGCGGGCCAAGGGGCACCGGCTTCAATGCGGGTCAGGAGATCCACCAATTGTTGGAACGCTTCGTCCGGCAACTGGAGAAGACAACACGCGTCCCAACCGTCGGTGCCCGAGGCACGATGTTGCATCTTGCGCACAGTGGCGCGGAGATCCGAAGCAGTCAGCGGAAGCACTGGAAGTTCGGGAGATTCAGGTATCCAGGCGTGGTAACGGCCAAGAAAACCCGATTTTTGACAGCTTCAACTTGGGGGCTTGGGAGTGTAGTTCCAGTTTCAAATAGACATAGAACTGGAGGTTCTATCCCAACTTCTGGTGTTTAAATCCAATTCTACTACCCATTAGTGTGATCCCAACTACACACCCAAGAACTTCCAGTTATGATACTTTGGTCCCATCATTACCTGTTCATATGATGCAATATTTATACTTAGTTCTATATCCATCTATAGCGACGGACAATCACTTAGAACGTTTTTGAGAAAAATCTGAGTATTCTGCCGTCAGCGACGTTCTAAGTGATGAATTCTCTACGTTCTAAGAGGTACACTTAGAACGTTCAAATATCAAGATTCATCACTTAGAACGTACCGAGGAATTTAACACTTAGAACGTGTCTGGGTCAATGATGATAGTGAAAAGGCTTGTGAAATCTTTTATCTCTAAGTGTTGGGTTCAGCAGCTAATTCCGTAGGAAACATGGACATAATTTCGTACCATTTGGCTCTTCCCTTCCATATGATTTGCAAATATTGGCGATCTTTTATCTCTGGAACACTATACCTTTTGGTGCTTTTTGGGGGCTTTTTGGGGGTTCTGACGTTCGAAGTGTTGGATTCAGCAGCTAATTCCGTAGGAAACATAGACATAATTTCGTACCATTTGGCTTTTCCCTCCCACATGATTTGCCAATCTTGGCGGTCTTTACCTCTGGAAAACTATACCTTTTGGTGCTTTTTGGTGGTTCTGACGTTCTAAGTGTTGGATTCAGCAGCTAATTCCGTAGGAAACATAGACATAATTTCGTACCATGTGGCTTTTCGCTCCCATATGATTTGCAAATATTGGCGATCTTTTATCTCTGGAGCACTATACCTTTTGGTGCTTTTTGGTGCTTTTTGGGGGTTCTGACGTTCCAAGTGTTGGATTCAGCCGCTAATTCGGTAGGAAACATAAACAAAATTTCGTACCATTTGGCTTTTCCCTCCCATATGATTTGCAAATATTGGCGAACTTTATCTCTGGAACGCTATACCTTTTGGATCCTTTTGGTGCTTTTTGGGAGTTCTGACGTTCTAAGTGTTGGATTCAGCAGCTAATTCCGTAGGAAACATAGACATAAATTCGTATCACGTGCCTTTCCCCCCCCATAAGATTTGCAAATATTGGCGATCTTTTTATCTCTGGAACACTATGCGTTTTGGTGCTTTTTGGGTGCTTTTTGGGGGTTCTGACGTTCGAAGTGTTGGATTCAGCAGCTAATTCCGTAGGAAACATAGACACAAATTTCGTACCATTTGGCTCGCATATGATTTGCAAACATTGGCGTTCTTTATCTCTGGAACACTATGCCTTTTGGTGCTTTTTGGGGGTTCTGACGTTCTAAGTGTTGGATTCAGCAGCTAATTATTTTTCGTAGGAAACATAGACACAATTTCGTACCATTTGGCTCCCATATGATTTGCAAATATTGTGCCTTTTGGTGCTTTTTGGGGGTTCTGACGTTCTAAGTGTTGGATTCAGCAGCTAATTATTTTTCGTAGGAACCATAGACACAATTTCGTACGATTTGGCTCCCATATGATTTGCAAATATTGGCGTTCTTTATCTCTGGAACACTATACCTTTTGGTGCTTTTTGGGGGTTCTGACGTTCTAAGTGTTGGATTCAGCAGCTAATTCCGTAGGAAACATAGACATAATTTCGATTCCACTTCGAATTCCAATTTCTGCAATATTTTAATTGCGTTATAAAAGGAAATTCAATTGATTTCGAAAGCGAACAAAAACATCAAAATTAAGGTTTTAAATTTATTCTTAGGGTCCGCTTCGGAATCCAATTTTTGGCAATATGTTAATTGTGTTATATAAGGACGTTTAACTGATTTTGAAATCGAAAAAATATTTTTCTTATTAAGGGTTTTAAGTTATTATTTAGGTCCGCATCGAAATCCAATTTGTGGCAATATTTCAATTGTGTTATATAAGGAAATTTAATTGATTTTGAATTGAAAAAAATAGTTTTGTTTCATTAAGGGTTTTAAATTTATTAGGGCCCGCTTCGAAATCCAATTTTTTGGCAATATTTTAATTGCATTATATAAGGAAATTTAACTGATTTTGAAATCGAAAAAAATAGTCTTTCTCATTAAGGACTTTAATTTTATTATTAGGGTCCGCTTCGAAATCCAATTTTTGGCAATATTCTTCATCGCGTTATATAAGGAAATTTAATTGATTTTGAAATCGAAAAAAAGAGTGTTTTTTTTAATTATATATAAGTGTTTCAATTTATTTTTAGGGTCCGCTTTGGTTCCCTAATGATAAATACTACCACCCTAATAATAAAAACTACCTGAGGTGTTAATTATTTGATATTATTTGGGGGGTTAGTATTACGGGGAAGGAATTATTTATAATATATATATATATATATATAAATAATGTATATACATATGTTAATTATTCATTTGAAAGGGTGGGTACCTCATCGATTTCTCGAAGGATTTGGATACTAGTAGTATTTTTATAATATATATTCATAATGTATGTATATACATATCACATGTTAATTGTTCATAATTATAGCGACAGACAATCCCTTAGCACGTTCTAAGTGTTGATTATAGCGACGGACAATCACTTAGCACGTTCTAAGTGTTGGTTTTACGTTCTAAGTGTTGAATTGGCCTCCCTACGTTCTAAGTGATGGTTTTAAGTTCTAAGTGATAAATTGTCCTACGTTCTAAGTGATACGTTCTAAGTGATTGTCCGTCGCTATACATCTCCACATAGATATATACATTACAGTACTGTACATATTATTGAGGAAGTTTCGTAACGCATATCTCAGTTTTCAACTGTAACCACTAGGAGAGTCCCAAATCTTGAACCATTCAGAATCAAGCGACAGGTTGGCACGATCCGGCGGCAAATCTAACTCGTCCATGAGTGCCTGCGGTGGCTGAGAACATCTGAGAACACCTGGGGTGTTTAGATGGTTCTTCCTTTTTTAAGTTATATATATATATATGTGCATACTATGCATGATATATGGGTATCCGTAGACTAAACAGTAGGTATGAATGGGCATGTGTTTTCATTTTGGGTCGATTATTGACATGAAAGAAGACACTCCAAATGGGGTGGAATGGACAAAGTCAAATGGAATAGATGCAACGGTGTTCGGCCCAGAACGTCAAATTCCTGACAACTTTTATAAGGGTTATGGCGAATATAGCGGTCACACGTGGGAACGATGATCTTAAGGATCAAGCCTGGAATTCTGAAGCTCCCACACTTGGAGAAAAATCCATTTGGGTGGTTCCGAGGAGGGAACGAAAACATCATGTTTCATCATGCGGCAATCATGCGTTGATATTTGAAGCTGATTGACAATCTTCCAAATGAAACAACCCTCTTCGGAGACAGGGTCTGAAGCCTGAAGCCAGCAGTGCAGGATCTTCCACGTATTTCCAACTGGCATAAGTCCAATATCTCCGCGGAAAATCAAGCTCCGCTCGGGGACTCCATGCCCTCAATTAACAAATTGATATAACACTGAAATTAAATCAAGTAAACATGTATTGCATTCAAAAATGCACGCGTATTCACATATAAAGAAATATAATTATATATATATATATACATTACAATGTCGACATATACATACATATCTATATATATATATGTATGTATGTATGCATATTTATGTATATGTACACATATATATATATACACATATTGATATATATATATATATTATATGTGTGTAATGTATAGTCATGCATGTGCAAATGAAAGATGTTTCCAATTATACCAACGCCAAAGACACCCTCGACAACCCCCATCAGGCCCAACGAAAATCACATGCAGTTTGTTTGTTTTGGTAACTCCTTTTGTTCGCATATACAATACAAACCGTATTTCTGGAATAGAACTTCTGCATCTGTCTGAAAATTGGGTATGCCCATTTAAATCTCTTTCCATCGCCATGTCGTCAAGTGAGACTCATTTAAATGGCAATTCAGTTTTAATGATAAACCTCTGGATTTCAGGTTTTCCATGTTTTTTCCGCTAGATTTTCATACAAGCCCATGCCATCACAAGTGGGTTCCAAATATGCTTCGCCGTTCGGCGTTTCCCTGTTTCCGCCTGGACGGTTTGGTCTTGGACCACCAGTAAGAACAACTTCTGCCAAGTTTGGGATCGGTACAGTGATTTCTTACATAGCCAAGCCATGGCCCATGGCTGGTTCGATTTTACCCATGAAACATGGTGATTTTCAAGAACACACTGTAACAAATTACCGTAGTTTCAAAACGAAACTTATATCCACACGATCGGCGAATTCAAAACGGTTTACTGTTCGAATCTAGGCTGACCATCCTACAATTACAAATGTACACTGTTCTCATCGTGTCAAGCATGAACATGTGTAGTCAAGTCTTACTGTTAAAATAACACTTATCCACAAGTATAATGTAGCATAAGTTATTTTTTAAAATAAAAAACAATCATCAAATATCACCAACTAGTATATCTATGTACATCTATGATCATCTATGTATATCTTAGTAGTTAAACACAACATCTTTGAGTAAAACACGTCCACAACAGCAGCTGCCAACATCGGAGCCCATAAACTCAGGGATTGATCCAATGGGGTGTCGTATATGAAATGATCCACCATGCCTATGCAGTCTAATGTCTATACCTTTCTGCCATTTCTGACTTCAGTGCTTGGGGGGTCATCCAAGCCTAAACTAGTTAGTATAGCCCTGGTCAAGAAGACCACGATTCGTATTTGCTGAACTAACGCCACTGAAACATTAGCCAGTCAGGATTCGGTGGCTCACCACAAAGTTACTGATGGTCCTTAGAGATGGCGATCTTTTCATGCATTCCATCTTCCTCAAACCTGCGAGCTCGCAGGATGAGTGACTAACAAGGTAGTCATGTACAAAAAACAATTTTGGCTGTATTGATAATATTGATAAATTCCCGATCTTGGTTCAAATCACTCATTTTCAACATGTTTCAACCAGAAAACAATGGAAACCTGTCACCGCTTCCTCAGCCCAACTCATGGCTTTCCAAATGGAAACTGTTGAACACTCTTGCAGGGTCTTGCATGTATGCACTTACGGGTTTATCAATCATACCAACCAAACGTGGCCAGTCTTAAGCCAGTCCTGGATATTCTGCGCAAAGATAGCTGATGAGTAAACGTCCCCCTTATAGATGGCATAGAAACAGATTAAGTCCTACAACATCCTACAACACCACCCCTTCCAGTTGATTGCCTCAGAACATAGATTGCCTGCCGCCTGGGCAGCATATCCCCCATACAACAAACAAACGCCACGGCACATGGTGGTTGTCTTCATCTTTGCCAGCTTGGTTCTGGTCGATTCCTGGTTCAACTGGACAGTCCAATACAACTGAGGAACACGGTTTTCTTTGAGTGGATTGAAACCCTCGATTTATGGCAATTTTGTGCCTCAAAGGGGTTTAAAGACTCTGTTGAAAAAGTGGAACCACCAAATTGATGATTCTTCGTACTGAAACTGCCTGTCGCAACCATCATCACCATCACCATCACCATCACCATCACCATCACCATCATTGTCATCGTCACCATCACCATCACCATCATCATCATCATCATCATCACCATCATCATCATCATCATCATCCTGATCCCCCTCCTCCTCCTTTTTTCTCCTCATCATCATTGTCACCATCATCATCAGAATCATCATCACCACCATCACCATCACTGTCACACCGTCACCATCGTCCATAACTTTATGATCCACTAGGATAATCATCCCTTTTGGATCCTTTGGGCACGTCTCTAGCCAAGTTTCCTCAGCCTCAGCCTTGTCTTCTTCCTCTTCCTGCCATGGGTGGGAAATAGAACGGGATTCCCAGTTCATGGATGATTATCATCCGCACAGTTCATACAGGATAGGTTTAATAGTGTTAAGTATATAAAGGCTATCAATCAACAGGGATGCTTTGAACAGTCATTGATAACATTGATAATTGGATGTTGTGATGATGTGTTGTATTGTATTGTATGTGTATTGTATTGTATCATGTTATATTTCTTCGAAGCATATAAAAATCCAATATTATACTTTATTATGTTATATATTTTATTATGTTAATCATATTTAATAGTAATAATATTCTGTTATATCAACATTGGTCCATCTACCCCACCAGCTGTGGGCTTCGGGATGCTTCGGAAACCCTATGCTCCATGCAGGCCATCTTTGCTACCCCATATGCTCCATGTAATGTATGGAATATTTGCAAACATGCACCCCATAAATGGCCTCAATGTAGGTAAATATGGAGCATACGGGTACTGTGGGAAACCCAAGCCTCTAAACGCGGATTGACATGGATTGACAATACCACACATATCTGCAAGAGTCGGTACTTGTGTGTCTACCACACTACACTGCCACAATCAATTGAGCACCCTTTCAAAATCTTTCAAAACACAAGAGACAAACCCAGCAGGGGCCCACCAATCATCGGAGTTCTTTTTCGGAAAATTGATGAATTGATGGGGAAAAACGCTCACATTTCATCCATTGTGGCTCCAACTGGCTCCACAGAGGTTCTGAGGGAATACCATCCCTTCAACCCGACTCACTGCTTCCTCCGCCACCAGTCGTGGCATGCAAGTCTGTCCTCTCCCTCATTGAGGTGATACACACGATGCGCCAAAGAAAACCTGGGACGCTGGGACATGAAGCAACCGGCCCTGGTCCAGATTGTTGTTTGATAACAGGGGCCCGTTGGCCGATAGCGAGAATATATATCCCAAAATTCCACCCTGATGATTCGATATTGTTGTTGTTTCTGTACGAAATGTGACCCCTAGGTCCCTAGGTTCAGGAGGTGTAAGTCAACTAAATATATCTAAATACAGTGCGCAGGCTAATACCAGTCCTCTTTTAATCAAACTTTTAATCAAAGCGGTCCCCTGAAGGTAACGAACAAACACTTTGGATACAAAAAGAACACATTCATAAAAGACTACTGGGAATCTCTCCCCATGGCCATCACCAAGAGTTTGGCCAAATGCCTTACAGGCCCGCGGTCCCTTTGCTTTTCTGTTTCTTGCAGGCACCCACGACCAGGGCCATGGTTTCTGTGGCATATCTTCATCAGGCAGCTGTCCGCAACCTAGACAGGTAAGTTGCTTAAAAACTTCAATGACTGGGAGTGAACAAAACAAAACAACATGCTGTATCTGAATGTATAATCAATGGGGCAAATCCCCATATATATATATACATAGCCCTTACATATGCCTTATATATATATATATATATGGTACCTTCAATACAGTACATTGGTACCTGAAATTGCCATGAATATAATGGGGGTTAGCCACCCTGGAGAACAGCCGATAGCTCCCCCAGCAAAGTCACCAAGAGTTTATCAATCTGACTGAATGATCAAAAATCACAAACCTGAAATAAGATAAACTAATAATTTCTACTGTAGTAGGCAAATCATCTATTAAATTACCAGAGGGTAAGGGGTAAGGTCATTTTGGATTTGGATGGTTTGATTTTCCCTAACCATCATCTTGTCTGACGTCGGCCAGTGAAGTCCTTCTAAGCTTCATAATTCATCCAGGTCTAAATATATTGATAATATTAATTGTATATATGCATATACATAAACATCTCATTCAAATATTAGATGTCATATATCATGTATCTATATCACCATAGACTGCTGTTATCATATTTTACCATCCGGCCATCCGGTACATGGCAATGGACAATCCACCATTTATAGATGACTTTACCATTAAAACTTCCATTTCTAGCGGATTTCCCGTTGCCACATTTGATTCCCGGATGTTAATGATCTGCCCCCATTTCCTGAGTTGAATCATCGGTTTCCCTATGGGGCCCCAAGTCACTTCTTGAGCAACTCGCGAGTTGTCCGTGCTATCCTGGCCCAATTTGGCAGCACTGCTTGTTCAAAAGCTTTGGAACAGAAAGTGCATGGACATACACGTATATACTGTATGCATATATATATATATATATACACAGCCACATATAATCACATATATATATACACACACCCACATATATATATAAATATAGATAGATATACCCATATATATATATATATATATATGTGTGTATGTATGGGTAAATTACAATATTTCACTGACCTGAATTAAGGCCATTTGGGATGATTTCCCTTATTAACCATGATTCCAGTGAGGTCGCAGTGAGGTCGTTATAATTTACCCAGATATATATATATATATAATGTCGAAACTCTCTAGAAATTAACTTCCATTTTTCATTCGGACATGTGGAAATCCACCGTTTGAGATCGATTCCTTGCCAATTCATGCAATACGTTAGGTTACTGGAACCAAAAGCGCTGCGGTCCCAAACTCTGTATCCCCCGGTGACCTGATTGATTCTCTGGAATACTGCTCCGCCGTGACCTAGGTCCAGGGGAAGCACTGGAGTGCCAATGACATGGCATTTCTGAGGTTGGGAATGCCTTCGGTTTTAATCAATTGATACATTGATTTCATAGGCCTTCGGTTATGTCAACAGTTCTCACTAACCTATCTTTCAAAACATCGATTTGGTGCTGGGTGTTTCCGATTAAGTTGATACATCCATTTACATAAACGTATATATGCAAATATATAGATAGATAAATAGATAGATAGATAAATAGATAGATAGATAGGTAGATAGATAGATAGATAGATAGACAGACACGCAAACAAACAAACAAACAGAAAAAATATAGATATACCGTAATTTAACAAAACACATATTATACATATAATTATTATATACATATTATATATATATATATTATTTATTTATTTATTTATTTATTTATAACCCCTTTTATCCTCCATATAATTCGTACCAAAAAAAACACGGGTGCACCACCCATCCCAGGACGGCGCAGTGGCCGTGGGCCGCATCCTATCGCCATGGCACAGCGTCCGTCTCCTTGGCGGCCTTCATGGTGATATCCACGTAGACCTCAGGAAGCGCTGGATTTCAACGCGGGAGATGGGGATATCTTATGGGACATCCATGGTTAAATCCTGAAAAAAATGGAGATAGGTTTGGCCAAGAATAAAATGGAATGAAAACAACATCTGGATTTTCTCTCTCTGAATCGCCTTCTCAAGAAATTCAGCGGAGCTTTTTAGGCTAGTAAGGATGGGATTGTTTCCTTTGCCAAGGCAAGGTATGGACAGCTCAAAACACATGTGCTTCTCCAAGTGAAATCCAGGGGTACACCCTAAGAATCCCTGAGATCTACCCATGTTGGGTAACTAGGTGATGTCATTTCGAAAAATCGGGCCAAGTATGTATGAAATCGAGCAAACTTCGACTACAATGGTTCCAAGCAGCCGAGAAGCATTCCTTGTGAAAGACTTGTTTGCTGCGGCCTTTAAATAAGTTGATCGTCACACGGGAATTGAAAAGGGGCTACAGAACCAACAACATGTTTTTGAATCCGAGACTTGCTGAAACAGGATGAAGAGAAACAAATGGAAGCTGCGGGCGACATATCCTTAAGCGACCTGGTCGAAAACGATGCTCGGATGCCAAGGCGCTGCCAAGATCACATTGAAAATTCCTAGCCATGGCCGCCCGGTAAGGGGGGGTACCATTATCCTGAAAAAAAACATTATAGAACTTGAACAAACATTGGTGTTCCAGGACAGTGTGACAACGATCTAGAAATGATGGAATTTCCATATCTATTACTGAACTGGGATCAACTGGGTATATCTTGTTAAGAGTTTGAACACACTAAACCGTCTTATTACTGAATGAACCTAAATGATCCCCAAACAACTGTTCCCCAACAGAAATGGCCCAGTGAGATTGATGCAACTTCTAAGTGAGTATTGCTTAGTTCCCACCTCCCCTTAAAAAGTTTAACCCCTAGTGCTTATGCGCAACTTGTCATCATCTTCTCGCCCAAATAAACAGATGGGTATATTTGGTTGCAACGGCGAGGAGGGGCTTGTCATCCCCAAAAGCCACATGTTATTCAATCAAAAAGACATGAAGTTGCCCATTGAGTCATCTGCGCAATTTGTTGGAACAAATCCAAAACCTGCTATTGATAGTAAGCTATTTTCCCCGTTCATGTATCATATATAATTTATATACCCCTTAAATATCCTCATAGTGGCGAATTCCCCATTCTATACTCATTGTTGGTTAAATCCGATATATATATATATATATCCCATTATTGTTGGCTATAACATGCCTGATGGCACCATATATTCATGGAGAACGCCGACATTTCCACAGAGAACGCTGGGAAAATTCGATGATTTGGCGATAGTGGTCATTTCCATAGCTATGCTGAATGATTGGAATGATTGGAGGGTATACAACGCAATGCTTTTATCATCTATGTGCGTGCGTATACGTACATATATAATATGATATGATATGTGTATGCACCCAACATAAACTAACAAAAACAACGTCGGTCCCCCAGAAAGCAAAAATGATAGCCAAGCATCCCATGGTGACTAACATGTAGCTGGCCACATAGGCCAAAACAAATGGAGAACCAAACTCGGCGGCCAACATGTAGTGGATGGGCTGACCGGCTTCATTCACCTGGACATGAGCAAACCACCACTCCTTCACACATAAGTTCACAACTATGATTTGATCATACATACGCAAATGAAGAGAAACACCTACTGTAAACGTTGAGCATGTATTATAAATAGATATAATTCATTTTTACACAACATACATCAACATACTGTCAGTAATCATGCTAGCATGGTAGAAATTATATGAAATTATGACAGATAACAAATGAATTTTCTGCGCCCTTCAGGCGGACAAGTGCGATATGTAACATAAAACATTGCATCTAAATCTAGGCACCTACCTATCTATAAACGTGCTGTAGGCTGTAGCTGTATATTTTTTTGTTTAAATGTATGTACGGATGTGCCCAGTACATATGCATGTTATGTTCTGTTTGTTCAACGTTGAATGGGTTCCTCCTATGCCCTGTCTCTTAGGAAGCAATACCATCTGAGCAGATCAAAACGAACATCGCCTCAAATTGGTTGAATGTAAACACAGAGACAGCCAATTGCTGCTAGCTACAGGGTTTGGTTTTCTCTCAAAAGAGTCAAAAGAGATATCTGGTTGGTGATTTCAACCAATTCCTTTCAAAACATGTTGGTTGGCACAGGCCCATGTTAAACCATGTTCAAGGCATGATAAGACCAGCAATTGTCTTTCGTTCCGGAACCCGGCCCAGAGTTCGCCCTTAACAACAGCTGCAGTTCTACCGCGCGACACGCTCTCCTGTGAAGCAACGGAAGGCGGTGAACATCGAGCGAGGAATGTTGTAGAAGTATTCTGTGAGGCCCAGTTTTTCCTTCCAGATTGATGGAGGTCAGCCCGTGACTTCAAGCTGCGGTAGCATCTAAGGAAAGAACGTTCTAGCTAGATAGATAGGTAGATAGATAGATAGAAAGATAGATAGATAAATATAGATAGATATTTAGATAGATGAAAATAAGATAAGACAAAATAAACAAATATAGATAGGTTACTGACTGGAATACCCACAGTCATGTAATATATGTGGTTATATGTAAAGGCTATATATTGCATTGTGTATATCTAAATATTTTTGTGTTGTATATGTATGCAATATTAAATGAATTTTATATATTCAATCTTAAATATTACATTCACTTTATATGTTATTCAAAATGTTAAATATTATACCATATTTTATATTATATTATATATCCGTTATATACAACTATTAAATATATTATTAAATAACAACACATAAGATAAACAATACACTATATAGTATGTGTGATATATATATATAAATACATTTTTTAGAACACAAAAAACACGTGTGACATAAATTACATACTATATGTATCTTATTGAATGAAAATTAATATGTATATATAGTATTTTAATGTATTTTAAACATATCTATCTTCTAGAACCAATTATATATATATACTAACTGGGATGCACGTCCGTGCAGCTGCGTGGCGTTTTCAACGACGTGAGGCTTTCCACATCTTTCCACGAGTCATCAACATGACAAACTCTTTTTCACTCTTATCATCAACAAAACAAAATATCATCAGTATATCATCTACAAGGTGGTGCCCCCCCAGTTATAATTTGGTTATACGCCCATTAACTATAGATATATCACCTATAAACCATTGTTATTTGAGTTATGTTCACCAACTTAGCTATCGAACGGGGACAGCACCAAACGTAGCTTTGTCAGGTTGAAACTGAAACATGGAGCAGCCCTAAAAGTTGATGCTCGATGGGGCCATGGCTGTATCTATCTATATCTGGGGTTTACCCTCTGGTTATTTAAGAGTTTGCCTTGGAAGCCATGGCCCATGTATAGATAATGAAAATCATAATTCTTCCTAAAATTAAACTGGTGATTTTCCAGTTTGCTACGTTAAATAACAAAATGGATCCAAACGGTACAGTATCTCCCCCATTTCTCGGGGATAGCAATATCATCCAGGATTTACACGGCTTCGACCCTTGAGATCGTTGGTTGGTCGCTTCCCGGGCTTCTGGTGGTCTCCTCCCTTGCGACCACCCCGGTTTAGTATGTATTGAACCTATTCATCTTGGTTTGCCCAAATGTGGATAACACTTGGGGTATCGGAATATAGAAACACCCAAAAGATAGAAACGTATGGGCAGGTTATTTTCCATTCCTTTTAGTAGGACGAACTTAGTGGCAAATATTTTTTTTGGGGTGCTATACTTGTTGTCCAATCACCACATCAACCAGGGGGTGGGCACTGCCACGCCAAGCATCTGCAGTTTCACTGTTTCCAATCCTGACTGAAGCGGCTCACCATGAGCGAGGACAGCACATATCCCTGCATATGTACATATATCACATATATATATATATACCCTCTGGTAATCAAACGTGGGCAGTTGAAAATCCCCTGGAAATGGAAGTTTCCATGGGAAAATCATCTATATCTGGCGGATGTTCAATTGCCACTTCGATTATATACTGGAGGGTGTATATATAGTATCCCGCATGGTTGGTCCCACCCCAACAGGGAGAGTTGTTTTGTTGTTTTCGCCCATCAAACTATGATTTTTGTTTTTTTTTGCCAGGGCGTCGCAATGAAAATATCAACCATAAATCCTGATGAATCCTAGTAGCTTAGTGAAGTAAACCAACATAAACCAACTTACCTATCGTAAACGGTGGCCCAACAACCATCTTCACCCCACATCGTGGCTGGCGGCGTCAAGGTGGCGAAGCCAGACATGACGTACAACACCGCGAAGAGAAGGATGAAGGCCTTGGTTTCAAAAAGGCCTGCCATGGTCAGCCTATGGGATGAATATGCATGAATAGTTTATGGTCATCTATGAGTCATCTATCCCATAGCGGGAATCCAAACGCAATGGCTTTGCAAAAGCCTATTTTCATGGATGATGGCCACACTTCCAAGGGTTCTATCATGCTATACCCCAACAGGAGGTGAAAATTCCACGGCCTCTCTCTGGTAGTTGAACCATGTGCTATAGAAAACCAACCCGCTGTTCATAGGGTAAACCATCGATGGGCGATATTTCCGTAGCACAATGCTAGATTACCAGGTGTATATGTATATTCCATATGGCATTTCTGATGGTACCCTCCAGTAAACTAACATAATATATAGATGTGGAAAATACCGAATATGAATATATATATATAAATAATGTATATATACATACATACATACATACATACATGCATGCATACATACATGCATGCATGCATGCGTACATACATACATACATAGCATACATTACATACATACATACATACATACATACATACTTACATTACATTACATTACATTACATTACATTACATTACATACATTACATACATTACATACATTACATACATTACATACATTACATACATTACATACATTACATACATTACATACATTACATACATACATACATACTTACATTACATTACATTACATTCCATTACATTACATTACATTACATTACATTACATACATACATACATTACATTACATTACATTACATTACATTACATACATACATACATACTTACATACATACATACATACTTGCATACATACATACATACACACATACACACATACACACATACACACATACACGCATACACACATACAAACAAACAAACAAACATACATACATACATATATATATATTAAAAACTATGGATTTTCCAGATCTATGTTACTTTACCGGGTAAATCTCATTCTTTTTCCACCCCACATGTCACATCATGGCACCAGCCAGAACCACCGCGAAGGAGCGAAGCCGCGGACCCGGCGCCAAGGAACCAGGAAGAGCGTTCGAATACCCGCGATGAGTCCTGCGGTCCAAGCAATTACGTGGAAGTAACGTGAAGATCGGTCACAATTCAGGTATCACAAGATATAACTTGAAGAAATGCTGCGTTTCAGGATGCTCATGATTTTAAACACTACTATATGTTTCACTGTTTCTTAAGGGAACAAACATGACACCTAATTTGTTCTCATCAAAGGGGTTATCGCTCTTCAAGGCCCGCCCATTTCTCGAGACAGCTAGAGCTGAACGTCAAAGAAACGAAATAATCCCTGGTATTCAACTCCCCCTCCAGAAACCATTGCTTAGTAAGGATTTAGACATATTTGGATCGTTTAGGGGTATTTTAGGGGTGTGTAATAGAAATCTGAACAGCATATGCTGTGTTTTATTTTCTAGTGGATTGGAAATTGCTTTTCTTGCTTGTGCCCTGAGGTCGAGGATCAAGTTCTGAACGCCAAGTATCAGAAGCTATTATCCCAAACGAATCGCAAAACTCCAAGACAGCCAAGTACAGTGGTAAACCCAATCAAGTCCCCCCAGTCTGGGAATGGCTTATACAACCGATTTCCAAGTACAAGTAAGCTTGGGATGTTTTTTTTGTTCGGGCGTACGGCGTACGGTTTACCACAATCCCGCAAACAAGTCTGCAAGCATGTGGATGACACTCATCGAGCAAGCGTGTCGTGTTGCATGTGTTCGAGAAAATAACAACACAGTAAACAACGCACATGTAAACACCTAATCTGTAAGAACAGTCATGAATGTTGTTCAAATCATGTCCGTAAGTTGCCATTGGCAGTAACATCAAAAGTCAGTCATATTAGATGTATAATGTATGCATGCATATAGGTATGTGCTGTATGTGCAAGTGCATGGCTATAATATATATCTATATATAAGACATATTCAAAATGATACAGGCATATATATCTGGGTAAATTATCATATTTCACCCTGAATCTTGCGGCCGTAAAAGGGGATGATTTCCTACATTAAAACCATGATATATATGTGCCCCTACATTAACTCCGTCCCTGGTGTCGTTTACTCGCCAGCAACCGCCGTCCTTTCACCATCAAACGCAGGTCTCGCATGATGCGGATCCGGAAGACTTTGACGATGCGCACCAGGCGGATCAAACGACAGAACCTCAGAACATGATGGCAGATCCCAAGATATAGTTATATCATATGTATATATGAATACATATATATATATATAGACTATATATTTATTATATGATATATGTATATAGATGTAAATAGGTATATAAGAGCGACTTATAGTAATGAAAATGGTGACTTAATGAGATTGCATCATCTAACATGGGGAGAAAATGGACAATAGATGGCAAGATCCCCACAAGAACTTAATATTACGTAATTAATATGTGTAAACTACCTGGCCAAAGTACAGTTTATCTGGGAACAATGATGTGGGCGCACAATATGAGCTCATGTGGAACCCAATGTTTACACCATCATTTCACTGACAAAGTTGGAAAAAGGTGGCTCCTTTACCCTCAATATCCTCAATGAATCTCAATGACATGCTATAATTAAACAAATGGACCAGGAAGATTTCCGAATTTGTACATATATATATGTATTCATTTATTTATTTATTTATCTATTTAAGTTACATCAAATAAAATAAAAATACATAACAACAATACATTATATATAATTACATATTAATATAAAAGCTAGGAACATCTTCAATTGCCGATGCCATGCAGTGCAGCAGTTCATGGGGCCATGGGTGGCTTGGCCTTACACCTGGGTCATGGAGTCACCATGGCGCAGCTCCCAAAGGACGTCAGCAAGGTTCAATGATCGTCCTTTCAACAAGGCGCCCATTGAACTAGCAGTCAATAAATATACATTCCATCTATCTATTTATATGTCTATTTATCTATGTATTTATTTAACTATCTATCTATCTATCTTTCTTTCTTTCTATAAATATATACCCAAAATACTGTGTGTATTATATATATATTATGCCTATATTACCGTAACCGTAACCCCTATGTACCTAATCAACAAAACTATAAACTTAGCTAAGTAGGCCCCTTCATGTGGGTGGTTGAACTAGCGAATCTTTGGGTCTTTGGGCACCCCCTGTGCCCATGCATCACGTGTGTATTTTCCCTGCCTAGAGACCGAAGAAGGGATGCGTGTTGAATACTCGCATCGGTTCCAAAGAGCTGCAAGCAGAAGTCCTGAGCGCTGCAAGCTGACTCGGAAGGAGATAGAAGTCTGCCAAATGACTCCCTTTTTTGGATGGTCAACCCTCCATTTTATGGGTCTAAAGATTGAAAACATGTCATTTGGGTTCCAATTAAGGTAGGTCATTCCACCAAGCTACAGGTTACTGTTGCCTTTCTTAAAGTATTGGCTGAAGCTGCTCAAGCCACTGTAGGCTATAGGAAACAATTCCAATAATGGAAATGCACCATGCCACTGGATCAACTTCAAACCTCGCTATAGTAAACAAATATAACTTCCAACTATAGTAAGCACTTCTGATACTCTCTCCTCTCTCCGGAGTGTTCGGATAATTCCTGATAACCTCCCTTATCAACCTTATCTACACGGACTGATGTTGCTGTGAGGTTGCTGTGAGGTTGCTGGAATTAATCCAGATTGGATCAAGGGGTCGCAAAAAAATGCAGGCCTGAAGAATCGCGGAGATTGTAAGACCAACAACCTGACAATTTGGACCTACTAGGTGGCTTGTACCACAAAATTACAGTAGAAAAATCCAGTTGGGCTTACGTAGGGTTGGCCGAGTTATAACTGGGGTCGTCATTCCCGAACTAATTAATTAATATAATAGACCCTGCCACATTGAGGTTTGGAAGACTACTTTCACCGAAACATGGCTGATTCTCAGATCTATGTCTATGTTGGTTTTGGATGGTTTTGGGGGATGGTAAGCTGTAAACTCCAAAACCTGAATATACGGGCGTTTCCTAGAATAGGGGTACCCCAAATCATCCAAGTCATTAGACATCATTAGACCATATTAGTATTGAAACCCATGGTGAAAACTCCATCCCTTCTGAGGATCCGAAATGCCAACGGCGACCAAGAACAGATCGAACCAATTCCTAGACGCGGCGATGGCTGCGGCGTTAAGAGCGGTGATCTGTGGCTGTGTTTAGCCTCTAGAAGTAGCAAGTGTGTACATAATGCATCTATGTATTCATATATCCATACAAATTTAACACAGAACCCGGTATGATGTGGGGTTTAATGTGATTTCGAGATGTTTATTTCAACATGTACATAACTCATGACTATGATTATGTTGCGAAAACTTTCTGATCTTTCTGGTCGCTGGAAGTTGGTGTTTCCTCCGCTTCGGGCACTTCTGATGCATAGCTATATAGTGTTGGACACCCCGTTTCTTTTCTGGGCAGTACCTGCACACGTTTGTGGCAAGCAAACAACATCATTCAACAACTCAAGCAAGATTTACCTAGAATCCAAAATTGTGTCAAACAGCCAAAGAGCTTAATTACATTTAATTACCCCAAAATCAAATGGTTTATCGGGGCCATTTGCGGGGCCCATTTATGGACGACCCGTCTCCCAATTCTTGCAGCCTGTGACAATCCGAGCAGCCAGATTCTATCAGGTCCGCACCAATATCGAGCGCATTTGAGCCTCAGTTCCAGGACCTAGAGCCTTGACCCAGAAGCACACTGAATGCTGGCTGTTACACGACATAGAAACATGCCAAGTGGACATCCTAATCCAATAATCTCGGGCAGAGACGGCAAAAATTATTTGAAACATAACTTGGAACAGCCAAATCTCATTTTCTGGCAAAGGTATGTATATATAGATATATACAATAAAGGTATGTATGTAGTGGTTCGATGCTAACCTTCACATCCGACTCTTAATGGACTAAGGATCAAACCCACAAAACAAACGTGGATTGTTTAATAGGTCATATGATTGGCACCATCAACCATGGGTACAGTTAACAAAATTTATACGCATCAACCATGTGGATATTAACTGGAATCATTGGACACTTGCTGCAATGGAGTGCCTACACCACTTTCGGGGCCGCAACAGTTGAACCGCTCAAAGTCCAAAGATATCCACGTCCAACAGTTGAATGAAGCTGTGGCCTTCGGGTTCTCTCCTATACCTCTGATGTTTCCGCATATCTAGATATATATATATGTGTATATATATATGTGTATATATATAATATTATATCTATATATTATATTATATATATATGCATTTGTATGTGCAAAAAAATATTATTGCCAATGCGATTAATATTTTTTTATCGTTCCCCACCTGCCAGGTGAGGGTTGTTAGATTTTATCAGAGCTGTTCTCTTCCTCCTCGACTAGCTCTCCTCTTCCTCCTTCTCCTCCTCCTCCGCCTCCTCCGCCAGTTTCTCCTCGACCATGTCTGCATCAACTTCCACCTCAACTTCCGCCTTGCCAACTCTTCGCCAAGCTCTTTGCCAACTTCCCAGCTCAACCTGGGACATTCCCAGCGCAATGTGGACCGCTGGACCTCAACCTGGGACCTTCCGAGCTCAGTGTGCACCGCTGGACCTCAACCTGGGACCTTCCCAACTCAGTGTGCACCGCTGGACCTCAACCTGGGACCTTCCCAGCTCAGTGTGCACCGCTGGACCTCAACCTGGGACCTGCCCGGCTCAGTGTGCACCGCTGGACCTCAACGGCCAGATAGAATGCCAGAAGATATGCCAGATAGAAAGCTATAAGATATGCCAGATAGAATGCCAGAAGATATGCCAAATAAAGTGCCAGAATGTTTGCCAGATAGAATGCCAGAAGATTTGCCAGATAATATGCCAGAACATATGCCAAATAATATGCCAGAACATATGCCAGATAATATGCCAGAAGATATGCCAGAAGATATGCCAGATAGAATGCCAGAAGATATGCCAGAAGGTATGCCAGATAGAATGCCAGAAGATTTGCCAGATAATATGCCAGAAGATATGCCAGATAGAATGCCAGATAGAATGCCGGAAGATATGCCAGAACATATGCCAGAAGATATGCCAGGTAGAATGCCAGAAGATATGCCAGATAGAATGCCAGAAGATATGCCAGATAGAATGCCAGAAGGTATGCCAGATAGAATGCTGTCAGATAAAATGTCAGATAGAATGCCAGAAGATTTGCCAGTAACAAAATGTATAAATGTCATGGTGGGGATCACACGAAGTAAAGTATTTTTTAACAAAATAAGTATTAAAAAAAACACTTGTCATTCTCATAATTGTTATTACTACCAAAAATGTCTGTATATATATACATATAATACAATTCATAGTATATAATACATTTTCCGCAAGCATCAAACAGATAATATACAGTAGACCATACAAACTTCTGCCATTTGTTTTGGCTCAAACCTGCAAATTATTCCAAATTTGAGGATCGGTGTTTACACGATTTTGCGCTGGGTAAAAACATCTTAGCTTAAATGAGGGAGCGGCGGACCAAAGACAGTTGATTAACCCCATGGAGTGGCTCAAGTTTGCTCAAGCACAACTGCGAGGCAAAATCGTTGAACGAAGGCCGAAGGGCGGGGCAAGCCTCTTATTTTGTTGGGCATCATTTGGGATCCAATAGATACATATACGATGATATACCATGATATACCCAGACTGTCGCGGAATTCATCCACTCAAATCCCTTAATGCGATTTTTCAACCATGGCACCAATGCATCCGCAGCAAAACCTCGAGAATCAGCAGGCAGGCGAAACCTAATTCCAGGAAGGGCCAGCCGTGCCAATTCTCGTAGCCGGGATCCGACTGGAAACCTGAGCGATGCCAAGAACATCCAAGAACTATATTATATACCAATGACTCGCCAGAGATAGTGGAGATTGCAAATAATTTTGAAAACCATAGACATCAAAAGGCGGGTTGTTGCATCGAGTTTGCAACGCATTGGGAGGATAAACTGGTGGAGTATTGTGGAGGGTGGAATACATGTTTTTGGCGCTGGTGCACCGTGAACAAAGGTATTCTGGAACCCCGCTCAGAACAGCAGATCTGGATCAATCGACGAAGTCAGTATGAGGGCCCGGGGGCTGAACAAACAGGGGCTCAAGCAGCCAAACCTGGTGGTTTTGCAGCTTGTAACTAGCCCAGCCGGTCAATGAGACAATCCTCCGTGTAGGATTACTGAAAAACAAGCAGGACTGCCGCGCAATTTTCAGTGTACTTTCTCTTAACCCTTCCTGCATATCTTCCCCCAAAGGTGGCAACTGAAAAATGGGTGGGAAGGACTATTGAAATTGAAACCACATATCCCGCTCCCGATCAACATGTTTAAAAAAAAAAAACACAGCTTCCCACGCCACGGGTTCCAATTTTTGCAACTCCAGGATGTATGTACCTGCACATCTGAGCTGATGTCTGGTGGTGAAAAACCAGATCAATTCAGTACTTGGATTGGTCGTGCAGTTCGACTAATTATAAGTGGATCTATAGCCAGTTAAAATCGCATGGCTATACCCATCAATAACTCCAACTGCACCAACAAGTAAGTAGTGCTCGTCACCATCACCTGTTTCAGATGAATTGTGTAAACAGATATGTAGCCAAGGTGTGAGCACGCCCGAAAGATAATATGTAGATGAGAGTCTTATTGTGTCTTATTCAAAAAATGGGCAGAGTTATACCTTTACAACGAATGCGTGCGCATTCGTAGGGATATGCAGCATGCCGCAGATTTCAAGCCATGGAAATTGGCATCTTGCAATGACCAGCGGCCAATCATCACACCGTTGCCAACCTGGCAAGATGTTGGACGAGATTGCCTGCTGATGGTTTAGAGAAAAGGAATTCTGTTGTCTAAGTGGCAAAGGGATCCACAAGGAACTATGAAATACCATCCATTGGAGAAACGCATATAACAATATATTATATAACAATATCTGGATGAACCATATGTTTTTTTATAAGTCGTTATATATAGATATACAGCCATGGCCATATAACCTGAAACATCCTGAAATGTTTGACTTTTCTGGAATATAGTTGCCCCTACCAACTACCAACCATTATTCGAGTGAAGTCGCGACGTGAGTTCGTTATAATTTATCGAGATACTACTGTAACATATGGTAAGCCCAATAACCTTCAATATGGCCCCCTCAGTGATAAGTAATTGACTTGTAACCCCCAGATACACCCACTAGCTACAGTGATATCATAAACATCCATAATCAAATATAAACCATAGAGCTCACGGAATGTGAACTCTTTACCAACTTAGCTCTTGTTTGGGGCCCCTGCACTATTCGTGGTCAAACATCCCACACAACATGATCCCATTTAATTTTGGAGCCAATCCCATTACATAAGTATCCCATAACAAAATCCCATTGAATCACCCACTGATCCCATGAAAAATCCCATTAAATCCCATGGGAAATCATCTGAATTCACCATTTCTGTTGGTGAAATTCCAATTTCTGCATTGCTTCCCAGGGACAATCAGCAAGGCCACGACGGGTTCGATGTACGTCAGCGGATGCACCTGAGAAGCAATGCATCGATGATCCGGTGGACAAATGAAGATGTTAGGATATAATGTCAACCCCGGATTTTTCTAAACCATGGTTTATTAATTAGGGGGTGCTCCTCCAATAGTCATTTCATCTAATACTTAAATGATCTTAAATGGTACCCTCCCGATTAAACAGCCGTAAACGGGGTTTATTTATCCAGGGTTGACATTAATCCCTTCCCCCTAATATTAACATACATAGGATTTGTTTTTTTCCTTCCGCCGGACCATAGGATTTGTACCTTGACTCCGGCATTGCTTCTTAGGGGGATCACATTCGCCCCTGAAAGAGGGTCACATTCGCCCCTGAACCAAAAGGGGTCACATTCGCCCCTGAACCACAATACTTTCAATGTGGTACTCAACCCTTTAGGGTTAAACCTGAGGACAAGGGGACATTTAGGGGGACTGGGGAACCTAGGGGGGACTTGGGGGCATATGGTAACTTGCCTCTCTATTCAATATGTTGCTTAACCCTTTAGGGTTAAACCTGGGGACAAGGGGGCATTTAGGGGGACTGGGGAACCTTTAGGGGGGACTTGGGGGCATATGGTAACTTGCCTCTCTATTCAATATGTTACTCAACCCTTTAGGGTTTAACCTGGGGACAAGGGGACATCGTAAGTTGCTCGAAATGGATGTTACAACGTAGCATCCATAGCGTGCTGCTAGTTGATTGAAATGGCTGTTGGAACGTATATCACGTGAATATGACTCTCTAGGGTGGACAAAAATCCTTTTGAGGCTCTGAAACTATTGCGCCTGCCCTGCAAAAGCACGGGTCACATTCGCCCCTGAACGAGGGTCACATTCGCCCCTGAACCCACTTCATCCCACTTCATTCAGGGGCAAATGCGACCCACATGGTTCAGGGGCAAGTGCGACCCCCATGCCCTTCTTAGGTGACTTTAGCTTGCACATGGCACAGGGTTGGCACCAGTTTTTGGTTGTCATGACATCTTAAGTGATTGGGTAGATCAAAACCATGAATCAAACACTTATATAATTATATAATTACATGTTTTAGGTTGTGGTACATGTCCATGGACAGACATACTGCGTTTATTTGAGAAACTTTAGTGATCGCACGCCTTAAAAGTTTTTTTGCCGTTTTGAGTCCGTCCAATTTGTTGTCCTTTATTCATATTAAGACTGCGAACAAGCCTTTACAAAACGTGGTGCAAACCCTCACAAGCAAGGTCCTCAACAAATTTGGCGAACTTTGTGCTTGAAGGAACAAAAGAGAAACTGAGAAACTTTTGCAAGAAGGCCTGGGCACACGAAACAACAGTTTGTTTGTGGAAAAACACTCAATTTTGCAATTTTGAGGTGACCCTTCCATTGAAAATCAACCACAACTTTGATAGAGAGAAATGAACCTGCACAAATTACCGCAGTTTTGGACATTTGAACAATCATCATGTCATTGGCAAATGTCATCATCGACACGGCCTCTTACAAACCTTGATACTTAATGTTTTTAACTATATTTTGATCATTACCATTGTAATAATTATCAATATTATTATCATTATTATGATTATTGTTATTATGATTATGTACATATATATATATATATGTGTGTGTGTGCGTGTACATACGTAATGTAAGTGTGTATGCATGCATGCCTGTCTGCCTGCCTGTCTGCACATGCATGTATCTTGGATGCATACATGGATCTAGCGAATCACTCAAACCTGTGCAACCATTCTTGCCACTAAGCTCATCCAACCAAAGAGTGAACAAGCAATGGTGTGGAATCATAAAACCTGCCAAATCAAATCAACAGAGACCTCGAAAAAATATGAAAAATGCCAAATTTCAATGGAAACATATGGAAACTAATCCTCCAACCCCCAACTCATGGCGGGGTCGTCATGTCAATTCATACACTAGCATCCCCTTGCAGCCCATCCACTGGCTCGGGCGGTGCGGCTAAGTCGTTGATTCGAACGAATGTCCTGGGTCCCGGTATGTCGAAGCTGAAGCCGCACAGTGGCGCCAGCTGCAGCAGCAAGCAGCAGCAGCCAGCGGTGTAGCGGCCACCAACACGCGCGGCAGCGCCGCGCGAATTTCACCTTAGTAGGTGGTGCCCCCCCGTGGGGGAGCCCCACCCAGATCGCGCACTCTTTTTAGCCTTGCGTTGTTGGCGAGTGCACGAATGTTGGCCATCTGGCCTAGGCTGGAGTGAATCTCAGCTTGATTCCATCCCATGCGGGCGCACATGGGGTCTTCCGGCTGAGCAAGCACACGGAATTCTTGAAATTTCTTGCATTCCCACAGGACATGGAATGTTGATGGGCATACCTGGGCACCACAGTCTGGGCAAAAGTCTCTCAAGCCGCCAACATGGGCATCAGTGGTGATGCCGCCGCAAAGCACCGAAAGTTGATCCCCCGTACAACCACGGGCGGCATGCCTAAGTCTGTCAATGAGAACCTCAGTAGCATGGATTCCTTGCTCCCTGGCGAGCTGTGAATCGATGCGTTTAGATTGCAGCCAGGCAGTGAACCGCATCCTTCGCCAGTGCTGGCGAAACAAATGCTGACACCGTGGAATGACATCAGTCTGCATACTAGTAAGCCACTGACCGTTGGTGAAAGAAAACCCTTCGTCAAAAATCCAAGTCCCCTGAAGACGCTGCACAGCGTTCCTTAAAGCCATGAACTGAACTGAGTTGGCAGCCTTCTGATTAGGGCGCTGCACCCATTTATGAACAGCAGTCATAAATTTTTGAGAGGAAAGAAAAAGGAGATCCGAGCAATGTCCCATGGCCAAAACTGCCGTGAGATCACGAGAGTCATGGCCTCCAGGATGGTCAAACCCCTGCACTGCACATCTCCAGGTCTGAGCAAATGACGTACATTCCTGTTTAGTAGGACACCTGCCATTGAACAATATACCCCAGGAAGCGGACGGGGCCAAAACAGAGACAGCCACCGAGTTCCTGAAAGCCTTACTACATGGCAGGAGGGCAATCCTTTTGGCGACCTGGGTGATTTTATCAAAGCGCTTTTGTTCATCCTTGGTCTGCTTGCGAGGCGTCAGCCCCAAGGAAACACCTAAAATCTTGGCCGTATTTTGAAAAGGAATGTTATGGCACAAACACTCAACCCTGGCATCCAAGGTGCGTGGTAAGAACTGCTGTTTGGAAACGTTATTACGAAGCCTGGTGTTCTGAAACAAAACATCCCATGCCTGCATTGCACTTTCCAGAGCTTCCCGACTTTGAGCGACCAGCGTGCGGTCGTCGAGATAGAGAAGTGACCTGCTTCTGGGTTCTCTACTGAGGACAAAACGACTGGCCACTGCCATGAGAACACTCATGGCTGTGGGAGCCCACGGATCACCCTGTGGCAGTCCCGCTGTGTGCCGCAGCGGATGAGGGTCAACCGCCCCCCTGTATGTGAGCCAACGTTCATGTTTGCCCCATTGATCCTCAAGGAGGTTTAACATGTTAGGATGAAGACCTGCATGTTTAAGAAGACCTAAGCATAGTGACCAATCCGTGCTGTCAAAGGCCTTTTGCAAATCAAGGGCCATGGCAAATGGCCATTGCTGAGCCGGGTACTTATTTTCCATGGTGAGGAGCAAGTCCTGAACCGCCAGATTGTTACACCCTGCCTGATCTTGGCACAACAGACCTTCAAGAAACCCCTTACAGTGTTGGTGTCGCATGCTGGCCCAAATGCGGTAAGCAGTAGGACCAATGCTAATTGGTCGGACATCTCCAAGTCCTGCTACAGAACCATGTTGAGCAGTTGCTTTAGATAAGAAACATACTTTCCAGTGACGGACCTGTGTGGGCCACTTTCCAAGGTTTTCACACTGAGTGAAAATTTGAGCAAGACGATCCAAGGCAGGTTCAGGCAAGTACGTGAGGTGACGTGGGAGGAGCCCGTCAGGCCCTCCTGCCCTGTCTTTCATTCTCTTGGCCACCTTAAGAATCTCACTGCCTGTGATGGGGGGCAGTGACTCCATGGGAGCCGGTGTGGGGAAATGATCCTGAAACACCTCTGTGAACTGAGCCCACATGCTGTTGGCAGAGTTTCCAAATGTGCGACTCCAAAAGGAATGAAGAGCAGCAAGAGTTTTAGGCCGGGAAGTGAGGATTTGCCCTACTTCATCTTTTAAAACAGGTGAACCAATTTCCGTAAGCTTAACCCATTTGCAGGCACCGCTGTGTGACCTAACCTTTGTTTGCCAAGCTTGCAACTTTTGACTAGACTTATGCTGAAGCAGTGTCTTCAACCTTTCCCTAGCCAAACTTTCTGCTAAACCAAAAGCTTCTTGACGCACCGCATGCTTCTCGTGCGGTGGTACCTGTTTAGTGGAGCGGAGCTTTTTCCGGAGCCCATCGTTGATCTGTCGGCCCTGTGTGCAGCACCTGTGTGCTTCCACGAGTCTTCTGATCCACCTGCGGAGCTGTCTTTCACTAATGGACTGATCTGGTGCTACAGCATGCGTGCTGGTCTGGGTTTGAGGAACTGATCCTATAGGTCTTTCGGGCCTACCTTGTTCCAAGAAACCATTACGAGTAAGCCAAGTTTCAATGTCTCGACACCAAACTTGCCAAGCCGTGTCCAAATCACAGAGAGCCTGGTCCCACATGCTTTCAGAAGTGCAACTGACTGCCCATGCTTCCAACTGACCGCTTTCATTGTTCTCGGCCAGTTTCCTGGTGTGGGCAAACCTGAACTGTTGGCCTGCAGGTTTCTGTGTCTGAACGTTCCAGTGTACCTCCGCCAGTGAATGATCACCGTCCCCTGGTTGTTCGGAGAAGGCATTGACAGCGAGCAAGTCTTGTGAACTCCAAATTCCGTCAATAGGAAACCTACTGGAGTTGTGGCCAGCGTGGGCTCTGCAGCAGCCCCCTATTTCTGTCATGGTATCAAAACAGGTACCCTCCAATTGATTCATGTTGGCGTCCATAGCCACGACCCAAGCCTGATCCATGTCGGTAGAAAGGATCTGGGTGATTTGACTTAAACCTTGCATATCATCATCATCAGCATGGCGATAATAGCTGAAAAGTTTAAAGGGCTTACTGGCTCCGTGAACTTCAACCAAAATGAACTGACCCAGGGAAGAACTCCATTGCTGAAGCGGGACAAGACCAAGAGGCTCTCGGCAGCAAATGCTGACACCCCCTCGGTTAGTAGTGTTGTTCGGTGTGGAAACTTGGATCATTTGCCAGCCCTTACGCGAGCAAGTGTTAATGACAGCAGGTGCAGCTGTGGACCTAAGGTTCATTTCTTGAAAAGCAATCAATGAAACACCGGCCTCTTGTGCACGCTCAAGGCAAGCTGTACCATTGGTGTGCCAGGAGCGGATGTTTTGGCTCCACATTCTGACAGCCTGACTCGGACCTGGGTGAGAAGCCTCCCCAATTCTTTGGGCTCTCAGACCTCTAGTGGTGGCGGCCTCGCCGTCACTTTCCTTGGAGAGGCGTTTTGTGGCCTCAGCACGACAAGCTTGCCAAACCTTTTTACGAACGGCTAACGAAGCTGGCTTTCCGTGGAAGGCATAACATGTTCTGCGCGGAATCTGGCTGCGTGTGAATAGGAGTTGGCAGTTGATGCACTGATGAAACAACAAAACAATTGTTTTCCCCTGCTTGTTGGTGCTTGGCCTGAACAGCACCGGTTGGGCTTCAAATTCATGAGCCCCTTTCCATTTCTTTTGCAGAAAAATCTCATGTTGAATTTCCCATCTACGATCATGCATGGTTTGAGCACGGAGCAACCTGTGCGGGTTTGTGAGCGGATCACCAGTGGGAAGACGCGGCACTTCAGAAAGACCATGAATTTTTTGGAGATGATCTTTTCTTTTAGAGCTACGGGAAGAGCTAGCACTGGACTGCGGAATCGTAAAATCACACCACTGACACTTCCACCAATCACCGCTACCCGAAGCAGCGACACATGGGAGACCTGAATGAAGCTTTCTGATCTGCTGAGTTGAGGCCCCACTCCAATTGCGAGTCCTTTGCTTGGCTTGAGCGTAAGCCAAGGTGGCAGCTGGCTTGCGGGCTTTCCTGAGTTTAAGCGCTGCTGCTTTAGCAAAGGCAATAGCGATCTTAAGCCAGCTATTCCAAGTGGCAACTCTGTCCTTTTTGGACGGGATTGGTTTCACGGATCTGCGCGCCTTAGAACAGATGCCAACTCCTGGCCACTTACAGACTTTGTTACAAGCAGTGCATTGGAATGGCACACCAGACCCATTTGGAGTGAGTGTGCCTGGGTGAGAATGGATTCCAGGCCACCCTTTATTCTTAATTAACGACAAAAGCTTCTGCCATTTGAGCTCTTTGTGTTCCTTATGACTTTCACTGGCTGCCGAAGAGCTTGGTGCGGGTGGAATGTCCTTGACTTTGAACCCATGTGTGTGGCGCAGGTGGTACCAACGCCGTGCTGTGTGATGGTGCAAACCAGGGCATCGCCAAACTTCAAAACTGCACCCTGGGACATCGCATTTCCACCAGAAAATTCTTTCACATTTTGGGGAATCAGCCTGGACTGCTTCCGGCATTTCAGCATACTCATGCAGGTCAGCTGTGTCAATGGACCCAGAAGCAACTGATGACCCCTTTGCTCGTTTGCCAGACTGAGAGACAGACTGAGGAGGACGGAGACTGATCGACCTTGGCCTTTTGCGTGCACACGACGTACTTTTAGGTTCCGAAGGCAATGACAGCATGGACCTGCAAGAGGGTGACTTGGAAGGCAAGTTGAGACGGGACGACACCTGAGAACCGGTCTTTTTGGAAGCCTTATTGGGAGGCCGGGACGACGGGAGACTCAACACGGACCGACTTGATGCAGACGGAGCACTACAGCCGGGAAGACTGAGCCGACTGGCAACTGACTTGGAGCCTCCACCACGGAAAAACTTTTTGTCCTTAGCATCGGTCTGTTGCAACCAAGCAGCTGGAACCTCAGTGCCTGTGTTAATCGGGCACAATGCACGGTAGTGTTTCTTGCTTTGCATGAGAATCAGAGGCCTGAGACTCTTTTTCCCTACCTCAGCCGATCCATCAGTGAACCGGTTTGCCACCACTGTACGTTCCCAAACCTGTCTGTCTGAGCTCCAGGCAAACACAATGATAGGAGTAGCCAATCGGGCTGCTAAGGCCGTAAGCAACAAATCATCAGCGTAGTAGCCCCTATTGCTAGCGGCCAAAATATAATCCGAAAAATCCTGGGGCACGTGTTGAAAATTGCGCATTTGCGCTTCTTCATCAGGATCTTGGGCCCAGAATGGTTCAAAGTAACTTCTGTTGGAAGTCATGTGGCCAGTGGCGAGCAACCTAAGACGGCTGGCTTCACGTGTTCGAGCCTCAGTGTTCAGGGTTTTCCCTTGGGAGACGGCAATACAGTGAGCAGCGCTTTGGAAGGCGCAGTCGCCTGCCCCTCCGTTGTCAATGAATTCCCAATCAGGGTTCTGAGCAAGAAAAACTTTGTCTGGGTCAAGAACTTTTTCTGTTTTCTGACGGCGTGGAGACCTTTCCTTGTTATCAGACGGCTGTGTGGATGAATCATCCATGGTGAGATCATCCAACTGAGTTGCAGCCACCTTGGCGACGGCTGTTGTGTCAAACCACCTCTTACGAGGTCCGGGGACTTGTTCAACTGAGACCACTTTGCGTGCCCTTGGCCTGATGGGGGCTATGGTCAGATGCAAAGACTGATCCTGGTTGGTATAATACCAAAAATCATTTTCACGGTTTTCCTGAGCTGGGGCTGCCTTGGCTTTAAACAGCCAAACCTGCTGAGCACCACGCCGGATTTTGTTGAGCACCTCAGTCTGCGCCCAATTGTTTGCTTCAAGAAATTCAGACACTTCCTGATTTGTCCAATGACGCGGACAGCCATGGAATTCCCAGGTTCTGACCAAATTGGCCGATACATCTCGCTGAGGCATTCCAACGATGCCTATGTCTTAACACTAGAGGCATTTTGGCTGCCTGTGCACGAGTGAGGGATTGACGGAAGTAGGCCTCAGTTTCTTGTTTGGCCCGCGGGAGCCATGCAACTTCTTTCTGACTTGCTTGTTGCAGGACAGCAACAAAAAGGGCCTGAGTGCCAGAAACTTTAGCCAGCCTCTGAGCAAGCTCCTCAGCCACTTTCAAGTGTCCTATAAGAATCCTACCGTGAGGGTGAGTGGCAACTTCCCACCGCCCTCCAGTGAGCAATGAGACTTGGCACCCGACAGTGGACGCAAGACACCCAATAACAGTGGCAGGGTCATCTTCTTTAGACACACCAGGGATATGTTTGCGATAAAACGCCGGAGCAAGAAATCTAACCGTGACCATCTTGGATCCCTGAGGTTTGGGGATATTGGTAATAACAGCATTGATGGGAACCGGGCCTGAGCTGGTACCTATCTGGCTGAGTTGGAGCTGGACCCTGTTCGCAGGTCCTGACGAATTCTTTCCCGGGTCCTTCCACCAAACAGAAACGCTGGCAGAGGACGAGGGTTTGTTGTTGATTGTTGCAATCGTCAGTTTCTGAGTTTTGCAGTCAAAGGCTGCCCAGAGGCTTTTAGCCTGAGCAACGATCTGTGGATCGGCAGTAATGATCAAATTTCCTGGAGGCTCGTTTCTGCTCAAGTTTGGGCAAGGTTGTTAGGCTAGGTGCACCTAACCACTCAGTGGGGTTGATTTTAACAGCAAATCTAGGCCCTCGCACTGGCTCTTGACCCGTGCCCTGCTGCTTACCCTTGCCCTTGGCCTTACTAGAGACCTGGGTTATTGGTTTGGGCCTCACTTTGTCAGCCCAAGTTGCTTGCTGCGGCGGCGACAAGGTGGCAACAGCTTCTTTGACCTTAGCCTGCAACTCTGTGTCATTGCTAAGAAGACCTTTGATCGTTTTGACCGGCATTTCCAAAAGCATGCCGGTGACTTTGCCTGCATGTTGTGGGACCAGTGATTGAACTTTCACAAACAGTTTTTCCCCCAAGAGTCTCTTAGTCTTGGAAAGGTTGGAGGCAGCGTCACCTGATAGCTTCTTCTCGGGTTCGATGCTACCAGCTGGGGCATGCCTAGTGATCTTGTTAACAAGACGTTGGGCGACCATCTCATCAGTTCATTTATGTGTAATGGCAGCCTGTAGTGTCTGTAACAGGATTCGAGCAAGTCGGGACTCACCTCTTGGAACAGGCGCAGGTCCTCCTTTGCCTTTCTTGTTCGCTGGAGGACCTGCAGCAGAGGATCTCGTTTCAGCTTGACCTCGATGAGTTTGCAACACCTGCAAAATGACTTGAGCCAAACTGCTGTCAGATTCATCAGTCCAAGCTTCATCACCGGTAGTCTTGCGCTTTTTGTCACCAGGTCCTGGGTGACTGGCTTCACCTACTCGGATTCCCAAATAACCACAAATCCACTGAATAACCCTGGGGCAAGTATTCAAGTGTTTGTTTGGCTGGCTCTGTATATGAGAGTGACGGATTCTTACCCATCTGGCTCTTCGAAGGCGAGTCAGCAACAATCTACGTTTGAGTTGTCCAAGGTGCCTATACCTGCGGTAAAGGACACGAAATCGTCTTCCACCAACCTTTTTGCAGACCCCTACCAGTCTACGTTTTTTCAGCTGTGGTTGTTTGAGTCCATAGCATTGTTTCTGCTGTTTCTTGTGCTTCCTTTTCTTTGACCGAGAAATCCGAGAATCAGAATGCAAAAGCCAAGTGAAAAACAGGATGGTAAAATACTGAAACCTGGTCCAACGGCCTGTGTGTGCCAGCCTTCCCACCCTTGGCCAAGATTCTTGGCCTTGCACAGCTGCTGGTACACCAACAGCGTCTGCGCAGCTGCTGCTCAACGCAGCTGCAAATGATGTGAAACGCATGCAAGGCAGCAGTCCATGGCTAGTCAGCGCCACTGTCAGGTTGCTACCGTCCCGGGTGCCCAATGGGCAAAGGTAATTAAATGCAGCCAAGTTGCCGTCACTCACGTCATCATCCCCAAACTTCCCAAAAAATTTAGGGTGATGTGAGGGGTGACTAGCAGCAGTGCAGAAGCAAATGCACAGCATCAGCAAGAGCAGTGGGTAAGAAAGGGGTTGGGGTCGGGAGGAGTGCCCTCTCCTTTGGCCCATTTCACACTCTCTCAAGTCAATTTCATTGTTTTTGTAGGGCATCTTGGCAGCCAAAGTGCTGCTTCTTGTCTGGGTCTTTGTTCCCTCATAGGATGTCTCTATACTCATTTGTTCCACACAGGTGGACTGGACCTGCATGGACCGCCAGCACCTCGAGGAGGTAGTACATGACTGGCTCCTGGGTCCCGGTATGTCGTCGAAGCTGAAGCCGCAGTGGCGCCAGCTGCAGCAGCAAGCAGCAGCAGCCAGCGGTGTAGCGGCCACCAACACGCGCGGCAGCGCCGCGCGAATTTCACCTTAGTAGGTGGTGCCCCCCCGTGGGGGAGCCCCACCCAGATCGCGCACTCTTTTTAGCCTTGCGTTGTTGGCGAGTGCACGAATGTTGGCCATCTGGCCTAGGCTGGAGTGAATCTCAGCTTGATTCCATCCCATGCGGGCGCACATGGGGTCTTCCGGCTGAGCAAGCACACGGAATTCTTGAAATTTCTTGCATTCCCACAGGACGTGGAATGTTGATGGGCATACCTGGGCACCACAGTCTGGGCAAAAATCCCTCAAGCCGCCAACATGGGCATCAGTGGTGATGCCTCCGCAAAGCACCGAAAGTTGATCCCCCGTACAACCACGGGCGGCATGCCTAAGTCTGTCAATGAGAACCTCAGTAGCATGGATTCCTTGCTCCCTGGCGAGCTGTGAATCTATGCGTTTAGATTGCAGCCAGGCAGCGAACCGCATCCTTCGCCAGTGCTGGCGAAACAAATGCTGACACCGTGGAATGACATCAGTCTGCATACTAGCAAGCCACTGACCGTTGGTGAAAGAAAACCCTTCGTCGGAAATCCAAGTCCCCTGAAGACGCTGCACAGCGTTCCTTAAAGCCATGAACTGAACTGAGTTGGCAGCCATCTGATTAGGGCGCTGCACCCATTTATGAACAGCAGTCATAAATTTTTGAGAGGAAAGAAAAAGGAGATCTGAGCAATGTCCCATGGCCAAAACTGCCGTGAGATCACGAGAGTCGTGGCCCCCAGGATGGTCAAACCCCTGCACTGCACATCTCCAAGTCTGAGCAAAAGACGTACATTCCTGTTTAGTAGGACACCTGCCATTGAACAGTATACCCCAGGAAGCGGACGGGGCCAAAACAGAGACAGCCACCGAGTTCCTGAAAGCCTTACTACATGGCAGGAGGGCAATCCTTTTGGCGACCTGGGTGATTTTATCAAAGCGCTTTTGTTCATCCTTGGTCTGCTTGCGAGGCGTCAGCCCCAAGGAAACACCTAAAATCTTGGCCGTATTTTGAAAAGGAATGTTATGGCACAAACACTCAACCCTGGCATCCAAGGTGCGTGGCAAGAACTGCTGTTTGGAAACGTTATTACGAAGCCTGGTGTTCTGAAACAAAACATCCCATGCCTGCATTGCACTTTCCAGAGCTTCCCGACTTTGAGCGACCAGCGTGCGGTCGTCGAGATAGAGAAGTGACCTGCTTCTGGGTTCTCTACTGAGGACAAAACGACTGGCCACTGCCATGAGAACACTCATGGCTGTGGGAGCCCACGGATCACCCTGTGGCAGTCCCGCTGTGTGTCGCAGCGGATGAGGGTCAACCGCCCCCCTGTATGTGAGCCAACGTTCATGTTTGCCCCATTGATCCTCAAGGAGGTTTAACATGTTAGGATGAAGACCTGCATGTTTAAGAAGACCTAAGCAAAGTGACCAATCCGTGCTGTCAAAGGCCTTTTGCAAATCAAGGGCCATGGCAAATGGCCATTGCTGAGCCGGGTACTTATTTTCCATAGTGAGAAGTAAGTCCTGAACCGCCAGATTGCTACACCCTGCCTGATCTTGGCACAACAGACCTTCAAGAAACCCCTTACAGTGTTGGTGTCGCATGCTGGCCCAAATGCGGTAAGCAGTAGGACCAATGCTAATTGGTCGGACATCTCCAAGTCCTGCTACAGAACCATGTTGAGCAGTTGCTTTAGATAAGAAACATACTTTCCAGTGACGGACCTGTGTGGGCCACTTTCCAAGGTTTTCACACTGAGTGAAAATTTGAGCAAGACGATCCAAGGCAGGTTCGGGCAAGTACGTGAGGTGACGTGGGAGGAGCCCGTCAGGCCCTCCTGCCCTGTCTTTCATTCTCTTGGCCACCTTAAGAATCTCGCTGCCTGTGATGGAGGGCAGTGACTCCATGGGAGCCGGTGTGGGGAAATGATCCTGAAACACCTCAGTGAACTGAGCCCACATGCTGTTGGCAGAGTTTCCAAATGTGCGACTCCAAAAGGAATGAAGAGCAGCAAGAGTTCTAGGCCGGGAAGTGAGGATTTGCCCTACTTCATCTTTTAAAACAGGTGAACCAATTTCCGTCAGCTTAACCCATTTGCAGGCACCGCTGTGTGACCTAACCTTTGTTTGCCAAGCTTGCAACTTTTGACTAGACTTATGCTGAAGCAGTGTCTTCAACCTTTCCCTAGCCAAACTTTCTGCTAAACCAAAAGCTTCTTGACGCACCGCATGCTTCTCGTGCGGTGGTACCTGTTTAGTGTAGCGGAGCTTTTTCCGGAGCCCATCGTTGATCTGTCGGCCCTGAGTGCAGCACCTGTGTGCTTCCGCGAGTCTTCTGATCCACCTGCGGAGCTGTCTTTCACTAATGGACTGATCTGGTGCAACAGCATGCGTGCTGGTCTGGGTTTGAGGAACTGATCCTATAGGTCTTTCGGGCCTACCTAGTTCCAAGAAACCATTACGAGTAAGCCAAGTTTCAATGTCTCGACACCAAACTTGCCAAGCCGTGTCCAAATCACAGAGAGCCTGGTCCCACATGCTTTCAGAAGTGCAACTGACTGCCCATGCTTCCAACTGACCGCTTTCATTGTTCTCGGCCAGTTTCCTGGTGTGTGCAAACCTGAACTGTTGGCCTGCAGGTTTCTGTGTCTGAACATTCCAGTGTACCTCCGCCAGTGAATGATCACCGTCCCCTGGTTGTTCGGAGAAGGCATTGACAGCGAGCAAGTCTTGTGAACTCCAAATTCCGTCAATAGGAAACCTACTAGAGTTGTGGCCAGCGTGGGCTCTGCAGCAGCCCCCTATTTCTGTCATGGTATCAAAACAGGTACCCTCCAATTGATTCATGTTGGCGTCCATAGCCACGACCCAAGCCTGTCCCGGTAGGTCCCGGTGATCATCTTGGGCCGTTGGGGATGTGAAAAGCACGCGTCCCAGGCGTCCATCCATGTGCGGTTTCTATGATAGACCTGTCGTGGTTTTTGACTTTGGTATGGATAGTTATGGATAGTCATTTGATGATATTTTTTGTGTACTTTCAAATGATACATGAGATGTTCATGGCATATGGAGTGTTTTTGGGTGTAGCATTTTAGGGATGGAAAGGCTTGAGAAAACATGAAACAGCTAGGTACCTATTATATAGTCGATATTCAGAACATGTCACACTACAGTGTTGGATGGATTGATGTTGATATATGTTGGTGAGCTTTTATTAAGTAATCAGAACCGCATAGTTTACTCGGGTGATACACTGCATGCCACACTTACTTGTCCACCGCATTCCAGATATGGAGCAGGCATTCAAGTCCCCTCCCTGTGGAAACTGCATCCGGGAAGCAGTTCCGCCACTAAGCGATTGGTGTCACCTGCTAACCTCAAGGGAAGGTCGAAACTGCCCTTTGATCCCCCAAAGCTGGGAGGGTTTCACCGTTTCACCAACACAAAATTGGTCTACCCTGAGTCTACCCTCTGGTCTGGTGATCAAACTATGAATGAACCACGTGCCAAATGTGGTCAAACGAAATGCACTTGCAACGCAATCAGCAAGTCGGCATGTTTTGCGCGGCAAAACGGTTGATGCAAATGGCTCTGGATCCTTGAGGAGCCAACGGAAATCATGGACAGGATGGATCAATGCTCAGAAGCAACACCAAAATCACACTGCCATATTTTCTTTTGATCCATCTACGTCCCTAAGCTGTATGGTGCTACGCTGAAGCCACTAAATCAATTCAAACATCAGGGCTTTGCTAATCTTCGTGAGGCCGTCTGCCCGTTGAAGATGGGTCGGTACCCAATGTACAGTTCTATGATCTATCAGCTCTTGAATCGATCTAACGTTCACCAAGCTTCGCTTGTCTTGGATGCTTGGGTTCGGCGAAGCTACAGTGTCATACAGGCTTTTGCAGTCTGTGACAAGAAGTGTTGTGAGACGTTTACCTACTCTATGAGCTGGAATGCCGAAAATGAGTTCTCCCAGCATGTAGCTCAAAAACGCAAGCCGATCGGTCGCAGTGTCAGCGCTCACTGCTTCAGCTGCCAGAGTAGAACGGCAAACTCTCTTGCTTCTGCCAGTCTTCCAGTCTGCAATGGCTCCAATTGAAGTGCACTCAGTGACATTCGCAGAGGTCAACATGATGATCTGTCCATGTTGGCTGGCAGATCCCTGTGCGTTCGCCCAGGATGCATCACTGTACCCAACAATCACAGTGCTCTGATCAATGGGGACAGCTCGGATGCAAATGCCAAGTTCTGCAGTTGACTTCGCAAAGTCCAAGGTCTGGTTGAGGGCATCCAAATCAGCATAGGTCGTCTCAGACCCACGATTTGACAAGGAAACTGCGCTGGCTAAGTCAAGCCTGCATTGTCCTGCCAACCATTGAAGACATCCGCTCACTGACCGAAACTCAGGCCAATGCTCATCAGAGATCTTCGCATTCATCTTACCTTTCGGAATTTTCATGCCCTTGTCCAGACTGTTGATGAATGTAGTCTGAGTGATCTTGACATAGAGCTCGTTCTTCTCGTCATGACATATATGGATCTCTTTGCCCTTGAACGTGAGAGGTGCTCCGGGCTGCGCATACTGCTGGGATCCCCATTTGAAGCTGGCTTGGAACTTCTCAAAGGGGAAGCTGGAGTTGTGAGTCAGCAGAAAATCATCCACATAGCAGATCAGCAAAGCGCAAGGTGCAGGAGCGTTGTGAGGATCAGGGAACCAAAACAACATTTTGTCAAAAGAATGACAAATAAAGCCTATTGCTTCCAATCTGCGGCTCACTTCAACAGCCCAAGTATATGGGGCATTTGAAAGTCCATATATATTTCCAGTTATCTCATACAGCTGACTTTTGAAAACTTTGGCTCTTTCGACTATGGGATCCCTTGGAGGTTTCAGATACAGCTTGCCTGCTCGTTCTGACCAATCTGGATCCCCTTGGAGAAACGCAGTGGAAGCGTCTCCGCACCAAAGAAGCCAAACATCTCGACTTCCAAAAGCCTTTGAATTGGCGCCAGAAACAAAGATGATGTACACCAACATCTCTGAAGTCCTCGTAGGAGTTGGAGCCTGTCTCGTCAAATTGACTAGGTCAGGGTCTTGGTTGCCACGACAGACTATTCTGGTCTTAGCCTTCAGCGGTGGAACATTCTTGTTCTTGTCCCGGTAGCATCCCCTGGAAGTGATGATGCGCTTCTTCAACTTCGGGTCATTCAGGATGCGCCGAGCTTCATCTTCAGGAATCGGCTGCAGGGACTTCCAAGTGGTGAAGCTGTTTGCCTCCTTGATGGTGGCTTCGACAAAGGCTTGGATATAGTCGTCAGACTGCTGCATGATTTCTCGCCAGCTAAGTTCTTTCTCCTGAGCCTTTTGCTCTTTCCTGGTTTTTCTAGGCATGCCTTTCGACATGTCATCAAACTCTTCATCTGACTCTGAAAGTGTCGTTTCAAAGTCGCCTTCTTTCTCCGCAAGCTCGTTGACATAGGCAGTGATGAAGGTTTTGGAAGAGCTTGGGAAGCAATTGTCAGGGCTGCCATCCCATCCAGGCTCAAAGGAGTTGAGCTCACGATCGCTCGCAAAGAAGCTGGGAGCTTGTTTCGCACCAACATGCCATAGTTCCGTCAGGGTGCTCAACTCTGATCCAAAGTGATGGGCCTCTTCATCGTCATTGTCGTTGAAGGGACCTTCAAAAATGATGTCGCCCGATGTGGCGTCCAAAGTGCGCCTCCATTTCACTGAAGACATGGGTGGTCCAGTGGACATTGTCTTCTTGGGCGATTTGGTGAGCAAATCAAGCCTTGCCCAGCAGCGTAAGCCTTGAAGAGGTGGCCCATAGAAGCTGCGGTAGTTGTAGAGCTCGTAGGACTTCTGTGCAACTCTTCTGGCTCGTGTGAGTTGTGCTGCCAGGGTTTCAAATGGCCGCTTCAAGACTGATGTTGCTTCAATTTGATCCTGATAGGGATCCTGTGCTGCTTGCTGTGCATCTTCCATCAGTTCTGGCGGAGTCCGTGGAACAAATTGTCCCGGATCATCCAAATCATCTGTGAGATCCACAGCTGGCTGAATGTTGGGATCAGTTTGTTGTTGTGCTGTACGTATGGATGGGTGTAGATGTGGCTGTGGTAGAGGTGGCATGGCTGCTGTGTGCGTATGGTGCCGCATCTGTGGATGCTCTGGCGGTGTTGGCGTGTCTGTCAGGTGGGTGTGTAAGTTCTGCTTGTCTGCTTTGTATCCTGTGTCTTGTCTGAGTCGGTGTTCTTGATCGAATTCTTCTGGATGGCGTATGGGGAACTGGTGTTCCAGGTGCTGGCTCGTGGAAAATGTTCTGTGTTTGTTGTATGTTTTGATGTAAATGGATTGATGGTCTTGATGATGGTTGCTGTGGTGTTTGTGGAGGTTGAATCTCAATAGGCTGGTTGCTGACTTGAAGATTGGACGTAGATGGGGCTTCGACTGCTTCAAGCTGAGGAGCAATTGGCGCATTCACTTCTGGGTACTCAAAGTCCAAGTCCAATTCCCCAGAAGCTTCAGCGACTTGGTCAGGTGGATGAACTTCTTCTGGAAGGGTCTCGTCAGTCCACAAATCTGACCTGATGTTGTCCTCCGCATTCTTGAGAGCTTGAAGATCTTGACGATCAGGGACATAGTCCTCATAGCCGAAGACATCTCGAACTTGGGTGTCAGCAACTTTGACAGTATGACTGCCACTTTGAAGCCACAGAGTTTTGCCATCTGGATCTTTCCCCAAATACCGCGCAATGCGGTATCCTCCACGTTTGCGATGAGAACGTGTAGTCCATCGCCAGTATGCCAAGAGGGATCCTGGCTGGGGCTCAAGCTGCAGCTGCTGTGAAGTTTTGCGAAGCAATGCCCTTCTCAAAGTCGAAGATGCTGAGGCCTCTGCAATTGCTTTCAACGCTTCGCATCTCATCAGGGCAGATTGCTGCTGAGCCTCAGAGCGAGACGAGCCAGAAATCAAAGCCCGAGGATCGCTCAAAAGGTCTGTGCCAACTCTTGGGATCTTTCCAAAGGCTGCGATGTATGGTGGTCGCCCAGATGACCAAGTGGCTGAGTTCTTGGCCTGAAGTGCTGAAACAATGGCCAAGTCAATGTCATCCGCATCGGTACAAGGCATGGAGTCGACGATGCGCTCCAGGAGCATTCTAAGCGTTCCATTGTGACGCTCGATCACGCCCAACTTGTAGTGAGCTTCTCCTGGGATGACATCTAGATAGGCGCCACCTGCGCTCATCTTTTCGTCAAACTCAGCTTTGAAGGCGCCATCATCATCAACTGCAAGCCTCAAAGGAAATCCAAAATTCTGAAGCCAGCAAAGTCGAAGTGCCTCAAAAACCTCAGATGGATTCCTGGAAGTCAACCTTGTGGCAGCATGCAAATGAGTTGCTTCGCAAATCACCCCAAGAACCGGATGGTTCTTCGAAGTCAAATCTCTCAGGTAGAAGATGTCCGCCTGGAGGTTGTCAGCAAATTGCCCAATGCACTGTGGAGGTGCCGCTGCTGGGTTTGGTCGAAGTGGAGCTCGTGAGCGAGCGCAAGCTGCACACTGCATATTTTTGATGCATTTGATCACCTGGTCACTGGTGATGCCATTCAAAGCCAGCAGCTTCAGCATCTCTGGACCTGGAAGATGTCCAAGGTTCTTGTGCATTCTCGACACCGACACCTTGATGGATCTGTCGATGCCTGTGGAGTTGGGAAAAGTGATTTCATCATGGTAAATCTCGGAGTTCTGAATTGGTTGTGAAGCTTGAGATGGCTGAAAATTGCCTGCCTCATCCACAGGAACTCCATCTCGCATCATGGCCTCTTCGGCTGGGATACCTTGTTCCTCATCAGTCTCATTGGGGTACCCATACCAGAAGATGCCCAGCTCAACAGGTGCCTTGAAGCGTGAACGTGGAAATCTGAGTTCAGTCAAGTCCTCAGTGATGACATCAACTTCAGGATTGTCCACGTACCTGAGAGCTGCGCCTCGGTGGGTGTATGGAAAATGCAATGGATGTCGATTCACCAAAGGTCTTCGAGCGACCTGCACCCGAGTGAGCTGCCATGGAAGCATTGCTTGAACTTGAGCATATAGTGGTTCGTGAGGTTGGATGATGGCATCTCGCGAAGTCAAAAAGTCCATATGCTGAGATGCCAACTCCATCACGTTCCTCCAGCTCTGTTGGTCATCCACGGGCATGGAAAAACTAGCCAGGACTTGCTTGGGCTGGAAACGGCATGGGTTTCTCAACTGAGCCACCTTCTTGATGCCCTTGAGAATTGCCTGGACTAGACCCATGGGATAATGCTGTGACAAGGTAACCTCTTTGCCTTCCAGGGGAACGCACAAAGCAAGCTGCTCGGCGCTCAACTTCTTTGTCAAAAACTCCAAGAGCATGGGATTGTTGGATGCAAACTGGAAGGTCTTCTTAATGGGTTCACCTTTTGAATTCTTGCCTCCATATGCTCCAGAATGGCATTCGACGATCTGGCCATTCGTATATATTCAAGCATCTCCAAGACTGATTCCTCCGACCAAATCCGGCTTCTTTCAGGATTTTCGATGAGGTAATAGTTGCCGTCATCATGTTGTTGTCGGCACCATTCCATGGATTTGACCACCGTAGGTCGTTCCTCATCTCTGATCCTTTCAAGTACCTCAGGACGGTCGTTATAGTTCATGTTTTCCTGCATGACCAACCATGGAGTGCAATGAAGGCCTTGAAGAAGAACAAGTGGATGCAAGGCCTTTCGAATTTTGAAGCACCAGTGTTGACCTTCCACCGTAGAAAGATCAGTGCCAGTGTTATAGTCCAATGGCATGGCTGCTGTCAAACCATACTTGGAGGCATTCTTGCTTATCAAAGCATTGCCGGCAAAGGTCTCCAGAATGTCGACCTTGTTCCTGGAATAGCGATGTTTGTTCGCCAAAGCTTCATAGGTGTCTGCTTCCACCTGCAAGGCATGTCGAGCCTTGCGAATCTTGCCAATCAGGTACTTTCGGTGGCCATCATTCAACCGTGGTCCTCGCCCCAGTCGTACAGATCTTCCTGACTGCCTGTCTCCTGCCACTCCATCTCCAACTCTGGATTGGGTGGGCCCTCTGCGGCCATGTTCAAAAGTCGTTGATAATGAACTTGGTGGATCTGATGGATGTTCTCGGCCGTGAGCAGGTTGAGGTCGTCCAGAACATGTTGAGGAATCTCCTGCACTGTAGGCTCGTTCAAAGGACTCTGAGAAGATGGATGGCCACGGCTCTTGGCTTTGGGTTTGGCTTTGGCTTTGGAGGTTGTTGCTCTCAGGGACCTCGACGTCGAGGATGCCGGCAAAGTGTTTGAAGGTGAGGGCTGCGGCAAAGAAGAGCTTGCCGATTGTGCGAGCCCAATGTCCTCCCAGCATTGACCTCGAGGATCCCATTTGCGTCTGGTGTGACACAGGGTGCACCTGGCGAAACTGCCCTTGAGATTGCCGTACCTCTTCCATTCCGGATGGGTGCATTCCGATGGGTGGTACTGAGCGCTCCTCATCTGTGAAGCCAGTACCTCTTGTTCTTGTCGCATCTCCCATCGCTCCCTCAGTGTCAACCATACGTAGCTCGCCAATCCCACTTTAACCATTCGAGACATCCATCGAAGGGTCATGAGCTCCAAGTTGAGCACTGCCAAAATGAGTGCCTTCCATCGGAGCAGCCATTGAGGAACGGGCTGTCGAATCATCAGAAACTGCAAACACAGGGGCTGGCTGATCTCGAGGAAGTTGCTGCTTCAGACGCAAAACGTCACTGGTGGCAATGATCTCTGGATGTGGATCTTTCCAAAAACTCTCATGTGAAAGCGCATGCCAAACAGGATCTTGATGAACATGTTCATGAAACTCTGAAATTGAAACTGCAAGATGTCCATTGATCTTCTGAATCGGCACTGAAACATCCAACGCTCTAAAAAAAACTCTCTGCTTTCCCAGATCAACCACTGTGTCCAGCTGTTCCAAAAACGTGTTTGAAGCCAACAAAGGAATGCTAGTGTCAACCACGCTGGAACCTATCAAAAACAAACATCCACCCAATGACACCGGCATGTAAACTCGGTCCTTGGCATAGATAGGCTGCCCACGGCCAAATTGGAAAGCCTCACAGGTGTCAACATGCTTGACCATCATTCGATATTGGCCGAGGAGATGGACTTGTTGGGATAGCCATTGGGTGCCACAACACATACGCTGACATGCAGTGTCTAAAATCATAAAACCAACCAGTGGGGTCATATCGGTCATCATGATGTCATATACCGGAGTGTTGATATTCACAACCATGAAGGAGAAATAGTTAGGAACTTCAGGATGATCAGTTGGGAGATGTCGAGGCTCAGAATCTTGATCTTGAGACATGGTGAAGAAAACCTTTTTCGCAGGCTTGCCGCCCTTGTCAGGCTGGGATTTTCCATCCTTTGAATGTCCTTTCCCAGCACCTTTTGATGAAACAGTACATTCTGCATCTCCGGCCCAGTGCCCTACACTTCCACAAGCGCTGCAGTGGCTGGTGCGTTTCCGGTCCTGAATTGACCGATTGCCAGAGTACTTTCTCCCCAAAGTGATCGACTGAAGTTTCTTGGCTGTGACAGTCAGCACTTCAGCAACTGACTGCAAATCAACACCTTCAGATTCTGCTTCTCCATCAACATCATGTTCCTCAGCTGGCTCATCCTGCTGAGGCTGACCATCTGGTTCAACTGCATCTTGAACATCATAGTACGATTCAGCATCTGGCTCTTTTTGTTCTTCTTCGACCGGATCAAGATCCTGATGCTCAGTCGCAAAAGCATGGCGAGGAGCAAAACCACTCTTGCCAGAGCCCTTGCTTTTGCCCTTGTTTCCTTTGGAAGACTGTGAGGCAGCTGAGCTGGTGCTGGCAGAGGTCGAAGAAGATGAAGATGACCAGTCACGCCTTGGCTGAAAGGCTTTGATAGGCTGTCCATCTTTTCCAAACAAAGGTGGCGGCGGCTTGTGCTCTGGAAACGACATGCAAAGACTTTCAGCAATGGCTTCGAAGGACAAGTTGAAGGCCGATCCAATCAAAACCAATCTGCCGTTTTCAGGCGACAGCCGAGATCTCTCCAACAGCCTATTGCCCATTGACTCACTGTCGTACATGCCACTTGCAGTGACACCGACACTCTCAAGGGCTCGTTCAGCTCTTCTGTATCGGTTCACAAAAGCTCTCATAGACTCATTGCTCTGTCTCACAATGGTCTCAAACTCTGACATCAACTTCCTTTTCTGGTACACCATCTTGGTCTCCAGGCCTTTCTTCAACAAACTCTCCACATAGTCAATGCCTGTAGATGAATGCAAACGATCCAAGTCGATGTGCTCCAACTCCTCCTCCGGCTCACCAGAAAGACTCGTATATAACATCAGTGCCGCATCACGCAGAGGCATGTAGGCTTGGATCTGTCGCTTCCAAACCTGCAGTTTGTTCTGCCACTTTGCAAAGCTCCTGATATCATCTCTGGAATAGCGCCAGGCAGGTGGAGCTGGTGGTGCTCCTGATCGAAAACGAAGTCCACGCTCAGGCCCTTTTCGGCTGTTCCAGCTGTCCTGAGACGAGGATCCATCTGCATTGTTAGTGTTAGTCTTTAGGTTCGGTACATTCGCATTCTTCAGGGTCGTTACCAAGTCATTCAAACTGCGGTTGAGGTCACCAAGGAGTTCACCGGAACGCTGACTTAGTTCCGAACACTGAGAACTGCGATCTGACTGAGGTGATTGTTCTACATCAGGTCTTTTCCGGCGTCTTCTCCTGCGAGGCCGCTGCAAATCTGGATCAACCACAGGATCTTCCGTAGGATGCTCAGACTCAGCATGCCTTTCATGGCCATCATCATCCAATGAGCCTTCTGAAGGGTCAGGTGGAGGCCAAAAACGGGGTGCCCTAGAATCCGGCTGCAGTTCCACGGACTCAACTGAGTGAACAGGGGAATGGCGAGGTGAATGCCGTGGCATGAACATCCATGTGCCCTCAGGAATCTCTGCTTTCACAGTTCTAGAAGCATCATAGTATCTATCACCATCACATTGAACACATCTCCAACAGTCATGTCGCCACTCGAATTTGTGATGATTACAGGCCATGCATCGCCAAAGTGAACTAGAAGCTGCACTAGCGGAATGAACTGGGCTCAACAAATCAACGGGTGGTCCTGGAACTGGCGCATCGAGCAATGGCGAGTCACAGGAGTCGATGTGGGTACGTTGGCCAAACATCTCGATGCACCAACGCAAGCTCCGGTGCCAGATGAATGAACCACGTGCCAAATGTGGTCAAACGAAATGCACTTGCAACGCAATCAGCAAGTCGGCATGTTTTGCGCGGCAAAACGGTTGATGCAAACGGCTCTGGATCCTTGAGGAGCCAACGGAAATCATGGACAGGATGGATCAATGCTCAGAAGCAACACCAAAATCACACAAACATGGCTAACCTGTCCTTCAGCCCACAACTGACATGTTCTCCCTCCAAAAATGCTTTTGGAAAGCAATTTTCGACATGAGACAGTGTCAATCTTTGAGTTGTAGGGGAGGTTTCAGTATATATATTATCTAAGTTCAAGATAGGTGCTTGATATCCAGCTATAAGATAGGTACGCTAAGCTTGGTACGCTTGGTGCGCTTGGTACGGTACGCTTGGTGCGCTTGGTACGCTTGGTACGCTTGGTACGCTTTGGGTAGGTACGCTTGGTACGCTTAGTAAGGTACGGACCATACCAACCGTACCAGTGAACCGTACCACCGTACCGACCAGATTAAGGGGGGGGTCAAGGGGGGGGCGTTTTGGATGTACCAAACGTACCTTACTAAGCGTACCAACCGTACCAACCGTACCGTACCACATGTACCAACCGTACCGTACCAAGAAAACCAAACCTACCAGCCGTACGTACCAGACATGTTTGGATCTTACTTAAGGCCTCTACCACCTATCTTGAACCTAGCTAAGTATATATATATATTTTTAGGGGAGTTATGCCACCTCATTTTTGAGCATCACATGCAATGCATTTCCCCCAGTGACAAACATCATGGAAAACTAGGGTAAAACACATGGGAGACTTCAAAATGATTCCAAATGATGAACATTACTTAAGTCTTCAAGGTCATAATATCATCATCATTATCATCATCATCATCATCATCGAATCATTGAACCATTGTTGTTTTATTCATGACATTGCGCTCATTGCGCTCACCGAGCAGCAAAATCTCCCGCATCGCTTGATACCTGGGCTACGGGGAACATTGTGGGACATTATGAACACACTTTGAGATAATACATTCGAATAGTGTGGTCTATGACACTCCCGAAAAAGATTCAGAAAATCTGGGTAATTTACCACTCGACTTTAGGTTTTTGTTCGTCTTTTTTGCAGCCTGCAGCTTTTTGGGGATTGGTATGAATGTATGATTCTATATGTACCATCCACCATGGTCAACTAGAAAGCGCGTTCTATTTTCTCAAGCACTGCAAATAGAGGATAATCACAACATAATTAACAACAAATTGGATACATTAATCCATTTTCCCCCATAAATTAGGCTGGATAGTTGAATGTGTTTGAAGCATATTAATTATGTACATGACATTCGACCCGCAAAAAAAAGTCGGTTGGTTGAGTAAGCCGGTAAGCATTCTGCAGCTACGACTCGTTTTGACCAGGATTGAAGGCACTTTCAGCATCAGACATGGCTGGAATGATATAGATTCTCCCATGTTTCCGATGATTTTCCCATTGAAACCTCCATCATTCATATGGGATTTCCCAACCATGTTTGATTACCGAAGGGTGAAAAAAACCTGTCCAGGAATCCATATTTGTAGTTCCAAGTCTCACACGCCCATCACCAAGTTGCTGCTTGAAATGTGCAGCACCAAAGACCTTTTTCATTGCCTGCGATCTGTATACTCTGCGAATGGAACTGGGATGCCGGGGTCGTGGGTCACTATTCCGTCCCTCCGCTTTACTGCCAACCAGACTACAATTGCATCACGTCCTTTATTTCAAACAACCACTCAAATTCATTTGAAACATGTTCAAACAAGCATATGAGCAATCTCGGAAACTCAAGGTTCACGAAAAGGACATCAGCAAATTTTAGAAGGTCCCGTCGCTTACCACACGTTTGCACACCAAGTTTTTATAGTCATGTCCGTTGATGCATGATGACACATGGCAAATGTGGCCGGTATAGTTTAAAGGGAAGTGAAGTATGTGCACAGGTATAAAATAAGCAGACTAAACATCATAACATCAACAATGATGCAAATGTCAATCCACCTCCAAACCTGTCAAAAACTGTGAAAAACAAATGGAATTATTTGGGATCATCCTACTGTAAAAAGACCAAATGGAGAAGACGCGATAGCAATTCATGTTTGAATATGATTGAATCTATCCGTTGTTTGACACCAAGTTTCTACACATCAAGGAACAAACGTGTCAACAAAAAGCACGATCTTTCTTCCGCCATGGGAACGGGGCCTCAGTTACAAGCCGGTTTATAACCCCACCTAACTGTAGATATCGATACATCCACCATAAATACAACTCTTAGCCTAGCTACAGGCTAACTTACCAATCCAAAATCCACAAAACAATTCAAAATCATTCTAAATCCAATGTTTGTGGGTTAAAATCCATTAAATCTTCAGTTTTGTTCTTAGCCTTAGTTCAAACTTACCAGCCACGGCGCCCTTGGTCTTCTGCCCCAGTCGTGTGCCCATAGCCTCCTCCTCCGTTGCCAAAAACACATCTACCAGTGGTTGTGCTGGGACCACGTTGTAGTGACCTCAACGCCCCGTCACTGGCCTTCGTCTCAGCTAGGGAAACAGTTTGGATTTTGGAACTGTTAAGAAAAGGGTTCCACAAAGGATTCCAATCATTTGTAGCTTGAAACCAGAAACTTAGGAAATGGCTAGGAACTGTTGGGGGACTCCTTTTTCCTCGAATCCCTTGGGCTGTTGGCTGAGCCGCATCTCTCCTCGCGCACTTCGTACATGTGAGGGGTGATGGGCTTGCTCCCAAAACTACCTTGGCGTCGGGATGGCGTGACATGCTTTCGAAATTCCACTCCCTAATTGGTGGTTCACCCCACTTAGCAACTGGTTTGGGGTTCTAAGCAAATTCATAAACGGGATTAGCATTCTGGTGAACCCAATAGTAGGTCATCTCAATCCATCCCAAATTGGGTTCATGAAATTGGGTATACCTTAGACATAGCCTCCACAATCCACCGACGAACAGCGGGCTTAGTGGGCTAAGATGGGCTAAGGCTATGTGCAAAGTATACCCCTCTCACTGTGACGACTTTAATACAGCAACCTGGCCAAAAAGATAGACCGTCAAAATCGTCAAAAACCGAGGCAAGGGCTTGGGCCAACAGATCACTGTACAGTTGGTATGTCTTGGACGTGGAAACAACAGCGAAGCGAACCACTGGGGGCTCGCTTGCCGGAAACACGTAGGTTTTAAGTCTACGAATTTGGAACCTCAATAATTGATCTGGTTGGTTACGGTTGGTTACGGTTGGTTACGGTTGGTTACGGTGGTTTCAACTTGAAAAAAATAGGAAGGTGAGTGATTGGGGAGAATCATTCCATTTCTAAGGTAGGTCATAAGACAATGTGAAAGCACCAGCCATGTTTGCTTAACATCCACTTAAATCACTTAAATATCTTAAATTATATCCCCAACCTTGGGTTGGTAGATTTCATTTTTTTACAATGCTTATGGCTAGTAAACTATGCACTCACCACCAATATTCTGAAAACTAAAGTATGGGAATCCACAATTACAATTATATACTTATCAAATGAATCTACAATGTGTAAATATATATAAATAAATAAATAATAATAACATACATACATACATATATAATTAGAATCCCTTAAAATAATTCTACACTATATATATATGTGTATATGTAAATGTATATACATATAATATTCTATTATATGTGTGCGTATATATAAATAAATAAATATATATATAATATAACCACCAAGCACCAAGCACCCCGTGGGATTTTCTGATTTCTCAGCCCAAGGAACTGCGTCCCCTGTCGATGGACTGGTCCTTTTCAGCATGGGATGATTGACTTGTAAAATGATCATCAGATATTAATGTAATCACTTATAGGTTATTAATCATTGTATATATATAATTAGTATTAACATGTATTGACCTCCCCGTGGCCAACAAGGGTAGTAATAATTTGCTGGCCCTGGATGGACTCCCCCAAAAGATTCAGAACGATTAATTATTGCTGTCTGGAACGTTGGACTGCACTTTGTTTTTAGTTTTTTGGGGTTGCTATAAGTAATTATTACCCCTTCGCTTGGTCATTTAACTTAGCCATCGAAAATTGCCCTTTTTTGTAGAACTATCCGCAAAAACACATGGTGGTTCATCATAGCCAACAAGCGACAAGAGATGACAATAGACAATAAGCGACAAGCACATCACAAGGCGAGTCCTGTCACCACTTTTTTTTCGATCTACAGAGTTCCATCGTACGTTTCCTTCAACAAAAAGCTTTGCACTTTATCAAATTAGCCATGAGCCACTATACTCACCACTATCCACAAGTTATATAACATTTATATAACATGATATAACCACCAAGCCTGCGAATGGTACCCCCCAAAAATAAAATACACTGTCAAGTGGGAGCCATTCTTATCGAAAAAACAACGTACTTAGCTTACTGCGTCTCGCCTCTACAGTGTGCGTCCCGCCAAATACAAGTTGGTCAATAAACCAACCGAACTGTAGTTATAAATGGCCCTAAACCCTAGTTATCCCAGTTATCCTAGTGAACTAAACCCACTTAGCTATCTAGAATCTAGGGGGGGCCCACCTCGTAGTTTTACTCAGCCCAGCTTTGTCTTGTTTCGCCCCAGTCGGCAGTCCTGTGGGTAGCTCCACTTTGGCTTCCCGAGTTTCTTGGTCTCCGTCGTGGGCATTCCCTGAAACCTAGGACGAGTGGACTGGCAGGATCATTTGCCAATGGCTATGGGGATTCTATGGTGATGTCATGGGAATGGGGAACCTACCTGAAGCCACGATCAATGAAATATGAAGATTCTATGGTTTCAATGGCCTGGTTTAAGGGAACATCTGACCGGAAACCATTCTTGTTCCGATCAAATCTGGTGGTGTCCTGCAAATTTTCTCTGAACACAAATTTTTGGAGGATTGCCATTGCCTGGATTTTCCAGTTTAGGGCAAACGAAAAAACCGGTCCAAGGATGACCCAGAACGATCAGCCGAACTTTCACCCCACGTGATCAGCTGTGATCCCATGCAGTATTCAATACCTCCCAATCAGGGGTACAGAATTGAACAGACCCAATACATCCCTATACTACCCTCTGGTAAACATTCAGAAAGCATGGAAAATCACCATTTTTAATGGCTAAATCAAGTATACAATTGGTCATTTTCAATAGCAATGTTAAATTACCAGAGGGTATACTAAACGCGCTGCCACCGCTGCCGCGCAGCGAGAAAATCCCCAGATTGAGGCTGTTCTCAAAGGTGTTTCGCCGCTTTGATTTCCGACCGCTCTTGGAGTTCTTGGTCTTGTCCTGTGGGCTGTTCCAGCCCACAAAAAATGGGTTGATAGTGTGGTTCAAGTTCAAAGGGCCTCTTCAAATGGTTGGGTGCCTTGCAACTGGAGAATGGGAAAGATTCCATATCTGTTTGGAGGGCCAATCCCTTATTGTCTTTTTGCTCGTTAACATCTTCAGCAACGACGACCAAGGAGGGCCGAAGTCAAAGTATTTCGCTTCTATAGGAGGACTATGAACGCTGTAAGAACGCCAGCCTCGGAAACATGATGCTGAAGGGTGTCTCGCACTTTCGTAAAAGCATTCAATAGTGGATCAGTATGTTCAAGTCAAAAACCAATAAAAAACACGCGTAAAAGAAATGTCAAGATGGATCTGTTAGGCCTCCAGGTTTCCTCCTCCAACTAAAAAAGGAACAGCAAAGCACGATGGAAAACATCGTTGGGGATCATTGATCACTATCCTGACCCATGGGTCCCAAGTCCCCACCGTGGTACCCTTCGGTAATCTCACCTGCCAATTACTGCCAGTTTGAGTACCAAAATTACAGCCATTGGTGGAATTCAACCATATTCCTTGCTTGCTGCAGAGTACAGGAATGAAGAATAATATTCAATATGAAAACATCCTAGGTACCCCAGCTAGTCATTTGGTTTTCTGCCTCCAATGTTGGTTAAATACATCAACAATAAATCTGAGTCAGCCTAATTAAAAACCAATTTAACTGAATCATAGTTTTTCTCATATATCCAGGTTTTTGAAATTTCCAAACATGTTTGCCTTTAAGAAGTGTGTTTCCCAACAATTTTCTGTTGTGAAATCCCGACAAACGTGAAGTGCTACCAACCTCAACCTACTAATACCTTCCGGTATGCAAACATGGCAATGGAAATCCGTGATTTAGTTCTACATCCCAAAAATCAACACAACGTTTCATTGTCAGTTAATTAGTTAGTTTTACCTTGATATTTCCATGCTTTAATGAAGTTCCATTAAGTAAGTCCGATTAAACCACCATTTCTGAGCCCAGGTTTTTTTCTTTTGCGCTTGCCAAGGCTCCTCCCCTTCGAATGTCAAGTTGATCCAGTCGGCCAGTTGGTTCACAAAGCCATTCCTCAAGCCGAAATTGAAGTGAAATTACCTCCGAAACTTTCATATGTATAATACAAACCTATTGTGTATATATATATATAATTATATCATATATATGTATATATACATATGCAAATGTGGATAGACAATAATATGATTAGTAAGAATACAAAAAAAATTAATGGCCAACCATATGCAATTATATATATATATATTATACGTATAAAGTATTTGTTTTTTTTTAAAAAAAAACTTAAATACATATATGTAAACAGTGATTAATAATTGTATATTCTATAGTATACGATGGTCAACAACAAAGTAATATAGTATATATATATGCATATGGTCACATATGTGGAAGGCCATGGCGGAATTCCATATGGGTCACGTTCGGGGAGACCGATCAGTTTGGATCACTTTGGGGTATATGGCAGTTGTATGTGCTCCAAAATAATCTCCAGGGGACATTTCAATGCATCGTGGATATATGGCCGGGCGTTTAGTTAATGAGTTCATGGATGTTCATGGAAATTTCTGGTTTGATGTTGAATTCACTCATTGTATCTATGCTTGCGTCTGCAAGCAGTACCGGCGGAAGAATCCAGACTTTTCCCAAAGACTTTCCGAGTGATGTACCTTAGAAAAGTCTCAGAGAAGGCGGCGATCCCCCATTCAGGCTTTTGTGTATATAAATACAATGTAGATATACGACATACAATGTATATAAATGTAAAAATAAACAAATACATATGTATAGTATATATCCCATTTGTTGATTATGTATACTGGTTTGTGGTATAGCTACCCCTCTGAAAAATGATGGAGTTCGTCAGTTGGGATGATGAAATTCCCAACTGAATGGAACAATAAAAAATGTTCCAAACCACCAACCAGTATATATATATATATGCGTGTGTGTGTGTGTACTGGACTGCAGCACCCCTCAAAAGATAGAAAAACTGGACACCTGGAAAACATGGGGAAACCGTCACCTGTACCATTCTGGAATTTGGTGTTCTTTTTGGGGTCTGCTACAAAAATATTATATATATATACATGATTATATATATATTTATATGCAAAGTATCTATCTACTATTTTCTTATCTTCATGTGCTTTTCCACACCAGTAGCAGAAGTCAAACCATGATCGCTGAGCTGGTGTGCAGTGTGTACGTGTGCGTGTGTGTGTGTGCGTCTACGAAATACGAAATAAATAATAAACGAAAATGTTTTTACATATACACCTACCAAAGGCTTACTATATAATAACAACTGAAAACACATTTGACAAAAGAAGGCAAAGATTTCAGCAAAATATGCGGCATTTTTGACATCCTCACTGCAATTCTGGGATGGCAATGGAACAAAGCAATTAACTCTACCGTCCGGTAAATGAACATAATATTATATAGGTATCGGTATATATAGGTACGGTACTGATTTGATTTTTGGGGTATTTCAGGGAACATATGGGAACAGTACGGGAATATCATGGGGGTTCTAGTGGGGAAGGGAATACATCGATATTGAAATCCATGGTTTCTTAGGAAACCAATCTACAAAAAGGAGTTTTCCACATTCACTTTTTGGGGCAAATCATTTTCATTAGCTAACGCTGCCGCCTAAATCCATCTATAAAGTGGAATCCTATGCCTCGAAGGTCGTCGAAGTTGCCACAGACTAAGCTTGGCTCAACCGAGGCTCATGTCCTCTTCAGTGTATTTCGTCAAACCCAAGGACTGCACGGCTTCCAGCAGTCGCTTCCCCGACACCTGGAGCAATGACAGCCATTTCAGGAGGTACGTAGCATATACCCTCTGGATCCCTCTGGTAATTTAATATGGAAAGATCCACCATTTTTAATGGGTAAACCAACTATAAATCACCATTTTCAATAGCAAACTGTTAGTTTACCAGAGGGCCTACAGTAATTTTCAGGCGGATTTTCAAGGGATATCCCCACAAAATATTGCCTTTTTTGGGGTAACTACCGGCAGTAGCTGCATTTTAGGGTCCTGAAATTCCCATTGATCTAACAGGCTGCGTTCTGGGATGATGATCTTCCGTGCTGGCGAAAAAGTCATGTTCTGTGGTGGTTTGCCGCTTTGAAATCACAAAGTGGCCAGTGTTCTTCCTCAATGATTTGCCTCTTGGAAATAAGAACTTCACAGCCATCCATGAAAATGATTCCCAGGCCCATACGCCTTGAAAGCTGCGGCCCATCAGGAACATGAGGATCAAACAGGTTACTTTCCCTTTTGCTGCCAATTTCTGCCTAACCTACAAGGTGGTGCCCTGCGTCGCTCGCCAAATTAGTTTACAAGTAGGGAAAGTACGGGATGGATATAGCTCCAACAGTTCCAACAGTTGACCGGGCTTATACAGGTTGATCTGAATCCCTTCCACCCTCCACTCTCTTCCCCACAATTAGCAGCTACACCCTCAACAACCTGTTCATCCTGGGATGAGGGCACAGAAGTCCCCATTGTTTGCCTTCTATAAACTTGACTATTATGATCAATGGATTGGTGGAAGGGAAAACCTAGAGGAACCCTTGATTTCCCATTAAGATCATGGGGGATTTCCTGTGAAATTTCCCTTAAACATCCTTAAGCCAATCCATTGATATGATGATTTTAAAGCAAAATAATTCCCAGGCGATGGGTTCAAACGGTCAAACCTCATCTACCAAGGTGTTAATTCACAGCCATCAAAAAATGCTTGGCTCATCCCCTTTCCTACCCCAAAGAGTTCTTCCGGCAGCTGTTTGGTTCTTAAAACTTCAATTTCTTTAAAAATGTGGGCGAACATAATATCGATTACTCTCTTATCGAATGTTCATTTTGGCTGGATAAACCATGTTATAAACCCATGGCATGCCAACTTTGGTTGACCGACCCAATTGGAAGTCTCCCAAAAATGAAGGTTTATAGCTGGGAAATTCACAACTAAATGGTGAATTTTCCATTGCCACGTTTGATTACCACGGGGTATGTTGGCCTTTGTTTTACCCTCTCGTCACTTAACGTGGCTATTGAACATGGCCCATTTAGTTCGATGATAAACATAATGATTTACCAAAGTTATAAATAGAAAAAAACAAGTGATTTTCATTGATTTTCCAGTTGGCTAAGTT
>CAMXCT020006615.1:76042-196042 GCA_947184155.2 Cladocopium goreaui | reverse complement strand
CATTGCATTAGGAATTATATAAACCAGTACATTAATCATTTTATGAATCATGATGATAATCATGATATTAACCATGAAATTCTTTATTTTAATAATCATTAAATTAATCATTATATTAATCATTATATTAATCATGATATTGATCATTTTATTAATCATCTAATTAATCATTATATTAATCATTATATTAGTCTTTATATTCATGAATAAATAAGTCATTACATTAATCATTATATTAATCATTATATTAGTCATTATATAAGTCATTAAATGAATTTTGGTTTCATGGTTTTTTTTTGCAGTTTGGCCTGGGGGGCGCAGGTGTGCAAATTGTAGAGACGCGCAGTTTTTTGAGAGGTACTGTGATGAAAGCATCTTCACATGAAAAACATGCAAAACAACAATGGAAAAAACAAAACACAACAAAAAAAATAAAAAGTTCAGACCCATGGGCAAGGTCTGGGGAGAGGCCTGGCAGGGGACATGGGTCTGAACTTTTTGTTTTGTTTTTTTGGTTTTTCCATGGTTTTTTGCAGTTTGGCCAAAACCTCGAGAAAACAAAAAAAAGTTCAGACCCATGGGCAAGGTCTGGGCTATCCACAAACAAACCAAAAAAAACAAAAAAACAAAAAACCAAAAAACCAAAAAACCAAGAAACCAAAAAAACAAAAAAACAAGAAACCAAAAAACCAAAAAAACAAAAAAACACAAAAAACAAACAAAAACAAGATTGCACACCCCAAGGGGAGGGGGTCAGATGCAGAGTGTTGGGTCTTGTCTTTTTGTTTTTTTTGTTTTTTGTTTTTTTGTTTTTTTGTTTTTTTGTTTTTTTGGTTTGTGTGTGGATAGCCATTGCAGATGTGCCAAGCAGAGATTGCCAGGCACTGTCAGTGGTTGCACTAGAAACAAGGTCGATACACTACAGTACAGCAATGTTTGCTATGACATAGTGCATTCAGCCAATGAACAGCAGAGAGGAATGGAATTCAATTTTGTCCGGTTGCGCCATATGCTGTTGGATCTTTGCACAGGAAATGCCGCAATTTGCGCACTCCCCTGGTGGCCTGTTCTGAAAAAAAACAACTGTTCATAGCTACTTCATCTATAAACCACAGAATTTCCATGGCTGTCTTAGTTTACTTTGGATACAATCTTACCCTCTGGTAATTCTATGGACAATCACCATGTTGAATAGGTAGGTCATCTATATAGATGGTCAGTTTTCCATAGTTATGTTGGTTCACCTGAGGGTAAGCAAGCTCATTGAAATCAAGGTCACTTCTCAAATCTTTGCAAGGTGGTTCCAACTCAGTCATAAGTAGATGGTCTAAAAAAACTATACATTGTATCAACTATGAACTGCACATAGACGATACAAAAGTATATGTGTATATATGTTGCAATGTATATATATGTTACTATATATATATGTATACACATATATGTATATATATATATGCGTATGCATATATATATATATATATGTTTATATATATGTATATATATGTATGTATATATATATATAAAGAAATCATGATATATCTACCATACACTTGGGCCACCACCTTATGTAAAAACAAGTTTTTGCACCAAGAACCACGCTACGTGGCCCAAGTGGTGTGAAGATAAGCCGCAAAATCAACCTGGCCACATGTTTCCATCCCCCACCGCTCATGAAAAAAACAAGCGTCTGAACTCCTTCTCCTGAACCCGGTGACGTTTGTCTGGTGGGAGAATGCATGAAGATCACCCTGTGGTAACATAGCTATAGAAAATCACCATTTGACTAGGGGAATCAACTATAAATGGGGTATTTTCAATAGCCATGTTAAATTACCCGAGGGTAATTTATTATTGAAAGATTCACTTGATAGCGATTGACGTAAAACTATGTAAAACTTTCTTTTTGGCTGCACTACTACAACTGGGATATATTGAAATGTATGTGGAAGCATTCATGCCAATATGAAATATGAACCGATATGATCCATTATGTAATGTGATGTTGTTTACCTTGTTTATCTACTGACTTCACCGATGGACAAGTAAACAACCGAGGAGGACCAGCACAAAATCCGACCTGAAACACAGAGGCGGTCAGGATGAATTTACCTCAAAGAACAATATGGGGAAACGACCACCGCACAAAAAAAAACGACCCCTCCAACTTGGGTGTATTAAGATCATCTATTGTGGTGGGCATCCTTGCGGGGTCTGGTTGAATCTGAATCCCCATGGACCGAATTCCCCTAGGATCCGGTTAGGTTATTAATAGACAGGATATAGTCTAGGTTATCATCATTTTATGATAGTCTTTACGGGGGTTGTCACATACTTGGTAATAGTCTATTATCAGGGAATGAAGAACATATATGCTGATAATTTTGGAAGTATTTTCAATATATCTTATAATTGAACATTTTGTTTTTTTAATGCAACATGTACATTGGATTTTTTGTATTTTTTTCCATGTGGTTCTCAAGTTTTGTTTTCGAGTTTTTTTCTTGTCATTTTTGTAATTGCGTTGTCTACTGCAGAGACGATGTTGCGCAGAAGGCTGGATCAAATGGTCTTTGATTTCAACCAACAGTCTCTGCAGATAATTTAAAATATATCTTTTATTATTTTAATGAGTTATCACTCTGCATACATGAGTGCAAAGAAATAAGTAGATTAACTTTCCTTTAAATCATATTTTCGTGTCAATAAAATTTTTTTAAAAAAATGTTGCATTTAAAGTTTGATTAAAGTTTGTTTCAAACTTTAAAAGACTAGATTCAAAGTTTAAATCAAACTTTGAAATTTTATATTCAAAGTTTTAAGCAAACTTTGAATATTAAATTCAAACTTTGAATAAACTTTGAATAGAAACTTCTCAAAAGTTTGAATTCAAAATTCAAAGTTTTAAAGTAAACATTTTAACTTTGAAGATATATTCAAAGTTTGATTTATAAATTCAAAGTTTCAAATCAGTCATTTAAAACTTGACAAGTTACCTTTCAAAGTTTTAGATATTTTAATATTAAACTTGAAATAATACCTTCAAAGTTTCTAATGTTAAATTATAAACTTTGAAGGTGAACCTTCAAAGTTTATTATACACTTTAAATTCTATTTTTAAAGTTCGAACTAAACTTTGAACAAACTTTAAATTCACTTTTTCGATTTATGTAATATTTGTCAACATTTGTACTAAAAAAATAATTGTTTATTTATATATATGATAAAACATGTTGCCTCATTTGGATTCAAGTTACCATGTGTCAATTTTGTCTTCCAAAGCAATCCAAGGATTCAACGTCAGCACATACTTTGGCTCGTTACCTGATTCTGGTGAAGCATCGACGCACACAACTGATTTGGAAACACTAAATGCACACTGAAATGCACAGCAATACTGCAATTTTAAGCGCGCTTTAATTCAAAGCGCTACTTCAAAGGAAAATCTGCACTTTCAGTGTCATGCATTGAGTGAAAAAAAGTTCCGTCATTGGAATCAGACAGGGTTTTTCGTCATCCCGTTTCCGTTTCCAGTGTCCATGTCCTTCTCCGATTTTCACAAATTATCTTGTGTGTCTACTTTTTTTTAACAAAGACTAACCTTGCAAAATCTTATCGTGATTTCGTGATAAGCTTTCGAAATAATCTATATAGACTATCATCAAGAAATCATGGATGATAACCTAAAAAGACTATTTATAACCTAACCGGATCCTAGGGGTTTCCAATATTTCCACCTAGCCAGGGGTTGGCTCAACTAGAGGAAGCGAGGATTGGGTTCAAAAATTTGGTCCTTGCCCTTGCAGGATTTTCTCCATGGCATGAATGTGACTCTCATACAAGTTGAAAGGATGTTTTATGGCGCCGAATTCCTAATGATATGACCTGATTTGGAACCTGCCATCAAGCCCCAAAGAAATGTCCCAAATTCTTAGCACATGAAATGAGCAGCAGCCAATACCATCGAACAGATTCCAACAGAACTCCATCATCCAATAGTTTTGATCAAAACTTTACCAGCTACTGCACTGCTGCAAAATTGGATCAACTGGACATCCCCAAAAGCTTGGTTCGTTTGCGGTCAACTTTCTGGGAAGTATACCAAAAACCGTGTATGTCACAGCCGGCGATGAGTTTCCAGCAGGTCATCTCTTCTTGTTTTTGGAATAATTAGGGGTGTTCATATTTTCATGACGTTCCATGATTGTTTGTCTAATGTCATGCTTTTATTATCTTTTATTCGTCACGAAAAACACAGCAACAAATAGGATGGCTCACCGGCGGAGCCTGACTTTTTCGGTTAACCTCTTTGTCTGCACCCCCCCGTCATCTCCTGTGCGGGGGCCAAACTACCGGTGCTAGTGTTTGGATCGCTTGGATCATAGTCCGAGGAGGAGTTTTCCAAAATTCCGCGCGAATAGAATTCTGAGTCATAGAATCCTGGGTGAAGCTGGCCATGGCTGCACTAGACAGGAAGGGATGTTCAGGTTGGTCATTCCATGGGGCCACGGGTGAAGTCCAAAAAGCAACAGCCCGGCCCGGCATTAAAAAAAGATGCAGAACACAGTCAAATCCTATTGTTAAATAGTGTTATATAAATAGTAAATAGTGATTAAAAATTACTGGTAACTCACTGTTCGATCTTTTTGGGCTTGCAAAAGAGTCTTTCTATTGGCTGGACACTTTCCAGTATGAATTTGTGTCTAAGGAATAAGGCTTTCAAACGTAGCGTTGTGGATATCCACTCAGTACAGTAAGTGGTTGCTAACCGTTGTTCGTTAGTTCCCAATTTTCTGGCTGTTTTTTCCTATATATGACTGGCTTGCAACTATGGTTCCTAATCAGTTGCTATCCTTTGAATCATCCTCCAATAGCAGTTGATAGCAATCCTAGGGAAATAATTGAAGATGATCCACACCAACCCGTTGATCAGGCTTGCTCCCAGCACCCCCGATACGTAGAAGAGGGTGTACGCTGAGAGATTTTCCCCTACGAGATTTTCCACGATTGATTACCAGAGGCTTGCGAAATAAAGAGGCAGCAAAAATCACATAAAATGTGTCTCCTGTGACCATTTGCAACCAGGTTGGACCAACTCTGCTCTGGTTTTAAGGGTTCCCACCATGAGTTCCCACCATGGGTTCCCACCATGGGGCCCCCCTGGTAGGGGCCCGGGATGAACGTCATAGGAGCTTGACCCCAAGTCGGTTGATGGTTTTGACCAATCTTTAATGATGGTTAATAGTGGTATCCATAGTGGTATCCATGACCAAACTAATAGTTTCCATATAATAGATTATAAGCTGGTTGGTGGTTGAGCCACCCTCTGAAAAATATGAAAGTCAAATGGGAGTATTATCCCCAATATATGGAAAGTCACAAAATTCTATGGTTCCAAACCACCACCAACCATAATTATTCAAAGGTGTATAGTGCGCTAAGGTGAAAGGTTCGACCAATGCATCTTGAAGCTCAAATATAAAAATTCCCCATGTTCCCAGTTGAGCCCCTAATTTCGATAAGATGTTACCAGTATATCCACCATTGAGTGGGTAGGTCGCCCGACTCGGCAGTGGAGTCCATCGCCAATGTCCCAGTTATATATGTTATACCTGGAATCTGATGGAATATATAGAATATGTCCAATATTATGTATGCTTATACGGTTCACTAAACCAGCAATGTACGCATATTTATGTACACACACAAATATTTATATATAATTATATATATATATATTCAAATATTATATATATATATACACTGAAACTGAAACCGTTCAACTTTTCTCGAAACCCATGCATGTGCGCCGGCAATGCCGGCTTGTGCGTACATTGTGACCAGCCTCACCGTCCTCAACTGGCTGTGTCTCACCCGCGCTCATCTCGAGCTAAGCATTTTGGGACGCAACCTGGCTGTCGCAGGGTTTAAGGCTTGCCCTGCTTCCTTCTCCAAACAACTGCCGTTCGTCCCCAAGCCTGCGTCCAGATCGCAGGCTGTGCGTCTGTAGAGGCCCTCAACACTGCTAGATGGCTAAACCGGCTAAACCCGGGAGCAACCTCAAGTGCCGTCTGGAAGAAGCCTGACCCTGGCTACCCCTGCACACGCTCCTACCTCAGCTGGGGCCCCAATTCTCTCCGCTGATGTTCTGGTAGTGACTCTGACCGTTCCTGCCTTCAGGAGTTCCCGGCTGGGGCCTCAACCTGCCGAGACTGGGATTCTTTTCTATCTATCCAACCATCCATCCATCCATCCATCCATCCATCCACCTATATATATATATATATATACATATATTATATATATATATACTGTGTATATATATATATATACATCCAACAACAAATATATGTGTAGTAAAGTGGCACCCACCTGGCATTCCCCGACAAGTCGCCGCTGGAACCGCCGGAAGCTGCGGAGACGGAAGCGACGGAGGCCTCCGGATAGACCGCCAGGAGTCGCTGGCGGAAGTCGAGCCAACCTGGGCGCCATCTCTGGGGGTTCCTTTGGGCAAAGGTTGTAGTGCAATATGTACCGTAAGCATAGATACTTGGAATTACTTTGAACATATATATAAATATTATATATATAATATAATATATAAATAATATAATATAATATTATTATATATATATAGTTGATTCAAGTTGTGTATTATATCTATTTATATATATATATGTGTGTGTGTCTGTGTATGCATTCATTACCTAGACGTAAATTCATATACAAAGCAAGTTCATTGCAGAACATTTCAAAGCATTCGAAACCGGAAAGAGCACTCCGGTTCTGGTGGAATGTGGTGGATCTGTTTCTTATTGGGTGGGATTGAGGTGAATGTTTTTACATGTTTTACACGGTTCCACATGGTTTTACATGTTTTTACATGTGTTGACATGTTTTTACATGTTTTTACTCAGGTAATCATAGATAGGATTGGTTGAAGGAAAAGAACTTCATGAAAAGTGAACAAGAACAAAACAGAGATACTCTTGGGAATCCAAGTTGTCAAAGTTGCTGTGAACATGTTCGCTGCTGTAAATCCAACCTAGAGCTGAAATTCTGCTTCATCCTGGACATAGGCGGCCCTTTGAACATCCACATGCTTCAGACTGTGGCCTGTCTTCCAAACAAAAATGCTTAGCCACGAAGTCTGGCAACCGCTGGCAACAGAACCTCCAACTTATCCTCTGCTTCTTGGTGGCACCAGTAATATACTCCCATCAATTACCGCATCATCAGTGTTTGTTTTGGATCTGCAACATCCCGCTCTAAACCCTGATTTAGTATGAATAATTAATATTGGAGCTTTATGGGAGGTACTGAAGTACCATTCGGGAGGGTAAACACCCTCTATCCAGCCAATGGGAAGTCCCCTTGGGATTCTGGCTTGGGTCTATGGCTAGAAACCATAAGCCACTGACCATTGAACCATGTTGAGACCATGTTTGACCATGAGAACTTCAGCCAAAGGGACTACTATCCAAATATTCGGCGAATGCTTCTCGGTCCATGGTCGCCATGGGACCAAGCCGAGGCCAAGAGGTAGAAGCGGGAAATGTTGGTCCTATTCCAAAGCGAAACCCAGCAAAAGAACTTAAAACGTTACTATCCATTCCAAATGTGCCACAGACCCTTCAAATGACAAACGCATCGCATACGCAACCTCCCTCAAATTGCTCGCTCTCTGAATCATCTTGGGGTCTTGATTCTTGTGGTATTGGATTTTTTTTTCTCCCTCCTCCCCAACGGAAGAGGCAAAAAGTAAGCTCGGACTGTTACCTGAGGGTATCGTGGATCATCAATAAACCATACCTCAATTTTGCCACATAGTACCCTCTGGTAAGCTAACATAGCTATTGAAAATGGCCCAGTCGAAATAGTGAGTTTTCACATTCAAAATGGTGATTTTCTAAAGTTTTTTGTATGTTTACCAGAGGGTAATGAACATCGAGATGTCAAAATCCGCCAGCTTCACCAAGATGATCTCACGTCACAACTTTGACGATTCCCTAGAGCCGAAAACCGCGGATCCTGTTTTCAAGGTCCAGTTTTGGGAGTTCAACACATAGAACATCAAGTTGTCAGTGCACTGTACTCTCTGTAATCGCTGATAATTATTACAGTTAACTCCTCCGGAATCACCATGGTTGATGTAGGGGGTAAACAAACACATATTTGGGACCATAAAATGGAGGTGTTCGCCAGGTGAACGGGGGATAGGATTTTTTGGTTAAGAACGCAATCCTGTTGAAAAAAAATAGGAGGTTTACCAGGCAGTGTACCATGAACAAACCGGACCACAAAATCAAAGGATCCAGCATACATACTCAAAATCTGGCCCCATAGCTTTTGTTGGATACTTTAACTTTGGTGTTGTTATTTTTTGGGTGATCTCCCAAATCCAAATCACCAATGCAGAAATGTGTGATGCCTGCACACCCGTCAAAGTTACTGACTCCTCAAATCTGAAAATTTGCGGTTTCTTGGTGCTTTGAGGGTAACTGACAGGCAGAGCTTCCAGCTTCAGGTTTTTCCTTTCATCTACCATTCACCTAGATATATCTAGATAATTCTAGATATATCAATTCACATTGGAAGGAGTCACTAGCGCGGTAAATTCACTACTGTCCGTTCAGGATTTTACTAATAACTAATAACCCCCATCTGTTGGTCCAGATAGCCTAAAAACGAATCCAAAAGGTGAAATTGGGCATGGTTTCCCCTCCAGTAATCAAACGTGGCGTGGTGGAAAATCCACCCTTTGTAAGGACATTTTCCAGCCAGTCACGTTTGAGTACCGGAAGGTAAATGGATTAAACACCCCCATTGTTGATTCTTAAATCCCATTAAGAATTACCCCCTTGGCTGATGCTAAAATAAGATAAACTACTTTCTTCGAGTGATCCCCACCAATCGAAATTCTATCTTACATAACTATTCTGACATTCTATTTGGCATTCTATCTGACATATGTTCTGACATTCTATCTGGCATACATTCTGACATTCTATTTGGCATTCTATCTGACATATCTTATGACATTCTATCTGGCACATGTAGCTGGCATATCTTCTGACATTCTTTCTGGCATTCTATCTGAAATATCTTCGGAGATTCTTTGTGGTCGAGGTCCGGCTGGGCTCACTTTCATCCAGCGGTTGCTGTTCGGGTCCGGTGGGGACCACTGCGATCTAGCGCTTGCAGTTGAGGTCCGGCGGGGACCACTCTGATCCTGGGCTTGCTGCCGCGATCACGAGCTTGCAGTTGAAGTTCGGCGGAGGAGGAGAAGGAGGAGGAGAAGACGGAGGAGGAGGCCAGCTGACATAAAATCTAACAACCCTCGCCTGACCAAAGACATGTATCATATCATATGATATCCCCACTGTTGATGGTTAAATCTGAAGTAATTACAGCCACTTGTCTAGCAGAAGTGTTTTACATGACTGCATTTGCGTTCGTTGGTTGGTCTTGTTTTAGAAGAACCCTACGCTCAGGCGCTCTCAGAAAAAAAAAACGTCTTTTTTATGATAGCTTTGTTTTGACGCTCGCGTTTAGAATGGGGGAAGGCCAAAAGGCATGACTTGCAGTAAGCACTTAGGATTACACATGATTTCTAGATAATGCGTTGACAATGGGGGACAGCAAAAGAAGTGACTTAGGCAAAACATTGACGGGCCCTGTACTTGTAATATATATATATATATGTGTGTGTGTGTGTCCTCCCCATTATACGGCAATATTTTACTGTATGTCACCATTATACTGCCATATACATAGTCATGTTTTCCATTTGTTGTGTGTTAATTCACCGTAATTATAGTGGTTGTACTTGCTTGTCACATGTTGTAATGATTGTTGAATGTAGGGTTGTGGTCTCTCCAGTGGACAATTCAGTCTCATCAAATGAAGTTTAACATGTCAATGGATGGATTTGATTGAGTTTACGGGAACTTTCCGGGGAACCATGCTATTTACCATTAACTAAGGATTTTCCTGTGATCCAGTCACATTTTCCAATGCTTGGGGCCAACACCGCAACTTCCAACTCCAACATCACACCTGCTGGTGGCACAAGGCGACTCAGCACATTTGTGCCATTCGGCAGCTGTGCGGAGAATTATCGCAAGAGGTGCAGGCTAGGTGCAGGCTAGGTTGTTGTTCGTTACCTATATTCGCGTGCTTTCTTGCTTATAGTTAGATCATGGAATGCATCCAAATCATTTTGCACGTACCTGAAAGAAACAATTCGGAGCCAGTGAAATATTAGTCATTTCGATTCCACATGCGATTTTTTTTTTGTGGGTGTTACCGTAGATGCAACATATATTCATCTGACAAAGTCGAAAACATTGCAATAACAATTTCCGCTGGACAAATCTTCATCCAGGACCCCCCCTCCTTTTGGCGGGTCCACCACCATATTTTACATGCGATGGGGCTCATGTAGTCTATCAACCGATATCCAACGCTTCGGGAGTTCAAATTCAACATTATATACTATGATGTAATGCAAATCGGCCAGGACCAAAACAACCAAAACAGGGAGATTTCACACCGCAAACGGCCAGCACATGTAGAGTGGCTCGAGCCATGGATGCAAGCCGCATTCTGAATCAAGCCTCGACGGATCGAATTTCTTCGCATGCCGCTGCTTAAATTCGAAGTCCAATTTGGCCGCAGATCCCCTAGTCATAAACCATCTTACCTATCTAGTGGACCCTGTCCTTGGGGACGAGGTAGCAAGTGCAAACACTCTAAAACACTCTTTGAAACTACACCCTTGATGTTGAATTAACCCGGGTTGGTGAATCTGGGGACGACATGATGGTGATGATGATGATGATGATGATGATGCTGATTATGATGATGATGATGAGGATGAGGATGACGATGACGATGACGATGATGACGATGATGATGATGGTGGTGGTGGTGATGATGATGGTGGTGGTGGTGATGGTGATGGTGGTGATGTTGTTGATGATGATGATGATGATGCTGGTGGTGATGATGATGATGCTGGTGGTGGTGGTGATTGAGAAGAATATGGTGGTTACACTGGTTTTGATGATTATGATGATTAAGATGATGACGACAACGACGACCATGATGACGACGACAACAATGTCTGGTGATATTATCTTGTAATGCAACTATGTGTATATGCATAAACACACATATATATAGTATATATAATACAACATTCCATGTGTAAACAATTTATGTGTATATATATATATATATATATTGTGTATGAACATTTGTATGCATTTATGTATGTGCGTGCGGTTTTGGTCATCAATCTAATCAAACTTCGGATCGAAAGCACCTTGCAAGACCTTGTGCAACAGCTTCGCTGTTCCACAAAGATATAGTGGTAAGGTCCGGGCCCACAGAGGGCTGAGATGTCTCAGCGTCAGGGATAAGTCTTTACTTACCCCGTGAGTGACCATACCCTACAAGTATCTGAAGAAAATACGGACTACAATGCATGGAAATGGGAGAAACAAATTATTTGCTCAGTGAGTTCAATAGGAAAGTAATGCACATGTTAGCCACTTCCATGCATCTTTCAAATGGAACTCAAACAATCACAGTGAGGCTTCGACGCCATCTCAGCAGATGGACTTGCAGGACTCCAAAAAATGATGTTTTGTGTAGAAAACGGATACAACAAACAACGGAGCACGAACGAATAGTGCCCTAGATCTTCTATATTTTATCATGATAAATTAATCATAAAAAATCTTCAATCAACTCGAGGACCCCAAAAGTTGAATATGTTGAACTTGGGATCCACTTGCGTGTGATCAAAGCTGACCGAAATTCCGATGTTCGGGCTCCCAAACCTGGTCAACAGGAGGGTCCCCAGTATGGGACCATGCAATCCATCGATGGCGAAGAGTTTCCTCACAAAATTCATGGATGGATATCATGGGCACAAACGGCCAGCCAGCCAAACCCTTAGCTATGTGTTGGATCTGGCAAATGGTTTTCAACAGAACGGATTGAATTGAATCCAGCATTTGCAAGACAAGGTCATGTGTGTAAACGATACACAATGAAGTGCATACTAGCAGCTACTAGCACATGCCTTCAAACATGCACCTGCAGCATTTAGTCATCACGTGCAAACCAATAAAACATGCAACAAAAAGTTCCAAACACTAAGACATCCATCTCTGATTTCGGGGGGTTTGACCTTACAACAAATGCCCTCCACGCAGGATCATCATCGCATTTCTATGGTTATTTCTTTCAAAACCTGTTTGAATGAAACCACCATCCCGATTCTTTATCCCCATACCCTATCCCGTATCCCCATGATATCCCCTTTTGTTAAATCTGCTGCTGTATTTATTAAAACACACATATGTACATACAACATATAAATATATATTTATAGGCACCACAGCCACGATCAACCAGGAAGCAACGCACTTGTTTTTCTTGAGCCATAAAGTCATGGATATACAAAGTACACAATCAGGCGTAACTTTACAGGGAGGTAAAGAATACTATACATAAGCTTCATGTAAAAAATACCCCCCGTTTACCGCAGCCGCTTAGCGACTTCGGTAAAACTGCGCCTTGTGTACGCTGCCGCGATTTGACCTAAGTGAACAGGAATGTACATGACTGAAACACCTACATCAATCTCATGTGGCTCGAATGCAACGGATGTCAAGGCATTTGACGGATGCAAGTCGTATGCTCTTTTGCCGGAGTTGGGCACGAAGTTGCACACAGCATGGCCGTGGCTCCCGCCAGGCACCTTCAAATGAGCGTAGGAAATTTACCATTCCTTTAATGTCACCCGAAAGGTACCATGGCGAGGAAAAACTGTACAGCCATGAAAATGGTGCGAATTAATCTGAGCTCTTGCCTTGAACATCCAATTGCATGGCTTGAGAAGTTTTGGATGAAATTTTAATTCGTTCAAACTGTGCAGGAGTTTGTGCATTGAAGTTCATTTGAATAGGATAATGCATAATGTGCGTCAAAGCTTTGGTTTGTTCAATGGGTGCAATGCCTGCCAAGTTTGTCATAGACAGGCATGCCTCCCGGCAAGCAATTTGAAATCAAAAAGGAAAGATATGACCTCAGTGTCAATGCGAGTCATCCTATAGTTCAGGTCCAGCGCCAGTACCAGCCTCGCTGTTGATTCCAGTACCACGTGTAGCGATAGCCCTGAACCCAGAAGGAATCTCCTTCAAAGTCACCGTAGGCCACACCTCCCGGTGGGCTTCTGCCTTGCTTGCCCTTGCCCTTCTGCTGTCCCTTCCCTTTGGTCTGTCCTCCACCTTTGTGATGACCTTTTCCACCACCACCACCCTGGCCGTAAGGACCGCCGCGAGCAGGCTTGCCAAGATTGGGTTCGAACTGCTCGTGATGGGGTCGTTCATGTTCAGGTCGGCTGATGGCTGCGCTTGCATGAGGAAGACTGACCTCCCGGTCGTCGCCGGTCGTCTCAGACTCCTTGTGCGTCTGCTGGGAAGCAAAGTTGGACCATTGCAGCTTGCTGAACTCCACCAATTCTTTCGCGATCTCTTTGGCGTCTGAAGCATCAGGCACAAAGTCACGGTTGCCCCATCCATAAACAATGGGTAGAGGTCTTTGCCTTGGCTTGATGAACTTCGCCACGTAGACTGCGAACTGGCCAATGTCGAGAAAGACGCCCCGGTGCGACACAAACACCTCGGTGTGAAGATCCAAGGGTTGGTCGGGCTCCCGCTCCGACGATGGCACAAAGATCAATTTGGTGGCCATCTCAAGCTTTTCACCAAGAACCTGAGCTTTGGTGCGCTCAATGGTCGGGCTCACACAGCCAGCCAAACGCTCAATGAAGAGCAGGGCCTCCGGCACCAAGTTTTGATTCGCCGCATTGAACTGAAAGAACGGGTCGCGGACGAGTCGGTCAACAAGGTCTTTGAAGCCCCTTTTCTTGAAAGATCTGACGTAGTTCTTGGCCATGTCTCTCAAGTTGCCATAGGTGCTTCTGGTCCGGATGGCTGTCGAAGAAGATGATGATCCCTTCTCCGGCTGCCTGGCTACTCTGCCTCTTCGCGGGTGGTTGAAGATCACCTTGTCCATGGAGAAGGGCACTCCTCTGGTACGGGCCATCGCCTCCCGGCGGGCAACTTCCGTGGCGATGTTGGCATCGGTCACGGGTTCCATCTGCCGGGAGCAGCGCGGGCATTTCAAATGTCCATCCACCATCAGATATCCACAGATCGGATGGCCACAACGTACCTGAGGCGTGTCTTGGATCTGGTTGTAGGAAATGTCCTTGAATTGCAACTCAAATCCGTGTCGACCTTGCCCTCGACTCCAATTTCCACCACCGGGTCCATTCCGTCCACGACGTTGGAAGCCACAGGCATCCGTGCTTGTCATGGCGGCCATCTTTCCAACGGTGTAGCCGGGTACCAGCTGAGAACCTGATGCCGGCTCACCCTCCCGAGTGGCAGTACTCTTCTCGACTTCAATGTCTTCACGCCTGGAAAAGGGGAGGAGCTTGCCAAACTCAATGCGCTCTTTGATGCCTTCAAAGTTCAACTGGGCATTTTCCATCAACATTTCCATGCGGCTCATGAGAACATCCGTCGGATCAAACTCGGCCTTGGCCTGCTTGAGGACTTCCTGGTAAGTCTTCCGATGGTTGACATAAGCCCTGTTGATAAAGAAAAATTCGCCCGAACGCATATCAAAGGCGTTGATCATCGGCTGGTTCGAGATCCAGTCGACAGGATGGCCTCGTCAGTCGCGAACAGTTTGTAGCCCATTTGCATCATGAGCTCCATGTCAAACGCGATGGCGATTGGCCTCCCGGCCCGCGTACCTTGCAACTTTTTCATTTCCGCTTTCCAGGGCGGAGTTGAGTTGAAAAAGTTGTGGGCTCTGCCCGTTTTGTACGGGAATCCGCCAGGGATCAGGCCGTGCTTGATGATGGAATTGAAGGCGGCTTGGTCACAGGTGTGATACACCACTCTGGGGAACTTGTGCCACACAGGCGAGCCTTCCGGCATCGCGGAGAATGCGGGGTGGACCGTTGGGTCGTCGATCTTGGTCTGGTCGAAGTTCTCATCAAAAGTGAACATCGTTTTGATCATGCTTGACATCCCCCCTTGCTCCACGAGAAAGGCCCGATGACCCTGAATGGCCCTGATCCTCACTGGCGTCCACCTGAGCTTTCCGGACGACAAGCCGTTCACCTGGACTCTGAAGCGACGCATCGGAGAGTTGCGCACAACCATCAAAACTTCTTCTTCTCGAAGGTGCGCAAAATCTCCTTGGAGATGCCTCACCAATGCCTTGAAGTCCATTGACAAATCAGTCCTCCGAATCTCAGGTGATGGCCTCCTGTGAAACAATCGATGGCCATGGAGGTAGTCGGACATAGCATGGGAAATTGATCCGAGCCTCCCGTAGTCCACCTTGCGCACAGGAACTCCTGCCATGTTGTCCGGCTCAATCCAAACCAGATCCTGTGCTGAGGCAAATTTCGACGTGTCAAACTGTTCAGCACTTGGCCCATGTCCCTCATCCACAACCTTCAATCTCTTTGGCATGGCCTTCTTCTTGGGCTTGAGCTTGGACGTCGGGTCAGAAGGCGTGGCTCCCGCCGACGCAGCTGCAGTGGTGTCAGTTCGCCATGTCTTTGCAGATGAGGTGCTCTGAGCCATGTCAGTTTTCCACGTCTTTGCCGATGACGAGCTCTGGGCCATCTCCGTCTTCCAGGTCTTCGCTGATGCCGTACTCTGGACCATCTTGTTGCCCTGATCATCAACATCCATGGGCTCCGGGTCCCCCCGTGCATCAGACTTCGAGGCCTGCATAGAAGAGACCTTGTCGATCACGGCCATGTCGTCATCGTCATCATCATCAATCGGCTCTGCCTGCCCCTCCTCAGCGTCGTGGAACTCCTCTTCATCGACGATCTCCACCGAAGCCACCGTCTCGAGGTCGTCAAGGTCCAGCTCCTTTTCCTCTTCATGTACTGGGTCACTGGCCACGACTCCCGGCGGGCGTTTGTCATCCTCAATGAGGTCCCACCCTTTGAAGTCCTCATCTTCATCCTCAGCCGCATAGGTGGCATCTTGCCATTCTTGGTCGTGCTCCTCTGAAAGGCCCTTTCGCCTTGCCAAAATTCGATCATCCATGGTGAGGGCCTGAACTTTGACAGCCTCATCGTCCGAATCAGCGTTGTCATGGTGCATTGGTTCCAATGCCTGGTCCTCTTCAGGGATGTCACGCAACCAGGACTCGACCTCCCGGTCGGCAGAGGCTGTGGCGCTCTCCTCAGCTTGAAGCACCCAGTTGAAAATCTCGATATCTGTATCCAACATGAGCTTCTCAGGATCAGGTCGCTGAGGAAGATCTTTTGGAGAGGATACATTCGAATCGATTTCAAGCTGGTACGCGGCCTTGAGGATGGTGAGGTTCGGGTAGTTCTTCTGCTCCTGGAGATCGTCAATTCTTGGGAGCGTTCTCAAGTGATCGTCGACGCTGATGAGCTTGAGGTAGGCAAGGTGGCAATCAGCGACGGCTTGGAGGAAGTTGGTGACATACTTCCGGTTGATTTCGTCGTCTTCCAAGTGCACCTTGTCATATCTCACAGTTCTGGCAAGCATCAAGGTGGTGTCCAAAGTTTGAATACCATGGTCCTCTCGAAGTGCCCTGATGTGGACCCGCATGGTCTCATTGTAGGCTGACGGGAGAGCAAAGATTTCCGCGTCAGCGTTCCCAACGACCACGATGTCCAGGATCCGAGGCTCATCACGTTTGAGCTGGCCCAGTTCGTTGACGGACCGCTCGACTCTTGCCTTTTGCCGCTCACACCAGTTGGCCGTGACCTCCCGGTCGGCAGCAGACTTGTTGTAGGCAGCCCTGTGGATCCAATGGACACCTCTGTAACCCCCTTCGCCAAACACATCATTGCCGGCCCACCCCACGATGACCAACACCGGCAAAACCGGGCGACCATGTGCACGATTGGTGGACTCGATGTCGTCGATGGCCTCGGGGATGTACTGCACCATGTGATTCAAACCTTTGCCCCACAACATTTTTGTGTAAATGCCACGGATGTCTCCCCAGGGCTTCAAAAGATCGCCTCCGGAAAAACACGAAGCCTTCCCTGCTTGGGGGTCAGGTACCAGAGCAAGAGATGAGTCCGATACGATCAGCAGGTCGACCTCGCCTCCCGGCGGGTAGGGGCACATGGCCAAAAATCCATCGGGCGTGTTCTTGTAGACTTCCGCGAGCGTGTCGTACGCCCCTTCAGCATTGCCACCACCCAGCATCGGCTCGACGATATTCGCCAGGGGTAGGCGGCATCCCTCCATCTCTCGCAAGAGCACCTGTGGGTCGTCCCACGTCGCAACCGCAATGGCTGCCTTCAGGGTGTTGACCACACTTTCCCATTGGGTGATGCGCTCGAGGATGGCGGGCCTCCCGGCAACCGCACAGGCCTTGGCCATTTGGATTGCACGAGTCAACATGACGAAGACGGGAGAACAAAAGGGCGCGATGAGTGCACAGCAAGTTAGCTTGAGAGCGGGATGCTGTCGGGTAAGAGCTTTATGTATGGCGTCTGTCATGCGGAAAGTGTATTCCTCCGTTTTCTTGAGTGCAATACCTCTACCTGGAGCATGACGCCTGTTGCATGTGCATTGGAACTTCGACAATGCTTTACCGACTCCAGCATGGTTTGTGGCCACTGTCCAAGGTTTCTTCAAAGGATCATTGTCTTGATTTACCATTCCAAGAGCACATCCATCAAAATGATATGCAATCATCCCATAAAAGTTCAACAGCTTTGCAACTTTGGTCAATTTCCAATATCGACATTTTCGTGGCCACTCGAGTGCAATGTGTACTTCACAGTTTAACATCCGAAGAAACGATTTCAAGGAAATCCAAAGTTGGTCAAACTCTCTGACATGTTTCAACACCTTTTCACGTGCACTGGGGTTTTTCATGTTGATATACGTCCATGGTGTACCCCCCGTGCACGGTAGGCTGATCCATATAAATGGTTTCACATCACCTTTGAAAGAGTTGACGTACTCTGCAATCCTCATTTGGTTTTCGACTTCGTTTAGATCAAATTCTTCAGTGAACTGTAGTACTTCACAACCTTCGGACCACTTTCTGTTGGTTTGGCTGAGTTTGGACTCGGGATGACAGCAAACTTCAACGATCAGTCTCTTGGTATCAGACTTGGCAGCGGGTCCCCCCGTGCTTGGTGTGGCAATGATTGGAGGTGTGATGGCCTCCGACGCCGACGCCAAAGCTTTCGGTGGGGTAATCTTCTTGGTGGGGGTCAATGCAAGAAGTTTGACGGCTAGTTTCCATTTCTCTGCATTAACAAATGGTTTCGTGAGAATGTCTGCAGCTTGGAGCATGCTTGGACCGTGGACTAGCTTATACCACCTTCTTTTAAACTGTTCCTCCAGCCAAGATAGATTAACTCGCTGTGTCTTGTCTGTATGCCGGAAAGTGGGTGATTTTCCGTTCTCAAGGATTCTAATGGTGGCCTGATTGTCCTCTACAAAAACACCTTTTATCGACCGTGGGGAAAACATTGATATCATACATTCTCCCTCTTTCTCACGTCCTACGAACTCGTAGTCGGTGATGGCTTCACGGATTTCGACCGATTCGATGTTGTAGTCGGACTCGTAGGGACCATAGACCCTGAAGAAAGTCTTGCTGGTCCACTCCCCGTTGATCGGGTAGTCAACTTTGACCTTCCAATTGTCCTGCATGAAGTCAACCATTCCGTCCTTTAGCATCACGGTGGTTCGAGCACATCCGATATGCTTAAGGTTAATGGGTGACTTGGACATGTCAACGGGTGTGAACAAATGTGACCTTGGTTTTGTATGGACTCGGACGAGCAATCTTCTACTTCTCATGAATTGCCAGTATTCCCCATTGGATTCTTTTTGGGTTTCAATGTCATGCCTTGGCAAACCTCCCGGTATGCTGTCTTTTGGTGCTCTCTCCCCCCCCGCGTTCTGGAGGTATGCCCACAAACCGGAGGAAGGTAGACCGACAGCTCTGAGGGATACGTTTGCACTGACAACTTCACTTTCGGTGCTTGACATTGCAACGGCAGTTTGTTTCTTACTGAATGCTGTGAGCGGGAAGTAGGTATTGGGGCCTACAAGAACTAACAAACAACCACTGGTGGATCGATTGTCGTACTCCCCTGCATGGTCTGCGTCAGCAAACAGCCAAAGTCTACATTCACTGACCTTGTCCCCTATGAAAGCCCTTTGCTTATGATCCAGGGTGGAATTAATGTAACAAATAAGTCTGTGCAGTGCCTTATCGCATTCTGCACTCCATTTTGTCACACGAGCTGCTAGGCCTTGGACGGCGCGAAGCAAGTCGAAACGTGCCATCCTGGCTGCAAATAGCACTTTCATAAGGACCCTTGCGGCTATTGGAGCCAATACGCCTTTGGTTTCCTTTTCATCGGCAATGGGCCGTGCGATTCTTTCTTCATGAAATGGTGTGGAAACTTGTTTCAAAGGCTTGGCATCCCTGCCAGCAAGCGAAATGTAACGTTCAACACATGATTTGAGGAAGAGCTCCATATCATATGTGAATGTAGTCACAGGCTTTTGCATGCAGGGTTGGTTCTCATACAGTTGGTCCATATAAGAGAAACCTTCCGCTCTAGCTTTCTTTTTGGCTCCGGACTTGTCCCTCTTGATGGTGGCCATGGCAGCCTTTGGATCTTTGCATGATGTTGGGAAGAAGTATGTAGTGCCAACCCATGAATCATTGAGACTACCCCCTCTGTTCAGGTTGGATCCAATTCCAATAGTGTCCCACTGTTCAACTTCACTTCCATTGTTGTTACATGGGATTGCATTCGTGAATCTAAATGGGGCTAGTTGGCATGACTTAACCACTTCCTCATCGGGCAAAAACAGTTTCTTCCTTGGCTGCACGTGGTGTCTCATGTAGACATCGTTGACGGTGTCGAGCTCCCAGAAATCCTGAGTCCTGTGGCACGCGGCGGCGGCAGGCGCGGCCGGGTCGGCCAGTGACTTGTCAAAGACATGAGCATAAGGGTGATCCTCGACCTTGAGCTTTACGTTGTGTTGAGCTACATGGTCGCATCCAAGATATCTATTGACTTCCCCGGGAGTGTCCATGTCAATCTTTGATGCAATCAAGCTCCATCCCTTTGACATGTTTTCTTTGGGACCGGACATCTTAAAATCGTCAACATACACGACAAGCAACAATTTGAGCTCTGGATGGAAAAACACCGAAGGCCACCCTTCCGGGTCTGGCATGATAAAGCCCACTAGTTTCAACATGGCTTCACAGTACTGTTCCCAGAGCCCCCCCGAGTCGGGGTGACCGTAAAGAGCGATGCGAAGCAATACAACTGGTCTAATGAACTTACCATGCCACTCTTTGGGCCATCGATCGGGTGGCAGTTCCACCCACGTCTCCACGCCCTTCCATAAGGCTTGAGTGTAAGCTTGTACTCCGTCATTTTGTTGGGTTATGAATCCCGGTTGAGCTCCGTAGGCATCTACTGCTTTGCCAGCTTCCATGGTGGCAGGCGAAGATCCTAATTCCGAGAACAGGGCAACATCGGCACTTTCGTCCTTTACATTGTTGCCTTGAAATACTGTTCTTCCTTTGAATTTTCGGAGTTTATCTCCTTCGGGTAATTCACTTCCCTTTTCAACGCAAATCTCAAAGACCTTTCCTACATGGACCTTCTTCCCAGTCTTCTTGGCCTTGTCGGCAATGACCTTCCATTCGGCCACTGTTTCATATTGCCAGGCCTTCTTCTTTACCAGTTTGTTCCATTCTACATCTAAGGCTTGCTGGGCTTTGGGATTGGCTCTAATTTCCTTTTTCCCCACTGGTCTAGCCACCAAAGTGTTAACGGCTTTCTCCCCAGATTGGATTCCAAGCCTAATACACTTAACTCGATGCTTTTGAGGGTTCATCTGGCAAACAGGCATAGCTGGGATGAATTCGTAGGATAAACTTTCATCCAATTCATTTGGTGACTCCTTGAGAGTTCCGATCATGGGTACAGCTTTCACTCTTCTGGCGCGTTTCTTTTCCTTTTCTTCCAGGGCCAATTTCCGTTGCTCATCTGCAATCGATGCTCTTCTTTCTTTCTGAGACATTGCTTGCCAAACAAATGGGGGGATGTCCTTTGGTTTGCTTGAATTCTTGTATTTTCTTGCTTTGAACCCACCTGCGTCATAGAATGAGGGGTCATTAGTCTTGATTCTTTCGAGTTCCCCTGTGATCGGATTGATTACCTCGACTTCGGCATCAGGTACAGCTCCTCTGATGGGCTCGTCCACACGGTTCCTCAGGTCGATCGGCTCTTTTGAGAATATTGTGACAATCACTTCATGAACCTCAATGCCCTTTTCAAGGTCTTCGACCGGAGGATCAATCTTCAAGTTTTCTTCGTGGACATGCCATGATTCATCATCTTTAATGCATGTTGTCCGAAACGGAAAATCGGCTGCATCAAAGTCGGGAGATGGACCTATACACTGATTGTCGATGATCCGAACATTCACCTTGCAGTTGGCGTATTCGTACCATGCTTCCTTGTGATCAACATGCTTGAAGAATTCCAACCATCCCTGGTGATAGACTGCGGATGCACTGGATTGTTGTACAGGCTGTCCAGCTTCAATGTCAGTTATTGATCTCTTGACTGGGCCTGGCTCCCGCACAGGCTGAGCATCTTGCTCTTCCGGTGGCGGTAATGCATCCTGCTCATCACACAGCTGGTTTGGTTTCAAGCTACCGTCTCGGATGGCATCGGCACGTTTGCGACAGGGAAATTCAATCCTCTCGGGTACTGATACCTTTAACACCCTCAATACTGTGACGGATTGGTCAAAATCTGCATCATTGATTTGCTTTAGGGAAGCTACTGCAAATTCTTTTCTCCAATGGAAGCCTGGATGGATGACATATCCTAGGAAGATACCAGGTTCAGTGGTCGGTTCGAACTTCATCTGTTTCTTTGGTTTCTTCCGACGTCCATTCCAATAGTCCACCTTACATCCAAACGGGATAAGTGGTCCTTCGAAGTCTGTCCCAAACCTCAGTTTCCATGGTGTGTCCTTTCCAGTCCCATCTGGTGCCGTGTCATGCATGATGCACCAATGTCTGGCAGCATAAGGCCAATATCCATGGTGAAGTCCTGCTTGAAGTAAATTGGCACGCGTTCCTTCCAATGTGGACCGCACGGCTCGTTCGGCAATGGCATTGGATGTCGAAATGTAATCTTTACTGATTTGATGCCTGATCTTCATAGCTCTCATAGCTGCTACAATTTCTGGGGCATTATCACTGTAAAAGATTCCAATTTTCTCCAAGTCATCAACGAAATGTTTCATGGCCAGTGTGGTGTTGGAAGTGTCACGGCGTGCAACGGGGTAAACATATCGAAAATCAGTGGCAACATCCTTAAGTACCATTGCGACCCTATCTCCATCAACACCGGTTTCAGGGTCCGATTTGGCAATAAGATAGTCACCTGTGACATGATCCCCAAACTTCTTTGCATCGACCATGGATGATCCTCCTTTAGAGTAACCGGGTGGCTTGTACATCTTGGCCTTTGTACAGACATCACAGTATGGATTCTTGGGAATATGGGTAAGCATGCGTCGTTTGCTCTTAGCTTCAGCCTTGAGTGCGGCCTTACCCCTCTCCCTACGTCTTTCCATTTCCGGGTCACGACGGACTTCACCCCTTGAATCATCAACATCATCAGGCTGGACCTCCCGGTCAGCTGGTGCATTGCCTTCTTCATCGGAGGGCGCATCGGCACCGGGATCGCCTGAGATGTCGGGTACAAGGTCATCGTCAAACTTTGATGAGTTACCTCCTACAACTGCAGGTTCGTCATCTTCATATTCTTCGTCGTAAAGGTCTGGTGACGGGGGAGAATCCTCCTCTTCTATGAAGCCTGACTCGGATCCTGATGAACTAGCCATCACTTTAACTCTCTTCATGGGAGAACCATTGTTGCTTGATTTCGCCACTGTGGACACACTTGGTTGATTTGATTTGGAACATAGGTATGGGACATAGTCTCTGACTTCAAGTTCAATGACCTTCCCATCAGGTGAAACTAATTTCGGCTTCTCATTCTTGGAGCCCCTCCACACGAAGTCAAAACCATCCTCAACGCACCTGAGTCCAACTGATAAAACAGGAGGTGAACTTTGCACCAGGTACGGTGACACGGTAGCATTCAGCTCTGGGACTTTGACCTTGCCCTGCTTCATGGATGAACTTTCCCCATTTGCAGTGATGAGACGGATTGGATTGTCGGAAAAATAACCATAATGATCCGGTACATGGTGATCAGTGAGTAAGTCTTGTGCACTACCGGTATCAACAATCCAATCGATAGAGGCTTCGAAACATCCATCAACGTACTCCTCGGATTTGGCAGGCATTGCAACTATTTCCTTTGGAATACAGTGATCACAACCAAACATGGTGTCACATTCATAGTTGCATTTGCAGACATTGTTCATTAACGAATTCCTGACTGCTCCTGCCAACATGTTCGCTGACAAACATGCGTCCTCTACGTCTCTTCGGTCAAAATCAAACGGATAGTTGATAGGAAAAGTTCTCTTGTATCTCCTTGAAGCTGGATTGATAGGCTCAAGGTTCCCCTTGGCAATGACTTGATACCCCCTTGGCAATGACTTGATACACATCGTGATTGGTGTCGAATGTCACTGCTGGGCAACTGATCACATCAATGGGTGGCATAAGGCATGCATTGGATACGGATGCTAACATTGAGGCAATCAGGCAGACGGCTGCTGGGGAAGCTTTGGGAGTGTCAGGCTTGCCTCGATTCCCCTTTGGGGAGCGGCTATTCCTGGGACTCCTTGATCCCTTCTGCTTTGGCGAGCGGTCCCTGCCTTTTCCTGGACTTCTGCTGTTCCTTCGTCTGGATCCTTTCGAGTCATTGGACGAAGGCCTGGCAGGGGTGGCAGCACGAGGAGACTTGGTTTGCTTACCCTCGTGACTAAACCTACAGTCATTGCCTCTGTTGCATCTTCCCTGTTTCCAAAACTTGCATGGCTGCTTCTTCTTGCTCTTATCGTTCTTACCCCTTGATGATGATCTGCCACGATCGGATGAGGGTCGTGATTGACTTCTGTCTTTCTTTGGTGGAGGCTTTTCATGTTTGAATGGGCAGGCATCATTCGTGCAGGTCCCTTTATTCCACTTGACACAGTATCCCTTTGGAATGTACCCAGTCTTCTCACCCACAGCCGGAGCTGCGCTGGACGACGAGGCACCGAGGGTCCTGGCAACTCGTTCACGATTGGACTCGAGTCGCTCCCTATCCAAGTAGCGGCGAACTGCTGTCACTAGGAAATCGTACTAAGACCACAAAATGAAGATATTTTCACTTTAGGCACTTAATGAAGATATTAGTAGTTATATGAACTTATCATAGAAGTGTTTTTTCTTTATTTTTACTTATTTTCACTTATTTTTCAATGTTTTTTGATGATCAGAATTGATTATAGACGATGCATTTTTCTGTTATATATTTTTTGAAAATAGTTGTCGACCTTTTTGTTTCCTTTGGAATATTTTTTCTTGCCTTTTTTCATTGTTTTTTTCATTCTTTTCAGGCATCATCCTTTTAGAAATCACCCTTTTCAGGATTTATCCTTTTCAGGAATTATCCTTTTCAGGACTTATCCTTTCAGGATTTTTTTTATTCAGAATGAATCCTTTTCAGGAACTATCCTTAACAGGAATCTTTCTATTCAGATTGATTTCATCTTCAGGAACAATGCTTTTCAGGAGTTATCTTCTACAGGAAATGGTTCTTCTACAGGAATATGCGCGGCTGCGAGTGACACAAAGAATCTTGAAGTACATCTGTGGAGAAATCATTCAGAGGCAAAAGGAAAAAAACATATAAAGGATGCTTCTTGGAAAGAACAATTGCTCTTTTGATGTGTCTTCTTCAATTGTATACGACTGCCCAGAATGAGATCTTTCACAACATGAGGCTTCGGTTACTACTTCCAAACTACATAATTCAGGGATGAAGATGGATACCTAATTTGGAAAATATTCTATTATATTTTTTTTGTTGGTAAAAGATTTAAAGCTAGCTGGCTTGCTTTTTGTTTTGAAAATGTATTTTCTATAATTGCTATTTATGTTTTATTGTTCATATCAATTTACTTTCTTTTGATTTCGCATACTTTGTTCATACGTTTTTTTTGCTGAGATTTTGGTGGTTGATTAATCGCAGGGAATTATTAATCCTAACTTGACATTATTATAAATACTTACTTATCCTTTTTTTCTCTATAAATATTTCCTGAATTTTCTGAAATTTCTGAATTTTCTGAAATTTCTGGATTTTCTGGATTTTCTGAATTTTCTGAATTTTCTGAATTTTCTGAAATTTTCTGAATTTTCTGAATTTTCTGAATTTTCTGAATTTTCTGAATTTTCTGAATTTTCTGAATTTTCTGAATTTTCTGAATTTTCTGAATTTCCTGAATTTTCTGAATTTTCTGAATTTTCTGGGTTTCTGAATTTTCTGAATTTTCTGAATTGTTTTCCTTTTAATTTAAATTGTAAATTCTGAATTTTCTGAATTTTCTGGGTTTCTGAATTTTCTGAATTTTCTGACTTTTCTGAATTTTCTGAAATTTTTGAATTTTCTGAAATTTCTGAATTTTCTGAATTTTCGGAAATGTCTGAAATTTCTGAGTTTTCTGAAATTTCTGAGTTTTTCTGAATTTTCTGATTTTTTCTGAATTTTCTGAATTTTCTAAATTTTCCTTTCCAGGAAGTACCCTGCAGAGAACTATTCCCTACAATTTTTTTCCTTTCCAGGAAGTATCCTGCAGAGAACTATTCCCTACAAAATTTTTCCTTTCCAGGAAGTATCCTGCAGAGAACTATTCCCTACATTTTTTTTCCTTTCCAGGAAGTATCCTGCAGAGAACTATTCCCTACAAAATTTTTCCTTTCCAGGAAGTATCCTGCAGAGAACTATTCCCTACAAATGTTTTCCTTTCCAGGAAGTATCCTGCAGAGAACTATTCCCTACAATTTTTTTCCTTTCCAGGAAGTATCCTGCAGAGAACTATTCCCTACAAATGTTTTCCTTTCCAGGAAGTATCCTGCAGAGAACTATTCCCTACAATTTTTTTCTTTTCCAGGAAGTATCCTGCAGAGAACTATTCCCTACACAATTTTTCCTTTCCAGGAAGTATCCTGCAGAGAACTATTCCCTACAATTTTTTTCCTTTCCAGGAAGTATCCTGCAGAGAACTATTCCCTACATTTTTTTCCTTTCCAGGAAGTATCCTGCAGAGAACTATTCCCTACATTTTTTTTCCTTTCCAGGAAGTATCCTGCAGAGAACTATTCCCTACAATTTTTTTCCTTTCCAGGAAGTATCCTGCAGAGAACTATTCCCCACACAATTTTTCCTTTTCAGGAAGTATCCTGCAGAGAAATTGTCCCTACATTTTTTTTCCTACCATTTTTTTTTCCAAATAGGCGCCTTCAGAGAATTGTTCTTTAGCAGCATATTCCTGTTCAGGAAGGTTTCGTCAGAAAAGTAGTGCTCTGAGACAATATTGTTTCGTCGAAAATCAACATTCCTGCGAATCTATCAAACACACATAAAAATCAAATTTCACTTCTTATCACTTCTTTTCGCTTATTTTGGCTTATTTTTGACTAATATTCTACTATATTTGCTTATATTTTCCTTATTATGTTATAAGTTCACCTAAAAATTTAGTGGAACTTATAACAAAATATTTTTGAAAAAACAATTTGAACAAGATATTAGAAGGATAATAGTAACTTATAGTATACTTATAAATTCATTAAGTGCCTAAAGTGCAAATATTTGCATTTTGTGGTCTCAGGACTTCTTTTCGGTCCCATCCTCAGCACGATGATATTCCTGCAAGTCGTGTGCTATTGCTTTACTGGTCTTGACTTGGTTAAAGAACAGAGTCTCCAGAATGCTAATCTCAGGAATCTTGGGGATACCAGCCATCACTTGATCCCAATTGCTGATGAATCCGCGTAGGTTGTCACCCTTAAGTTTGACACTGAACAAATCCTGTAGTGAGTAGGTCGCTCCATGCTTGATGTTTGTACTGAAATGTTCATGCATCATAAACAGTACTTGACGGCCCCTCACATAACGATGGTTTGTTGCTTCAGTCTCTTTATAAGTGTCAACCTTTCTTGCGAAATCACCTGTGAGAATATTGGTGAGCGCGGACAGCAATTTGGCATCCAGTGTGGTGAACTTGCCTACGTCACGAAGAGCCCCGATTGTTTGGCCTTCTTTCCAGGTCTCACTTATCCAATCAAATGCTTTATCAGGGTCAGTAGATGCTGACATTACAGCTTCCCTTGTGCGAATCCTCCAATTTCTGTATGACTCCGCATGGGGAAAAGCTGGAACTTTCACAGTGTCGGCTTCTTTGACCTTGTTCTTTTCATGTGACTGGTCCCTGGAACTGCCGAACATGGCTCTCATGCGACGGATGAATCGATGGTCACTGTCATCAGAGTTGTACCCATCCCCGTCTCCATCATCATCATCACCGTCCCCAGGCCCACCTCCCGGTGGGCGTCGGCTCCCCGAAGGGGGCTTCTTCCCACGATTGTCCTTACCACGCTTGCTGTCGCGATCTGCCTGTGAGTCCTTGTCATCATCTGGGGGGTCAAGGTCCTGGCTTTCCACCGGCATCCGATGGTGCAACACTTGTTGGCGGATATGTTGGGGACCGAAGACCAGTTATCTCAGAGACAGGATCCTTATTGTCCATTGGTGCATTTCCTTCCGGGTCAAGCATTTCCCAAATATCTTGGTTGGGTTCCACTGGCTTGGATGCACTTGCTGATGCAAATGACGGCAACGGTGCAGAATACTTGACCTCAGTGGACGGTGGCAGGACGGCAGTGGCGGTTTGGACAATTGGAATCGGCATTGGGCCTATCGTGTCAAGGAGTTTACTCATCCTCATGTTCATGGATTCGGTTTGCAACTGTTGGGCCTTTATTTGCTCACTTTGCTGCTTGATGATGGATTCAAGTTGGGACATCTGCATCTTGCGGTGTTCATCCTGGCGTTCATAGTGATCCCTGAGTGATTGGATTTGTTGTTCCTTCGTTGCATTCGACTGTCTGGCATTTCCGTCTAAAACCCTTTTATATACTTCCCCTTGCTGGGCCAATTCTTCACGAAATTGATTTTCCCGACTCTCTGCGAGCAACATCATGTGTTGCATCCGGGCACTCGCAGCTTGTTCTTCTGCATGGAACCTACCGCTCATTTCGGACATCATCGATTGCACCATGTTTTCAGTGTTGGCTAATGCCTCTCGATGACGTGCTTCGGCAACCTGCTCAACCATCTGTGTAATTGCAGGGTCGTGTGAATTCACGTACACTTCATTGTTTTGTACCTGTCGTAGATTCATGGTGTTATTCACCTCAGTCATCTCATGGTGGTGTACCTCGACAGTGTTGGATTGTACATGATGTGAGCCGGCAGGCATGCCCTCCCGGGATGCGTGAAAGTCATATCCACGGTGTGAAAACCTCTGAGCTCCACTTTGGGGCACAACGGCGCCTGGTGGAAGCGGGACACGGACCTCACGTTTATCACTGCGGGAGCGTTCTGAAGGAGTCTGGGAAGTTGTGTGACTTGGTGCATTGTTTCCAGTTTGGCCATAGTCTGCATCCTCGATCGCCATGGCTTGATGGATCCCGGATTCGCGCGAGCCCTCTGGAGATGGTTTTCCAAAGGGGGCAGACATTTACTTACAAAAGGAAAGTATCTGGCGATACGGCTGATAACCTATATTTATAGGCACCACAGCCACGATCAACCAGGAAGCAACGCACTTGTTTTTCTTGAGCCATAAAGTCATGGATATACAAAGTACACAATCAGGCGTAACTTTACAGGGAGGTAAAGAATACTATACATAAGCTTCATGTAAAAAATAAAATATAAATACAGTATATGTATATAATTGTGCACATGTGTGGTTGATGATAAACCACCACAGAATTTCATAGAATGGCTTACCACCAGCCAGATCACACCAGTTTTATCAATTAGACATCCAACATCGCTGTGAAGCTCACTGCTCCAGGCAGGGATCCACTCTCATGCGCCTGCCCAGGTCATCACATGAAAACATCGACCACGGGACCAACACTACTCATAGTCATGGCCATGGCTGGGAGGTCCCCAGTTGTTTAATGGGAAAACATGGGAGTATGCGATAGCGCTGTGCAACACATATGGCAGACAAAGAACAAATTGTATCGAACAAAAATGTGTATATCCACAATTTCACAATTACCTACATATACTTGCAGTTACACCCTAGAAATTAGTTGTGCACCTTCAAATGCACATGTACATGTTCTTGGCAAGCACATATATATATATATATATACTACAGTACACACACACTACACAGGTATTCTCCGTAGGTAAACTTAAATAATGAAAAGTATATAAATGCCGCGCCCCAACAAAAGACACACACACACGTGGAGGAGAAGAGGCATGTTGCATCTATAAGACTGCCGGTAATACTATATCCCATCACCCCTCAAAGTAAACGCCCATATGTGTCACCTCTATGTGCGAGGTTCGAACGGAAAAACCAAAGATTGCAATGTTTTTTTGTTGCACATCTTCCCAAATCAAACATGAACCCCAAAGTATACAGTCTCCCAAAAACGTTTTATTTATTTAAATGTACATATATATATATAATGTTGACCTACGATGTTTAAACCCCCCCTAAATAAAGCTAACCAGAGCCCCAAAACATATATTAAATGACCCCTAAATAAAGCTATTTTTTTTTGGCCCTAAACCCAGATTTGCCCAGATGGGGCTGACCAAAACCTTTATTCAAAAATGATAGCTGGAAATTTTCAAAAATGATGGATGCTCTTTCTATTCAAAACCTTTATTCAAAATTATCCAAAATCAACTCCAAATCAACTCATCAAGGGTACCCCCCATGAGGTGCCTTAGCACCAATTAGAGTTTGACCCTGAATAAAGCTACTGAGTTTCCCCCTCCCGCTGATCAAGAAATGAATACTAAATCAATACTAAATCAATACTAAATCCATGACATGAATACTAAATCAATACTAAATCCATGACATGAATACTAAATCAATACTAAATCCATGACATGAATACTAAATCTTCTAAATCCATGACATGAATACTAAATCAATACTAAATCCATGACATGATACTAGATCAATACTAAATCAATACTAAAACAATTGTTGGATTCCTTTTTTTTTGAAATTGCATTTTTTGTATTCGTTTTAAATTGTGGTAGTTGAAAACCTTTACATACAAACAAGTTTTATGGTGGCTTTAAGTCTATTTAGGGGATAAGAGAGGGGGGGGCCCTACTTATAAATCAGAGGTGGACATTATACATGGGATATGGCCCAACCACGTTGGGTTCCATGTTAAACTACCCAGGTCACGCCGTTGGGTGGCCTGTGGGTGGTGGCGTCAGCGTCCTTTTCCACATTCAAGCACGCCACTTACAAAGCTCTCCCAACTCCTTGCACATTTGCTCCTTGCAAAGCTTTCCCTGCTCTTTTCCTAGTTGGTGGAACATGCGATGACAACGTAGTATCAACGACGTGGTCGTCAGGCCTGTATCTCCCACCCCACCCACCCAATCCCAACGCGGGTTGCCAGATTTTTGTAGCAAAATTGCAAACCCAAAAAAATCAAAGCACACTTCTGACCCTCGCAGCACACACATTTTTTTTGTAAGCTCACACAGCCAACTCCAAGGCGGAAGAACCCTTTCGCACAGTGCTTTCCCGCCTGCAAACGTCATGGTTAAACATAATGTTTCCATGTGCAAAGCAGAATGAAATTTTCGGTACAGACCTTCATGATAACGATATTATATATATGATATTTGTATAGACCTGCATGAACCGAACCCGGGGTGACTCGCGCTATGTCTATGTTAAGCGACCAAAATGTTCAACCCCTGAGGCAAGGCACTGTTTGACAGGGAATTTTGCTATATCTCAATGTCCAAAATCCTTCGGTGCTTCATTCTTTGACAAACATCTGGCGCAACAATATTCGACGCATCTAGTTGACACCCTTGCCCCTTTTCCATTGCGTTAGCACACGGTGATCCTTACTGCGCTAGTCGGTGCGGTTTCCGCAAGACTGGCACAAGAACAAACATTAGCTCGCTGTCAAATGCTGTCAAAAGCTGATTGGAAATGTCTTGCCTACAGAAGTAGGTAACGGATGTACTTTGACGTAATAGACCTCATGGCACCATAGGAATGAACGCCTGCGCCCCTACGCCTACCTGTCACAGGCTGGCTCAACGGACAGCAGACTCCGGAGTCCGGACATGACCCAAGTATATGCCTCCAACAAGTGGCCCAACTCCTGCCACACTGGCTCGCCAAAACTAATGTCATACACGGGCCTTGCACAAAAGGCGGTGGAAACATTGGGCGACTAAGCCATGGATGCGTGCAAGGCTCTTCCAATGACTCATCTGCCATGGCCTGATCGCGCATTGCAGCACGGAGAGTTTAACACATGATAAATGATACGGTCTTAACAACAAGGTACGCCTGTACAATGCCTCTACAACTGGCCTCCACCTGCACAAAGAGTTGCAATGAAAAAAGGTGATTCATACCTATGTTTTCAACCTAGTCTCTGCATTATAATCTCCGATTTGCACAACCTACACAGCAAAAATATGCAAAAATCTCAGAAATTACCAAGGTGGACAAAGCTGAGGTGCGCGGAGCCGTTGAAGTGTTTGCGACGGGCCGTGGGTCAAATCTCTGCTTTGGTGCTGATCACTACAAAAAAATGGGGAATATCCTTGCCGAAATGCGAGTGCAGGCAAGCGCGAATAAATGGTAATTGCTCCAAACCACCGCGAACGCCGGCGGCACGGAGCAGTGTCGCATCCATTAAAGCTAGCAAAGACAAACTGCGCCCCACAGCATGTTTCCGGAAGCGAATTTGACTGGCAGTGGATTCAGCCATCATCTCCGATGTGAGCCCAGCCATCCGGGTTCTGTGCAGAAGCCGGAGAGCATTCCAGACCTGACGTGTTCAGCCGGAGAGCATGCCAGACCATGCCGAATACTCGTAGTGTCGAGTTGCATGAACCATCATACAATACCTCCCAATATTGTGCGAACGCGGTCTGCCGGGTCATCTGCGTTGCCGCACCCCAAAATATTGTTCCGCACCTGAACCTGACTGGACAGGGTCATCAGTAGGATCCACAGAATGCAGACGCAGTAGCTTGCAAGAATTTAAGAATGTCACCTCCTTTTCTAACGTTCGCCCTCCCACCTTGTACTCCACACTCTTATGGCTCTTATTCTGGCAGGTGCTCCATGCCCGCAACTTCTCCCAGGCAGCAAAACCTGAAACGCTGCACTCCTCCCACACGAAATCTCCGTCTGCCACATCTGACCTGAGATGTAATTCGAACAATTTTCGAATCAACACATACATCTGCGCAAGAAAGACCACAACACCCCGTACAGGATAATCCCCGTACAGAGTACGCAGCCCCCGGCCAAGCTGTAGCGTATTGACAGGTTTGTGGCACAAGGCGACTTGACATGGGAAACCTTCCTCAAGCCCTTCCACATCTTCTACGCGCATTCGCTTCTTCGATCTTTCTGCCCTCTGGGATGTCGCACTCCCATGGATAGCCACAAAGTGTCTGGCACCTTTCAACGTGCTGCGCCAATTTGCAAAATGCGTGCCGGAAGTCTTGCCCTGAATCCCCCCATCCCAATCTGCAAGTAGCTCCTCCAATTTGTCTGCAACTGCTTTCAAACCTAACTGGTTACTGTATCCTCGGTCGCCTCGGCATGCTTCACCAACCCACCTTCCAACACCTGGCCAATCACAAACACCTTTGGTTTGTCCCGCCTCTGTTCGTCGAGTTTCCACAACACACCGCTGAACTCCGGCAACATCACACGACGAAAATGGTCTAACCCTGTGAAAAAACTCAGATTTTGCTCCAAAAAGCTCCGGCAATATCCTTCTTTACGAAAAACAACGACGTGACAACGGAGTATATCAACGACGTGGTCGTCAGGACGTTAATATCCCACCCCACCCCATCCCACCCCATATATACAAAACGCAAAAATGAACAAAAACGCACAGGCCACCCGGCACGGCGTTAGCAACTACCCATCTGATATCATCCAATGCTTCTGGGATTAAAACATATATATTATAGTTAGTAATAATAATATAGTGTTTCTGGCATTATGATTTATTTGAATCAGCCAATATCAACCCACCATCGTCCAATTATAACCCCAAACAAGGCCCAGTTTTGAATATAGGAGCACGCATGACAACAAGCAATTGACAATCGAAACAATGGTGGGATCTTCCTCAATGAATCCAACCAGAATGGAACCAACTAAATTGGTATTTAGGGTGAAATTCCAATAAACAAAACAAATATTCCTACCGATAGTTGTGGGGGCCCGACAGGCAACCCCGACCAATACTCAAACCTCTATAATTGCTGTTCCTTTCACTACGTCATTAAGTCCCCATAAATCCCCATTTCAGGAATCCCAGTAAATCCAATTATATATAGCCATGCATATGTATATATATACACACATATATATATATTTTGCATTTACATAATTAATATACATAAATATTATATATATACACATATGTAAATACATATCTATATAAACAATACATATATTGTAAATCCGCTACAATCCTCCCAGCTGCATCCCAAAACCGTCGTAATGCCATCGCCTAGTCCTGAACAAATACATCGACGTGCGCGGAGTCTGAAACTTCCGGTTTTACAGGCGGTGACCTGACAAAACATTCGCAAAAACTTGTGTGCGCATGCTTCAAAAGATGAAGAACGTCAACATAAATAGTGTGTGTGTTTTCCCCACCTGCCAGGTGAGGTCTCTAGATTCTAGATTTTAACAGAGCTTGCCACACACACACACACGCAAACACACATCAGACCAGAGTAAGATCACAGAAGTGATCTGTTGGGACAGAATCCTTTCACTAACAACAACATTGACGTTCCGGTCCTTGGCTTAGCCAGTTGCCATCGACGAGAAAACGGAAATTGGTGCAGATACGCTGGCTGATCAGGCCATGTATCACAAGGGAAAGCAGAGTGTCTTCGTTGTTGGTAGGCTCTGGACCCTTCTGCCACCCCCTGCAAAAGTAGAAGCGTTACATCTGTTCAGATGTTACACACACAAAACACAACAAACACACACACACACTACGCTACCCTACACGAAGCACACTTTTACAGTACTTTACATCACATTCCACTACATACACTGCACTGCGCTGCACCTGCACTTCACTCCACTACACTACACTACGCTACGCTACGCTACGCTGCACACACACACACCCACACACCCGCACTATGGCAAGCTTGCCAGCTGGGCCCCGACCCGAACCTTATACCAGAATGCCAGATATGTCAGAATGTATGTCAGATAAGATGTTAGATAGAATGCAAGAATATTAAAAAAACATAAAGTGGATAAAGTAAGTTAAACAGTAGCCGCAATCATTTAAATCAAAATAATTTCAAATTTATGAAATAAGTGCTTATCGTCAAACGTAAAAAACAATATAGATCCCCCCAAACAGTCGAAGAAGGTGAAGAATCACGGTCAGCAAACCTAAGTGTGTACTTCAACGCAGTATAACCATATCTAGCTATCCTGTAAAGGAACTGTTCTTGACAATCCTATCTTATATCTACTTCAACTGATTGTAAATGAATAATTTGATTACTGTATATATATATATATATTATATTTAAATTTATATTGCGGGTTCATACAATACTATATATTATACATACGCAATTAGTAGGTAGTATAGTTTACTAAAATTAAGCCTGAGTTCTTTTTGCGTGGTATTGACAAACCTAACATATTCATACATGCAAATGATCGTGTATATGCAAGATATACATACCGTCACATACCCATATGCTGATGAATAAAAAAATCTATGTTATCAACCTACGCACATAGGAGAACATCATGACATATTAGTGAAATATATGAGCTCCAGTCAAAATCCTTTACATCTGAGTAGTTGCTATTGTTATGGTTATCGCTTTTGGGGGGACCTATCGCCTTCCAGGGTTTTATGGATATCAGCATATTCGAGATCCAACATGAAGCCAATATACATCCTAAACAGGCTCAGAAATGGATCGATGATCGAGGAGTTGTTTTGTTGCTTTCAGGTGCTTCGGCAACACTTCATGTTCCTTTCATGTTGCATTCATTTGCATGCATCTTCCTTCATTTTCCTTTCATTTGCATTCATCTTCCTTTCAATTTGTATTCATGTCCCTTAATGTTCCTTTCAATATTCCGTTCATGTTTCTTTCATTTGTATTAATGTCCTTTCATTTTCCTTTCATTTTCATTTCAAGGTGCATTCATGTCCTTTCATTTTTCTTTCATTTGCATGCATTTTCAGTCATTTTGCATTTATGTCCTTTCATGTACTTTCTAAAGTTATGGACATGGCTCTATGGCTTGGCCAGGGGACCGAGTGCAGGTTATCGCTAAATAACCCCTCCAACACGTGACATAGTTCGAAGGAAATGTGCTACAAGAACGACAGACAGAGACAGAGAGAGAGAGAGAGAAAGAAAGAAAGAAAGAAAAAAAGAAAGAAAGAAAGAGAGAGAGCAAGCGAGTTGGATGCCAAATCATATGGTAACTGCAGGAAACAGGGCACCACAGGTTGAATTTCCATCATCGGCTTTGCTCATTCTGTGAATGTGCACAGCAGTATTTGCTTGATTTATGCCAAGTTTAATGGACTGTCGTGATATCGCTTTTGGGGGGGCCTATCGCTTTACAGTGTTTTGTGCACCTCGCTGACAAAAAAACTCCTGCAAGACTAAAGTGGTCTTCAACCAGGTTGACCGTGACTCATATGGCGGTTGATATAAATTCCATTAAATTCCTTTATCTGCAAACGGCCATTCTTCGCAAAAAAAAAACTACTTTCGCGAAACCTTCGCGAACCCCAAGTTTATCTTTCGCAGGGTCTCATGTTAAACATCTTCCGCAAAATCTTTCGCGTAGGTGTAAAACTTTTGCGGAGTCTCATGTTGGAACCTTGGCGGCCTTTGTACTGGACAATCTCTACATGGACCTTTAGATCGACAATCAATTTGTTTATTTATTCTTGTTTGATAACACATCCTACCACATAGTCACATGTTTTGCGTATAGAGTGAGAGAGAGAGAGAGAGAGAGAGAGAGGAGCAGGAAGACATATATACTCATACAACAATATAATAGAATACCTGAGAAGGGGGGAACGAAAGCCAGCATCCCATCTACCCCTATTTTCCACCGTACTTTTCACCCAGAGACCCTTCAATACATTTCACCCATATACTTTTCACCCAGAGATTCTTCACCCAGAAACTCTTCTTGCACATACTTTTCACCCAGATACTTTTCACCCAGAGACTCTTCACCCAGAAACTCTTCTTGGACATACTTTTCAGCCATATACTTTTCACCCAGAGACTCTTCACCCAGAAACTCTTCTTGCACATACTTTTCACCCAGAGACTTTTCACCCAGAAACTCTTCTTGCACATACTTTTCACCCATATACTTTTCACCCAGAGACTCTTCACCCAGAAACTCTTCTTGCACATACTTTTCGCCCATATACTTTTTACCCAGAAACTCTTCACCCAGAAACTCTTCTTGCACATACTTTTCACCCATATACTTTTCACCCAGAGACTCTTCACCCAGAAACTCTTCTTGCACATACTTTTCACCCATATACTTTTCACCCAGAGACTCTTCACCCAGAAACTCTTCTTGCACATACTTTTCACCCATATACTTTTCACCCAGAGACTCTTCACCCAGAAACTCTTCTTGCACATACTTTTCACCCATATACTTTTCACCCAGAGACTCTTCACCCAGAAACCTTCTTGCACATACTTTTCACCCATATACTTTTCACCCAGAGACTCTTCACCCAGGAACTCTTCTTGCACGTACATTTCATCCATATACTTTTTACCCAGAGATTCTTCACCCAGAAACTCTCCTTGCACAGACTTTTCACCCAGAGACTCTTCTTGCACATACTTTTCGCCCATATACTTTTTACCCAGAAACTCTTCACCCAGAAACTCTTCTTGCACATACTTTTCACCCAGATACTTTTCACCCAGAGACTCTTCACCCAGAAACTCTTCTTGCACATATAATGGTCCCACATCGGAGCCTTAATTTTTCCATTGTGCTTCCATCCCATCAATTTCTGTCATTTTACTCTTATTTTACTTGGCATCATTTTGGTCCCACATCAGAGCCGCATTTTTTCCATTGTTTTTTCCATTGTTTTACTCCACTTCTATGTCATAGTCCCTCGATTTTTCCATGGCTTTTCCATCGCTAATGGTCTCACATCGAAGCCACATTTTTTCCATTGCTTTTCCATAGTTTTACTCGAGATCATTTTCCCCTCCATTCCAGTCTCCCCAGTGTTGTTTTCACAGTTTTTCCTCCAGTTTTACTCAATCGTCCCATAGTTTACGCTATCAATTTATCCTTCCATCTCATCAATTTTTCCAGTGTTTTGCCATGGTGCTACTCGATTTCTCCATCATTACCCTTATATTATCTCAGTGTGTCTAACGCTTACCCAAATGCACCTCCCACAATCCCTACCGTTGCACCGTATAAACGGTTTTGCTCGTTTCTTCCATGGTTTTATTTCCGTGCTTCTACTCCATAGTGGTCGCACGTCGAAACCGCAATTTTTCCATTGCTTTTCCATTGTTTCACGCGTGCTTTACGCGATAATGGTCCCACATCGGAGCCTCAATTTTTCCATTGTTTTTCCACCTCATCAATTTCAATCCTTTTACTTTTATTTTATACTTGGCATCATTTTCCAAGCGTTCTACTCAAATTTTCCATTCTTTTCCCATTGTTTTATGTCATATTCCCTCATTTTTTCCATTGTTTTTCTCATCATTTTCCCCTCCATTGCAATCTCCCCAAGTCCAGCTCGGAGGGCGGACCAGGGGGGAATCGATACCCCACCGTCACCCAATTGCCACCTGGTACATAACCCTAAAAAAGTTTACCTCGGTCCACCTTTTTTACCACCTATACCGCCGGACTGAAAGTTAGAATGACCCACCTGCCACCAAAAAAAATCCATTGAAAGTTAGAATGCCCCCCCGAAAATTGTCTTAAAAATTCTACTAAAATTCTACCTTTCAGTCCGTATTATGCTGGTAACTGTGGATAAACATGTTCAAAAATTGTTTGATCAAACTTGCCTACCTGTTGTGCCGGGGCCACCAAACCTTTCTCTTTTTGTAGGGTTAGAATGCCTCCGCAGCATATGCCTCCAAAACATCTGAATTCTATATATAGATTTTTGAATTCTTATATAATATATATATATTATATATATATATATCTTTATATTTATATTTATATCCTACATCAACCAAATCCCTGAAAAAAGCGGGTCGAGGTATCAACACCTGGTTTTGAGCCAGTTTCTGCGAAAAAAACAGGTTTTAGCCAACAAAACCAGGTTTTTGATGAAGCAACTTCGCCACAACCCGTAGAAAAACCGTCGAAAACCTGTAAAATTCATCAAAACCCATAAAAACCCGTAAAATACCGTAGTCGAAAACCGTCCAAAAGCTTGGTTTGCCGGGGCTTGGTTTGCCGGGGCCACCAAACCTTGTTTTTTGTAGGGTTAGAATGCCTCCGCAGCATATGCCCCCAAAACTTCTGAATTCTATCTAGGTTTTGTATAGATAAATGAAATCTTGGTCCCCAATGACGGTTGAGATAAATACTTACCAAAGTTTGATATCATCATCATATATCCTACATCAACCAAATCCCTGAAAAAAGCGGGTCGAGGTATCAACACCTGGTTTTGAGCCAGTTTCTGCGAAAAAAAACAGGTTTTAGCCAACAAAACCAGGTTTTTGATGAAGCAACTTCGCCACAACCCGTAGAAAGACCATCGAAAACCTGTAAAAATTCATCAAAACCCATAAAAACCCGTAAAATACCGTAGTCGAAAACCGTCCAAAAGCTTGGTTTGCCGGGGCCACCAAACCTGCTTTCTTGTAGGGTTAGAATGCCTCCGCAGCATATGCCCCCAAAACTTCTGAATTCTATCTAGGTTTTATATAGATAAATGAAATCTTGGTCCCCAATGACGGTTGAGATAAATACTTACCAAAGTTTGATATCATCATCATATATCCTACATCAACCAAATCCCTGAAAAAAGCGGGTCGAGGTATCAACACCTGGTTTTGAGCTAGTTTCTGCGAAAAAAACAGGTTTTAGCCAACAAAACCAGGTTTTTGATGAAGCAGCTTCGCCACAACCCGTAGAAAAACCGTCGAAAACCTGTAAAAACTCATCAAAACCCATAAAAACCCGTAAAATACCGTAGTCGAAAACCGTCCAAAAGCTTGGTTTGCCGTCACCAAACCTTGTTTTTTGTAGGTTAGAATGCCTCCGCAGCATATGCCCCTAAAACTTACGAATTCTATATAGGTTTTAAATAGATAAATGAAATCTAGATGTGAGCAAACGACGTGTTCTTGGATCGGCGGATGACGATATTGCATTTTTTCTGCATATGCCATTTTTTATTGATCTTTTTTTTGCTGATCATGAACATGTTTTTTCGGGAAAATACCTGCAAATTCTGCATATTTATATTTACAATACGATGTTGCATCTTTTCTGCATATTATGATATGTTTTATTGGTCATGGGTAGATTTGTTTTGCAATTTACATGCATATTCTGCATATTTGCAGTACATGGAAGACACGGGACGGTCGAAAATGCGTCAAAAAAATTGGAGTTTTAGGGGTTTCAGGACTAAATACCTAGGGTTAGAATGCCCGTCGGGGATTTTCCCACGGTATTCCCTACGACAATGTAAATGTTGATTAAACGGAATGGTAACCTCCAAAAAACGGCATTATACACAGACGTTATTGCATTTGTCCAATATTCTGTAATGTTTTATTGATCATGTCTTTTTTGCTGATCATGAGCATTTTTTTGGCAAATACCTGTATATTCTTCATATCTAAATTGTTCAATACCATGTTGCATTTTTTCTGCACATCATGACATTGTTTATTGTTCATGGAAAGATTTGGTTGCAATGTGCATGCAAATTCTGCATATTTGCAGTACATGGAAGACACGGGACGGTCGAAAATGCGTCAAGAATTTTGGAGTTTTAGGGGTTTCAGGACTAAATAAATAGGGTTAGAATGCTCGTCGGGGATTTTCCCACGGTATTGCCGACAAAATGAAATGTTGATTAAACAGGATGGTAACCTCCGAAAACGGCATTATACACATGTATACATGCGCTGTATATATTACATATATGTATACATGTACATACATATTAGATGTGAGTAAACGAGGCGTTCTTGGATCGGCGGATGACGATATTGCATTGTTTCTGTGCATATTCTGTGATTTTTAGTGATCTATACTTTTTTGCTGATCATGAAAATGTTTTGTGGCGAATACATGCATATTCTACATATTTAAAATGCGATATTGCATTTTTCTGCATATTATGACATTGTTTATTGTTCATGGAAAGATTTGGCTGCAATTTACATGCAACTTCTGCATACTTGCAGTACATGGAAGACACGGGACGGTCGAAAATGCATCAAGAATTTTGGAGTTTTAGGGGTTTCAGGACTAAATAAATAGGGTTAGAATGCAGAATGCCCGTCGGGGATTTTCCCACGGTATTCCCCACGATAATGAAATGCTCATTAAACAGGATGGTAACCTCCAAAAACGGCATTATACACAGACAATGTTGCATTTGTGTAATATTCTGTCATTTTTTGTTGATCAGGTTTCTTTTTTGCTGATCATGAGCAAGTTTTTTGGGGCAAATACCTGTATATTCTGCACATTTAAATTTACAATTTACAATACGATGTTGCATTTTTCTGCATATTATGACATGTTTTATTGCTCATGGGTAGATTTGTTTGGAATTTACATGCATATTCTGCATATTTGCAGTACATGGAAGACACAGGACGGTCGAAAATTTCGTCAAGAATTTTGGAGTTTTAGACGGTTCAGGACTAAATAAATAGGGTTAGAATGCCCGTCGGGGATTTTCCCACGGTATTCTCCACCATCCTGAAATGCACAGGATGGTAACCTCCGAAAACGGCATTATACACACACATATATATGCGCTGTAAATATTACATAATATGTATACATGTACATACATATTAATTGGATGATATTAGATGTGAGTAAACGAGGTGTTCTTGGATCGGCGGATGACGATATTGCATTTTTTCTGCATAGTGTGTTTTTTTTGATTGATCATGAGCAAGTTTTTTTGGGCAAATACCTGTTTATTCTGCATATTGTAAATAACAATACGATGTTGCATTTTTTCTGCTTACTATCACATGTTTTATTGGTCATGGGTAGATTCTTTTGAAATTTACATGCATATTCTGCATATTTGCAGTACATGGAAGACACGGGACGGTCGAAAATGCGTCAAAAATTTTGGAGTTTTAGGGGTTTCAGGATTAAATAAATAAGGTTAGAATGCAGAATGCCCGTCGGGGATTTTCCCACAGTATTCCCCACGATAATGACATGTTGATTAAACAGGATGGTAACCTCCAAAAACGGTATTATACACAGACGATGTTGCATTTTTGTAATATTCCGTCATTTTTTGTTGATCATGTTCTTTTTCTGATATGAGCAAGTTTTTTGGGGCAAATACCTGTATATTCTGCACATTTAAACTTACAATTTACAATACGATGTTGCATGTTTTCTGCAAATGTTTACATTGTTTACTGTTCATGGAAAGATTTGTTTGCAATTTACATGCATATTTGCATACTTGCAGTACAGGAAGACACGGGACGGTCGAAAAATGCGTCAAACATTTTGGAGTTTTAGGGGTTTCAGGACTAAACAAATAAATAGGGTTTTAATGCCCGTCGGGGATTTTCCCACGGTATTCCCCACGATAATGAAATGTTGATTAAACAGGATGGTAACCTCCAAAAACGGCATTATACACAGACGATGTTGCATTTTTGTAATATTCCGTCATTTTTTGTTGATCATGTTCTTTTTCTGATATGAGCAATTTTTTGGGGGCAAATACCTGTATATTCTGCACATTTAAATTTACAATTTACAATACGATGTTGCATGTTTTCTGCAAATGTTTACATTGTTTATTGTTCATGGAAAGATTTGTTTGCAATTTACATGCATATGCTGCATATTTGCAGTACAAGGAAGACACGGGACGGTCGAAAATGCGTCAATAATTTTGGAGTTTTAGGGGTTTCAGGACTAAATAAATAAGGTTAGAATGCCCGTCGGGGATTTTCCCACGGTATTCCCCACGATAATGACATGTTGATTAAACAGGATGGTAACCTCCGAAAACGGCATTACACACAAACGATATGGCATTTTTCAATATTCTGTCATTTTTGATTGATCATGTACTTTTTTTACTGATCATGAGCAATATTTTTTGGGCAAATACCTGCATATTCATGCATATTCTACATATTTAAATTTACAATTTACAATACGATGTTGCATGTTTTCTGCAAATGTTTACATTGTTTATTGTTCATGGAAAGATTTGTTTGCAAATTACATGCATATTCTGCATATCTGCAGTACAAGGAAGACACGGGACGGTCGAAAATGCGTCAACAATTTTGGAGTTTTAGGGGTTTCAGGACTAAATAAATAGGGTTAGAATGCCCGTCGGGGATTTTCCCACGGTATTCCCCACGATAATGACATGTTGATTAAGCAGGATGGTAACCTCCGAAAACGGCATCATACACAGATATACATATGCGCTGTATATATTACATATATGTACATGTACATACATATTAGATGTGAGTAAACGAGGTGTCTTGGATCGGCCGATGACGATATTGCATTTTCTCTGCATATTCTGTCAATTTTAGTGGTTATTTTTTTGTGCTGATCAGGAGCATGTTATCTTGGCGAATACCTGCATATTCTACATATTGATTATACATGATTGTACGATATTGCATGTTTTCTGCATATTATGACATTGTTTATTGTCCATGGAAAGGTTTGGTCGCAATTTACATGCAAATTCTGCATATTTGCAGTACATGGAAGACACGGGACGGTCGAAAATGCGTCAATAATTTTGGAGTTTTAGGGGTTTCAGGACTCAATAAATAGGGATAGAATGCTGTCCCGGATTTTTTTAAGGGTTTCAGGACTAAATAAATATGGTTAGAATGCCCGTCGAGATTTTCCCACGATATTCCCCACGACAATGAAATTTTGATTAAACAGGATGGTAATCTCTGAAAACAGCATTACACACACATATATATATATATATATGTACGATGGACCTTTATGTACTATTTGAACGTTTGCATGTCGAAAGGATTTTATTGAAATTATACCTCTTTCTGGAGAATCCCTACTAGTTAATCTATATACCAAAAAGAAAGAAATGGAATTCAAAAAATTCAAAAAATTCAAAAAAAATGAATACATATTTTTTTTGAATTTTTTGAATTTTTTGAATTCTTTTTGGGACTTTCATTTTTTTTGAATTTTTTGAATTTTTTGAATTCAAAAAATTCAAAAAATTCAAAAAAAAGTGAATACATATTTTTTTTTGAATTTTTTGAATTTTTTGAATTCAAAAAATTCAAAAAATTCAAAACATTCAAAAAAAATGAAAGTCCCAAAAAGAAAGAAATGGAATTCAAAAAATTCAAAAAAAAATGAATACATATTTTTTTGAATTTTTTGACTTTTTTGAATTCCATTTCTTTCTTTTTGGGACTTTCATTTTTTTTGAATTTTTTGAATTCAAAAAATTCAAAAAATTAAAAAAAAAAGTGAATACATATTTTTTTGAATTTTTTGAATTCAAAAAATTCAAAAAATTCAAAAAAAAATGAAAGTCCCAAAAAGAAAGAAATGGAATTCAAAAAAATCAAAAAAAAATGAATACATATTTTTTTGAATTTTTTGAATTCCATTTCTTTCTTTTTGGGACTTTCATTTTTTTTTGAATTTTTTGAATTCAAAAAAATCAAAAAATTCAAAAAAAAAGTGAATACATATTTTTTTTGAATTTTTTGAATTCAAAAAATTCAAAAAATTCAAAAAAAAAGTGAATACATATTTTTTTTTGAATTTTTTGATTTTTTTGAATTCAAAAAATTCAAAAAAAAGTGAATGCATATTTTTTTTTAAATTTTTTGAATTTTTTGAATTCAAAAAATTCAAAAAATTCAAAAAAAAATGAAAGTCCCAAAAAGAAAGAAATGGAATTCAAAAAATTCAAAAAATTCAAAGAAAAAAGAATACATATTTTTTTTTTGAATTTTTTGAATTTTTTGAATTCCATTTCTTTCTTTTTGGGACTTTCATTTTTTTTTGAATTTTTTGATTTTTTTGATTTTTCTCGTGCCTTAAGGCGGGCCCAATGTTTTTTTGACCCCTGACCCTGTTTTTTTGACCCCTGGGCACCTGTTTTTTTGACCCCTGGTTTTTCTGACCCCTGACCTTGTCCGACTGGCCCTCGTGCCTCAAAACTGGCCCTCGTGCCTCAAGACTGGCCCTCGTGCCTCAAGACTGGCCCTCGTGCCTTAAGACTGGCCCTCGTGCCTTAAGACTGGCCCTCGTGCCTTAAGACTGGCCCTCGTGCCTTAAGACTGGCCCTCGTGCCTTAAGACTGGCCCTCGTGCCTTAAGACTGGCCCTCGTGCCTTAAGACTGGCCCTCGTGCCTCAAGACTGGCCCTCGTGCCTCAAGACTGGCCCTCGTGCCTCAAGACTGGCCCTCGTGCCTTAAGACTGGCCCTCGTGCTTCAAGACTGGCCCTCGTGCCTCAAGACTGGCCCTCGTGCCTTAAGACTGGCCCTCGTGCCTTAAAGACTGGCCCTCGTGCCTTAAGACTGGCCTCGTGCCTTAAGACTGGCCCTCGTGCCTCAAGACTGGCCCTCGTGCCTTGAGACTGGCCCTCGTGCCTTAAGACTGGCCCTCGTGCCTTAAGACTGGCCCTCGTGCCTTAAGACTGGCCCTCGTGCCTTAAGACTGGCCCTCGTGCCTTAAGACTGGCCCTCGTGCCTTAAGACTGGCCCTCGTGCCTTAAGACTGGCCCTCGTGCCTGCCTCAAGACCGGCCCTCGTGGCTTAAGACCGGCCCTCGTGCCTTAAGACTGGCCCTCGTGCCTTTAAGACTGTGGCAGCGTCTCTGCATCTTGAATTGTTCCCAATAATTTGTCTAATAGTCTCAGATTTTTAAATTTGTCTAATAGACAAATTTTAAAAATTTGTCTTAGACAAATTTTTGCTCGACAAATTTGTCTAAGACACCAGTCTTAGACAAATAAAGTTGTCTAAGGCAGATTTTTTGCCAATCCTCCGTGAGGAAGTTTCGAGGAAATTTCCTTGAAATTTCCTCGTGTGTTTTGTGAAACTGCCTTCAAACTACCTCATGTTTTAAAGGGAAACTTCCTCACTTTTTTGGGGATTTTTGGGGAAACTGCCTCACTATTTCTCTTACTCTTTGATACTTTTTGCACACCCTCCACCAAATGATAGAAAAATGATAAGGTAGTTTGGAGGCAGTTTTGGAGGCAGTTTTGAGGCAGTTTTGAGGCAGTTTGAAAAAACTGATGTAGTTTCAATTTGGCTAAGACAAAAAAAACTGTCTAAGACAAATATTTTTTGTCTAAGACAACTTTTTTTTGTCTAAGACAAATTTTCAAAATTTGTCTTGGACAAAAAAAAGTTATCTTAGAAAAAAAAAGTCTACCTAATAGTCAGATTTCTACAGAATAGGGATTAGACAAATTTTTGTCTTAGCCAGTCTATTGGGTTGTGACTGTTGCACAGCCCTTTCAGTTTCAAGCTCGGTCACGCTGCGCTACTTGTTAGCCATGCCTGTCAAATATGGGCTCGGTGCTGCGGTGGATTATGAGGACAGCAATGGCAGCACACATCGCCTTTTTGTCTATGGGATTGCGTTAGATGGAAAATATCTACTTTCCCGAAGCGCCTAGGTTGCACTTTAAGTTGTGCACCCTGTTCCTTGACTGTTTCGAATGGATTGAGTTGATGGGTACTGATGGATATAGATGGGGCATATAGTTTTAATGCGGCCAACAAGACGGGGTTTGTTACTCAAGTATTCGGGGATCATTGTCTAATGAGTGGGAGTCCTAATAGGTAACATATATTTTTTTGACACTTGGTTTCTGTTGGCGAATAGCATGGAATTGATAAGGTTTAAGACCCGAGTAGTTGCCCTTCCTCTGCAAGGCTCAAAGGTGCCCCCCCCAAACCAAAAAGTTTTTAAATGACGAAGTATTCACCAACAACCCATAGTAGAGGGTAATAATCATCTACTATTTGGATCTAGTTGGGATTGTCAGCTTTTAGGAGGTTGACTGAATCCTCAAGATTTTTCGGTGATCTGCCGGCCCATGCTTGGAGGTGTTCACCGTCAACCAGACTGTGAGTCGTGGATCCCAGAGAGCCGGTTGAAGGCGCCGCTCACATCGTTCCCCAAACAGTGTGCCACACCTGGGGTTCTTACGGCCGGCATCTTCCCTGTCAATTTCTAGGAGCTTGCGAAGAGATCTTGCCACGGAGACATCCTGTAGAGATCTTGTATAGAGGGCTCTTAGAGACACCTTGTGCAGAGATCGCCAAGAGGCATCTTCCAGGTCTTGCCAGGAGAGCTCGTATAGAGAGCTTGTACAGAGATCTTGCCAAGAGACCTCTTATAGAGATCTTGCACAGAGATCTTACCATGAAATCTCTTATAGAGTTCTTGTACAGAGGCTCGGTGAGGAAAGTAAAGTCTTGCTCGGAGATCGTTGATAGCTAGCTTGATCAGCGATCTTATTTTGAGATCCCTTACAAAGATTTTTCCGTGGAGATCTCCTGTAGACACCTTGTACAGTCGACCTTCGCGGAGATCTTGCACAGCAGCTTCTACAGAGAACCTGTCAAGGAGATCTTGCGCACGATCTTGTATGGAGATCTTCACAAAGGTAACTTGCAACACAATGCTTTCACTACTAGGGTCGCTCTTGTCCTGCTAGCTTGTGGCCAATTTTTTTAAAGACCCTTTCCACCTTCCCCTTTCGAATCGTAACTACGCACTGTTTGGGGTCTGCATTCTTCCGGCAGGCGGTGCCAGACAGTGCTTGTGAGACACCTGGCTTCGCTGGCTTCGCTGGCTTCGCTGGCCTCTGACTACAGGGTTCCTGATCGGCAGTCAGCTCGTATTCATATGCTATGCTGCTATGTTTCATGCAACCGAATGTGTTGTCATTATGGCGTAGAAGCAAACTCACAGTTCCCCCTTTGAACCGGACTAAGCGACAAACTAAGCTCAGAGTTGCACACCTGATGGCTGATGCTTGTCAATCAATTTCTCTTGATGGATTTTTGCGTTTCTTGTAGGTTCTTGTTGCGAGCTAATGTTTGCCATTGGGTTGTACCATCACTTTCTTGGGTGCAACACGTGCACGAAGATTTTCAAATTATTGCTAGTTGATTCGCATGGACATTCTCACGTTTTGCCAGTTTCACCTCCCATGTGTGATTTCCTCTTCCAGTCTTTGGTTAGATCAAGCCTGCAATGATTTGATTTCCAGTTGACTTTCACTTCGCCCTCCATGCAGGATTTCAATGAGATCCGAAGCAACCGAACTCTTGTTCCATCATCTTGTTCGGCGCCTCGGCTGCTTGAAATATTCAGGGCAGCCCAAAATGGAATGTTGAAGAAAACATTAAGTAGTGTGTTACCATATTCGTGCGCGAATATGCTAACACGGGTTTGTTAACAAGTTAACATGATTTGTCTTCTAAATGGCGAGTCGGGCGTCGGACGCAGCTAATTGCTGGCTCACCACAATGAACAATTGATGGTTACATGGGGTTCTGGTGAATGGCGTGCTTTGGGAGTTTACTAGGCAAGGGAATTGCATAAAGAAAAAGCTCATATAGATAGATGGATGGATGGATAGATAGATAGATAGATGGATGGATAGGTAGATAGATTGATAGATATGAATCAATGTTGCGAATCAGTTAATATGTTGCCGACCAAGTGTGAGAAGAAATGCTAGGTAATATGGTTCGTAAAAAACAACAACAGCACAACGAAGTAAAATAACAGCGTAACAATGTGTATACGGCAAAGAACCTCCAGGTTAACCCTTGCAAAAGCAACACTCCTGCATGTCAACGTGCAAAAGCACAGCTGTCCTGCAGCTTGAGGCCCAGCATTGTGTCAGGAGCTAAAGCATCACAGACAAAAGGCATCCCTCCCATAGAGAGCAAGCAAATACTCATAGCAGAACAATGCACAGCATGAAGCCTCCAGGTTAACCCTTTGGTTCACCTGGAACTTCATGTGGTAGTGGAGCAGCACTGCTGAGTGCAAGCGTGCACAAGCAGAGTTGTCCTGCAGCTTGAGGCCCAGCAGTGTGTCAGGAGCCACAGCATCACAGACAAAAAGGCATCCCTCCCATAGAGAGCAAGCAAATACTCATAGCAGAACAATGCACAGCATGAAGCCTCCAGGTTAACCCTTGGGTTCACCTGGAACTTCATGTGGTAGTGGAGCAGCACTGCTGAGTGCAAGCGTGCACAAGCAGAGTTGTCCTGCAGCTTGAGGCCCAGCAGTGTGTCAGGAGCCACAGCATCACAGACAAAAGGGCATCCCTCCCATAGAGAGCAAGCAAATACTCATAGCAGAACAATGCACAGCATGAAGCCTCCAGGTTAACCCTTGGGTTCACCTGGAACTTCATGTGGTAGTGGAGCAGCACTGCTGAGTGCAAGCGTGCACAAGCAGAGTTGTCCTGCAGCTTGAGGCCCAGCAGTGTGTCAGGAGCCACAGCATCACAGACAAAAAGGCATCCCTCCCATAGAGAGCAAGCAAATACTCATAGCAGAACAATGCACAGCATGAAGCCTCCAGGTCAACCCTTGGGTTCACCTGGAACTTTATGTGGTAGTGGAGCAGCACTGCTGAGTGCAAGCGTGCACAAGCAGAGTTGTCCTGCAGCTTGAGGCCCAGCAGTGTGTCAGGAGCCACAGCATCACAGACAAAAGGGCATCCCTCCCATAGAGAGCAAGCAAATACTCATAGCAGAACAATGCACAGCATGAAGCCTCCAGGTTAACCCTTGGGTTCACCTGGAACTTCATGTGGTAGTGGAGCAGCACTGCTGAGCATCCAAAGACAAGGACACTTGCCATGAAGAGCGCATGTTGAAATTGCATAGTAGCAGCGCCGAGTCTGAGTCAGCAATTTGTTTTCTTTGAATGACCAATCCTGTGGTTTCTGATATGCAGGGCGTGGACTCGAATTACTAAGCAATGCTTCATCAATTCTCTATGCATCTCATCGTTTACGGTGGAAACGCAATATTGTTGCGAATGGCGTCGCCAGCAACGGCTTTGCAGGTGGCAGGTGGCGGTGACCAAGCGCCCTATGATATGGTAGATAAGCTGCTGCAGGCAAGATCGCGGGGCTGCAGTCCATTGCCTTTGCAAAACTCATGGTGCGTAGTAAGTACAGACAGTTCGGTAGATAAGAGGTGGGAAAAGGACAAAGCTACCAATGTCGCCGCAAGACTGCAATGCTGTCGCTCGCATCGCCGCAGCAACTTCGCCTCTAGCGTTTTGTCGCAACTTCGCTTACTTCGCCTCCAACACTTGGGTTGCCATGATGCCTTTTGATCCTCTCGGATTGGCAGCTGAGGGTGTGCGCAACTTGGGGTGCTACCATGGCGCGGCATTGTTGCTGCATATGTGTCGTAAGCCATCCCGATGTGCCTCGGCCGCAAACATCGGTGCTGCTAAGTAAAGATACATTCTGTCTATGTCATGGACTGGGATGTGCCGTTCCTTTTTCGTTCAGCTCCCACCGCTTGCATGCCCAGGTGCTGACGAAAGCATGAAGTTTAACCAACGAGGCCACATTGAAGGCCTGTTGTTTGCACATGGCATCTCTTGATGGCAGCTACTGAGGCATGATTCATGATGTTGAAAACATGAACTGTATAGCCATTGTTCCGGGTTCGCCAAAATAGGGTGCAAGGTGACAATTGCTTTTAAGTTTGAAAGCTGTGTGAAGGACGGTGGGGGCCTCTGGTATGGCGAGGAGATGTGGATTGCGTGGAGACGGGCTGGTGTCATTAACTTAAGAAACGTGAGCGGGTAGCAAAGTCTCAAAGCGGCAAATGACTAGACGTTGCTTCATGTGCGGTATAGGCGATGGTCCTTGCCTGAGTGCCCCAAGCAGCCGCACTCAGGCCAATATTTAATGGTTGCAGTGGTTGATCGATTGCGCCGGAAGCAAGACGAGCATGCGTCTTGGTGACCCTTGGTTTAGAACCTCATGGATTAACATGGGCTGCCCGAAGCTGACGGTGCTTGTGTGTGTTTGTTCTGTGTGTGCTGCACTGCTAGACCCATCCAGGCAGATACTTTATGGAATCCATTCGGAAGCGTCTGGAGCACGAGTGCGATCATGAATGCCGTGAGCAAGGACGCTGTCCCTTGGACGCATATGATATGCCTTCCGCCTGCCAAACTTCTGTCTGCCTTGCCTGGGGCTTGCCTGCCCGTGGCGCTTCTTCAGGGAAGCGTTTCTGCATTGGGAAGCGCTGGGAGTGCGAGATTGCTTGCGAGAAGAGTGCGACGACTGGCTTGTGGCAGAATACTCGTTGGTGTCAGTGGCCCTAGCTTTGTGCCATACAGATTTTGTTCCTGTATAACACTTGTAAACAAAGTTTCTTCCTATGAGTGGCCCTTACCTTCGAATTCTGTGTTGTTTGTTGCAGGTGATGGCCTCGTCCAGAAAATTACCTCCCGGCTCTGTTCGACGGCCCGGCTGCCAACGTCCTGTTCTCACTCTTGGCGTCGCCTGGCGCGACCTGTCTTCTACAGGAGGTTTCATGGATGGCGCTTTGCCTGCACGTAGAGAGGAAAAACGTAGAAATTCCAGCGGTTCATGCTGGTCCATTGGCAAGCAAACTGTCCTCCACCCAGGGGCCCTGGCAAGAAGGCGGATGACAGCAGCCTCCCTAAGTCCCTTGGTCCAACTAATTTACACGGTGCTTGCAAAACTTGAGTAGAACACAAGAGCTTCTGTCTACTAAAAAACACCAAAGAAGCAAGTAGTATTCAATCCGCCAGTGTGTCAGGACAGGCTGCGATGAGTCGGATAAGAAGCTTGGCAGCAAGTATAACTTCAATATGATGGATGCATGACTTGTCCTTGTGGCTCACCTTTGTTTGCTACACATTGTCTGCGACGCAGGTGCTTTGCCATGGATGCCCTCCTGCCACTTAGCTTCAAACAGTGCCATCCAGGCTTGGAACAACAGTTTAGCTGCTTCTGCTTGCCAGTCTTCATGAGGTCACAGCAAGGAGCCGCATACAGCAGATTGCGGGAGTATCTTTTTTGCAGTGATGTATGGAACAAAGAAACATTGCCACATGCAAGTGCAAAATACGACGTGGTCGATAAAATTCCGCATTCGAGGCCGGGCATTACCAAGCGTCAGCGGCGACGTCGCTACGAAGACGTGTATTGGACCAATGTCCATGTCAATGCCATCAAATCCCGGACTCGGAGATTGAAGCGCATGGACAAGGCCGCAGACGCAATCTTCGATGAGTACGCAGAACTTGTTGCTCAAGAACGTCTCCATTGCCTCTTAGATGCAAAGAAGGTCCTTCATGTCAGTGCTCCGGTTAGCGTCTATGTGACGATGTCATGGCTCCCTTCAGGTCCGCGTGAGAAGGCGCAGCCAGCGCGTGGCAAGTTGTCTGACTTCAAGCTACCGATGCTATGTAGCTGCAGTGATGGCATGTTGTTTTCAGGTTCATTGTTCAAGTTCTTTGTTCGCACCATTCTACAAACACAGGTAAACGCAGGCGGTGTTGGCATATTGGACAGGACTTTGTGGAAGCTGATAAACACAAACAATTATCAACCCGGTAACAGCAACCACTCACAAAAAGGACATCATTGGATTAAGGGTAGTTGGAAGATCGTAGATGAGTGCAATCCCAGGAAAAAAGCTTCGGTCGAAATGCCCTTCAAGGACACCTGCCTGGTGGACGCCTTCCGCTCCATTGGTATCAAGGTACCTTATACGGGCCCCGGTCCATTCTGGGCCGTGTCTGACGGAGCCAAAATGTTGGAGCCTTTGGGGCAGCTTGGCGGCCATTGGAGCATGTTGTCGGGATTATTCAGTCGAGCAATGCAGGTTTGCTTAATTGTCGTCCCTGCATCAGGTATATTATTACTATGCTCAGGGTAGCCCCGTCGGTGCTTCCAACTGGGAAGTACGTGCTGTATCGCCGCAATCATTTCCAAGGCTTCCGGGCCTTTTCTGATGGCACTTGTCGGTTGCAAACGTCGTGCAGATGCCACATCGGCATTGATTGTGACGCCAATAAGTTCGATACGAGCTCATTCGAGGCCATCTTCCAGGTCATCCCCCTGCGGGCTGACAGAGCGGTTGATGCCTGCTCGCCCATCGATTTCCAGGGCGGAGCCCTAACGCAACCTACTTCGGATGCATCTAGCACTAGCACGTTGTTTGAGCAGCCAAATTTCCTGGACAGTGAGTTTTCCAGTCCCAGATCCTTGGTTGGCTCCAAGCCTGTCTCAGTGCCAATCTTCATGCTTTTCCCAGATTTCCTGGAAAGTCGCATTGCTGCCTTTGAAGGGCTGTGTGCTGACTACATAGCGCTGTTGACAGCCAAGCCGGAATTGTGGACCCGCATCCCATGTCCATTCCTCCACACGTCTCAGTCAGAATGGAACAGCTGCCTGTCATCCACCCGCAGCTTGTTCTGTAGCAATTTGATATCCGAAGTGGGCTCAGTGGAGGAAAGCCGCGTGAGCAAGAGATTGCGCTTGTATATTACGCTGCTGCGCCAGAATCGGCACCAAATTGCCAGCGGCGGTGTCAGCTTGAAGGCCATCCCCAACCCATGCGACCACAATGTCAGCAAAAGGCAGTGGGAAAGGGCTTGCAAACACTGGCGGCAAGATGCGCGGGGCGGATCTGAGGTGGAAATTTTGGGGCGGGAGCAGAATCCAAATTGTATCTTGCAGGACAGTGCCCTAATTCACGCCATTTTTCATCGCAACGCGATTCCAGCTGGATGCTTGCAGGCCGCATCTCACATTGCCGCTAGCCAGACAGACCCAGTAGGCGCATTGGAGATGCTCCGGTCAGCCCCTGATCGAAAGCTGCCAGACCATGAAGGCCTACGGCCCATCCATCATACCATGTGCACAGATTCCAGCCAACAGTTCGGCACGCTCCAGGTTTTGATCTGGTTCGGTGCAGATGTTTTGAGCCAGCATTTCCCCGGTGATTCTGGATTTTCCTTGGCCCCGCCTGGGCTATGCATAGCTGTCTGCATGGATGAGTGCTGGTATAGGCTGCCCATGTTTGAGGTGTTGGCGCGGCACACGGAGGAACTAGTGGATTTGTGTGGGCGTTCTGCTTTGTGGAACACTTGCAAGATCATGAGACAGCAAAGCTTCATGTTCCCATTGGCCGACGATGTTGAAGGCGGTAGTGAAATTGTCTCGTTCCAGATGGCTTGCACAGGAGTGACGGTTTGTGCCTTGTTCGTATCAGATGACGACACCATCCTGACCTTAAAGCAGCAGGTTGCCTTGCATCTAGGGCACCTTCCCTTCGCTGTTGTTTTTCTGGTGGACAATGAAGTTGTTCCATTTGCGCAGACATGGGCCAGAGCTGGATCCCCGCCACTTATGCACGTGATTCTTAAACCCAGGACCAACTGTCACAGACTTGCCTTATCAAAAGCCATCCAAGCGCAAAACCACAATACAGTGATCGACCTCCTCAGTAATGGCCAAGAGCCAGATTGCATGGGCTTGATCGACCGCACTCGCCGCTTAGAGCCAGTATTGGTGACTGCAGCTTCAGCCGGCTTCTTCTATTCTGCATTTTTGCTCCTCAATGCATGGGCAGACCCTAATATTGCTGGCAATGACCGCCGGACTTCCTTGCATTTTGCCGTTCTCACACATTCGCCAATGACTGTGCAGGTTTTGCTGGCTGGAAGGGCTGATGTGCATGTGAGGGATTTGCATGGCGAAACCGCTTTACATTTTGCTGCCATCAGCGAGAACGTGGCTTTCGTGAAACAGCTGATCATGGCAGGGGCTGACCCTTTGACTCCCAATGAGGAAGGAGATGTCCCGCTACTTTGGGGCCGTGAAGTGGACACTAAGGGTGCCCTTTTGGAAGGCTGTTGGCATGACATGTCGTATACCATGCTCTTTCTCTTAAACTTGCGAACCTTGTCAGCCTATACAACTTGCAGGCCATTGGAAAAGCTTTGCAAGTGCATGCGCAAGCTGCTCTGTGAATATGTCTTGCACGATGAAGCTGACTTCCAAGGAGGGGCCGAGTCAAACGCACCAACGGAGCGCCTTTTGCACTTGTACTTGTTTCGCAATCCGCTCCCTGCAGATCGGCCCCGGGTGTGGCATCAATTGCAATTGTTTCAGTTATATGTGGAGCCTCTCCAGCCCACATTGCAGAAATTCCCGAGATTGTTTTGGATTTTGCCGGTGCCATTTGATGTCTCGCAAAGCAAGGAACAGTGGAAGGTGAAGCTGTTTGCTGCCTCCACGTTTTTGAATTTGCTGCAGAAGGGCGAAGTCGTGAAGCTGGAGGGTGCCCTCATCACCTGGTTTTGGCCAGAAATTTTGCAGGACATGTCCTTATTGGACATTCTTAGCACAAGGAACACATCATCCAGCGCACGTTCTAGAGCGAGGCAGCTATCTACTGCTGTCCTCTTCTTCTCAGTGCTGGCCACACCTTTGCCGCAGACCACCCCAAAGAAATTGAGTTCAATGGGGACAAACATCTGTCATCGTTGGGTTCTTCTGCAAAGATTTTTGCTCAGCAACAACCACCGCAAACCCAAGAGAGAGCAGCCTAGAGGAAATCCCGTTTTGTTGCTGTCAGCAGCCCTGCGGCAGGAACTTGCACGACCCGCAAATTTTGAGGATAGGCAAGGTGGCGCAGAAGATGTGAGCCAAGGTGGCACAGAAGATGTGACCCGCCGAATCTTGGAGAACAGGGGCGTGGCCCGTTCCCGCAAAATGCTGAAGTTGGTGCAATGGTCGCATGGACTTGGAATGGAGTTGCCGTTGCGGGGAGACAGCGTGGATGCTATGGTTCCCTATCGTCACGAACATTTTGCTCCCTGCGTAGACATCACAACTCTGGCATGGCTTCACCCCCATGACAGAGACCGTCACGTTCGGTTCGAGTCTGAAGGCCACGTGTATTACATCCGTGGCAAGCAGACCAATGGATCTGTGACTGGGTTGATCCATGCCTTGGCACGACCATTCGATGCCGACGAAGTAATTTCCAATATGATGGCAGGTGACAGATGGCCTCGCGCAGGCTATTTGCGACCATTCTTAGGAGAGACTGTATTGAAGCGCGTCCGCCAAGTTGATGCAGACCTTGTGCTTGCTCTCCTGGACTCCCCCCGCAATGATACATGGATCTCCAACCGGCTCCAGAGCCTGCGGACGAACTTTCCAGAGATTGTCCAGAGTCTGGTATTTGGCCCGCATGAAATCAAGCGCATGTGGGAAGCCAACCGAATTGATGCTGCTCTTCGAGGCACCCACATGCATTTTTGGTTTGGAGCGCATGTGAATGGATATGTGGTGCCAAAAACAAGTCCAGAATTCTCGATGCTTGAAACCTTCTTACAAGACATGCAAGGGTGGCGCGCCTTCCGCACGGAATGGGTTATTTTTGGTGAGGAAGAGAACATTGCTGGGTCAATCGATCTCACTGCACAAAACCCAAATGGGCAGTTGGCACTGATTGACTGGAAGCGGACCTCCAGCCTAGCATCGAAATTCTCTTCGCCGTGGACGATGCTACCGCCTTTAGATCATGTTCCGGACTGTGCTGGGTGGCATTACCGGCTCCAACTGAACATTTACAGGTATATTGTGGAGAAATACTACGGCTTTGAGGTGGCTATGATGCTAGTGGTTTGCACCCACCCCGACCAACAATTGCGGCCTTTCATCGACCATGTGCCGCGTCTCGACAAGGAGATTGAAGTCGTGATGAGTTTGCGGCGGGACAAAGCACATGCTGTTGATGTGTCTGGAGGATCAGATTTTGAGGAACAACTTGAGAAAGAAATGGATTGGCTGAATGAGCAGGCGAAAGCCGAGGAGGCGGCTAGTAGGAGAGATGGGAGGGGTGGGCCAGAGGGACCGGAAGAAGCACAGCAACCTGAAGGACTTGCAAGTCAAGCTCTTGAGGATGATGGAGCAAACCCACTGCCAGAAGTAGATGATGCAAATCTGAGACAATGCAAGAAGCGCCGCTTGCTTCCTGGAGCTGCTCAGTCCATGCCGAAGTTTCAGAAAGAATTTGACAGCTTGCGGGCTGCTGCAAATACATCTCTGCAGCAGGCGTCAATCAAAAAGCCTGAGCAGAGCCATTCCCTTTTGCAACAGAGCAGCTACATGATCAAGCAGGTGCGTGCTCGCAAGCCACAATGGCCTGAGCAGCTTGTGCGCTTGGTGGCGTGCGCTTGCGTTTTGCCCCACATGCGGCTCTGCGATGCCTACCTCCGGGAACATATTTACTTGATCTGGCTGATGGAAGGTGGCCGCTACCTTCGTGTCCACAACGGACAATGCTTTCTGTACCATGATTGCGGGGCTTTCCAAGTCTTTCGCGGAAGCCCGCCGGAACAAACAGTTGCCCGGATCAAAGAGTTCATACTTCAAGTCGAAGGGTTTTTTCGAAGCATCCAAGGAGCAGTAGATCGAACACAGGAGAGTATAGTGCAAATGGTAGAAGGCATGGGAGGCAGATGCGAATGGAGATATAAAGGTGCTACTTGACAAGTGGATATCTGCCGCGCTCTTCATGAAGCAGCTTCCGCGCGGCCGCAGAGCGCCTCAATTTGATGAAGTTGATGATGCGGAACCAGAAGCGGCGGCAACTGGTGATGCAGGAGGGTGGACCCAATCCATTGCTATCGCCCTAAGCAAGTTGAGCGTAACCCTGCAAAAGGAAGTCATGGATGATAAGATATATGGTCTCATGATTGAATGGTGTGAAACGCCTTGCCAGAAGCAAGCTGGCTGTGCGTACAAAGATATATGCGTTGTGTATGATTCAAATGAAGAGAATGTGGAATTTGTGCAGCCAAGCCACGACAACAACCTCTACACATTGATCCCGCATGCCTTAAAGCCTTCTTTGCCGGATCCCGTCCTCCAAGCTGCGAGCTGCCGTTTGGAGAAGTTTTTCCGCGAGACCTTTTGGCGGAACTTCGATGTCTTTTTGTGCTGTCAGGCAGCCCAAGCCATCGCGAAAAGGGGTGAGAATATTGACCGATGCTTCATTGGTGAGAGCCCCGGTGGAGTAGGCCAATCTTTATACAGTTCTCACTTGAATGCGGTTTATGGACACAATCACGCATTCATTGACCCTAATATTTGGTACGATGAGCAAGAGCTCCGGAAGCAGATTGAGCAATTTGCAGGCTGCTTTATCTTAACAGCGCAGGAGGCGCCTGAAACTTCACGCCGAATGCGGGAAGACTTGTACAAAAAGACAATGAGTGCAGATGGCATGGCTGGGAGGCGGCCGTACGGGTATGTCACCCGCATGATTGAACTTACCGGATGGAAGAGGATGGAGGTCAATCGTCTGATGCAGTTCAAGGGTGTATCTGAGCATAACTTCCCATCAATCCTGCGGCGCAGTTTCCTTTGGCGTCCGCACGCTCGATTTGTATGTCCGCAATACTTGGAAGAGCATTACACAGATGCGGCGCTGGATGGGTACTTTCCAAAAGATCCAACTTTGAAGGAGTTCCTTGTCTCAGGACCAGCAATCGCCAGCAGCATGCAGCTGCAGCACGCGTTTGAACATACATACTCACGAGCTGAATGCATACATATGATAGAATCATATTGCAATTTGGGTGGTGATCAGGGATTGACAGAGGACAAAATGCGAATCGCTTGTGGGCTCCCACCGCGTCAGCGTGCCGAGATCGCTGCTCCTGGGCTAGGCCCTGTGGATGATCAACTAAGCCAGGATCAAGCAGAAAGTGTAAAAACAGGTTCTGAAGCAGTGGCCCGCCGCATTGTGGAGGAATGTCTTTCAAAGGGGTTCTTCATGTTCACATTGCAACAGTTCAAGACCATGTCTCTGCCTTCGAATGCACCCAATTTAGACAAAGAGAGCATGTTGACACAGCTACAAGAGCATTTATTGGTAAAGCAAATAGCAAGAAAGCGCGGCAAAGGAAAGCAGATCATTGTTCCATGCGTCCTGGGGCAAGGCAGTTTGCAGGATGTCTTTGATCTGAAAAGCTCAAACGACACGGCACTAGTATTCCCCGAAATGTGGCACACAAGTTGCTTGCGGGACTTTGCTTCCAAACATCTTGCCAGAGAACACAATGTCGTCACTATGATAGCATTCTTGGATGCCAGCATTGCTGCATTGAAGAGGAAAGGCTCCGGAAAGTTAACGTCTGAGGTCAAGCTCAGACACGATGCGTTGGTCGAAAGGAGGCGTAAGTTGGAAGCCAACGAGCAGTTGATTGGGAAGCTCCTCGCTGCTGCTGGTGGTGAGGCTGGTGACCTGGAAGGGCAGGCTAGCAGTCACAGATGCACAGGGAAGCAGCAATTGCGACATAGCAAGACAAAGTACAGACAAGGCTCAGATTTGATCCGTGGACGAAGGTATGCTTGTCAGCCAGGAGCACAGCAATGCTCTCGGAAACTTCTCAGGTTCTTGTGCCCTCAATCTATTGACTTAGCTTCTTGGATTGGAAAGGAAGCTTTCGCATTGTTTTTCTCCTGGGTTTCTCTTGCTTATGATTCTTACCCCTGAAAGTTAAACCTTTGTTAGCTTTGTAAAAGTGGAAGCCAAGGACATTGAAAATGCCTTTTTCACGTTGATGTCACAGCTCATCCATAAATTGGATCCTGTGTTCAAGATGCCGGATGATGCCGCAAAAGCATTGAAAAGATGCGCTGAGGCACGCAGTGATGTGATCAAGGAGCTAGGTTTGCCAGCTGCGGAAGGGAAGAAAGTTTTGCTTGAAGTCATAAACGGTGGCGGTCCGCCTAGCCGTCTGTCGGAACATGATGTAATTGTTGGGCTTCGGAAAGCTGCCATCTGGATTAAATGGCTTGCAATTTCAAATTTTCCCGATCTCTACAGCCACTGTGATGCAGACAGAAGCAAGCCATCGCCAGACAACTCCATGATAGCATACTTGTACCAAGCTGTTGAAGATCTAGTTTTGTCTAGCTGGGTGCAATTCCTCATGACGCAAGATCTCGTGCATTTATCCCTTCACTTCGACGGTTGCCGAATTCAGGGTCGAGCGCTTGACACGGCTTCAATGTGTCAAGAGTCTTCGGAGTGGATTGCCAAAGAGACTGGGTTTCAGGTGGTTGTGAAGCAGAAGAAGCACCTGCTTCTCGCGGAGCTGTTGGGAAGGGATGGGCGTGTTTGCGATACTCTGTCACTTTCTTCCAGCTTCGACTACTCTGCAAATGGCATTCTTACATGCCTGGCCTACATTGCAGACCTCTGGTCACCATTGGACGCATGGCTACAGGAACATAAGGCAAACATTGAAGGAGGTCAAACACATCGTTCATATAAAGAATGTTTCAAAGCTGCAGATGTTGCCTTCTCAGTAGACATTGGTTTCTGTGCTGAGAAGACGGGGAAGTACCTACTCCATTGTGAGCACAATGGATCTCCGCTCGTCCTTGGATGTGTAATGGCCGAAGAAACTTGCAAAGTGTTAGTCCGGGACACAGTATATGCGCTATCAGCAGATGCTTTCAAGGCATGTGCTGAGGAGTCAATTGATTATGCCTCCCTAGTGACATTTCGCATGCTGAAAGCAGGCGAAAAACCCCGGCAAGAATCTGAAGTTCTTCTGGAACTGCAGGCCGGCTTCGATCTATCTGGCGGTGCTGAGTTGGAGATGTTGTGTGAGTGCGAAGGATTGCTGGAGAATTCTGATGATGAAGGCATGGCCGGATCACATGTTGATGAATCAATAGTGCAGGTGGGCGAAGAGTTGCTGGCGTTGCTCGCAGAAGAAAGAGGTGAAGTCCTAGATAGCACTGAGACTGTGCATGAAGGCAGTATGCACCGTTGTCCGTTCTGTCCGTTCCGGCAATTCCCTCGACCTTCTCGTGTGATGGAGCATGTGCAAAAGTATCATACAACGAAACGACAATTCTGTTGCAGTGGCACCAAGCAAGTCAGAGTCATTCAGGCTTTGTTTGACGATGACCAGCTCCGCAATATACAGCCAAGTGCTCGCTACCTCCGCAGGAGCGCCGCCGTGTTGCGAACATCAATTGGGAATGAGGATGGAAGCATCAATCACCTTGATCGTCGATTACGCTTGGTCTTGACGGAGAAGGGCCCCGTGTACAAAAGCTTGCAACACGTTGCTGAGAACGAAACAGTGTACCGTCGAGCCAAGAACTTGTATTACACGCATGGATTTGCAGATATGCTTTTCCAAGAGATGATGGTTAGCAATGCAAAAATGAAGCAAGCATCTCGACTGAAGCTTGTAGACATGTATCCCTTGGATGCACTCTTTGTTGCTCCTTTAAATTGTGACATTGACTGTTTTTGTTACAAGCGATAACCCCTGTTGATTCTAAGGCGGCTAGCCGGTTGGCTTTGAGACTCGCAGCAAGTGGCAGCAAGCTCACGGGCCTCTTGCCTCAGCATGTTCGACACTGGTGGCCGCTCGTGGAGGACATCTTCTACTCCGACGCCGTGAACCAGCTGTTCGCCCAATCTATGGCAGAAGCGGTTCACCATACGGAATTTGAATCCGTCAGTGTGGATGCAACCCTGAAGTGTTGCCTCTCCATTCTCGGCCAGAGTTCCTACAGAGCAGGGCCGCAGGAACGAGCCAGCGCTGCTTTCACGGGGAAAGATTGCTTTCGCAAGGTGCCCGGGCTGTTTGTTAGCCTCCTTTTAGACAAAAGCCAAAGGTGTCAAGTTTAAACTAAATTTGTTTGCTTCATTCTCAGAAACCATCTGCCTGGCAGGTTCTGACAGTCCGTGGGCGAACCGGCTGTGTACTGCTCATGGCTCCAACGCCAAATGAGGAGGCACCCGCCATTGCCGAGCGCATTGCTGAGTCGTTGCCTGAAGATGGACTCCGGCAAACACGGATTGTGTGCACGGATGATCCTTCTGCGCATTTGTTGTCGACATTGCGCAATGTCATGCCAAAGCTGGAGCTGCTATGCTTGGACCCTGTCCACCTATGCATGACTTTTGAGTATGGGACGTACAGAAGAAGAACAAAGGCGTCAACCTGAGTGAGTTGCCTGAAGATGGACTCCGTTCGCAAACACGGACGTCGGAACATCCTTCTGCGCAGTCGACATTGCGGTCATGAAGCTGGAGCTGCCAAATGCAGAGTATCGTCGTCCATGTTGAGATGCATGCCGTGGGATGTCAGCCTACAACTCCAGGCCTTTCAACGGCATTCAGGATGTTTCGTTCGATCACATCACCAAGACACGTCGAGAACAGATTCTGAGTGGAGGAATGGGAAAGGCCAAAGCAGAATCTCTCCTTGACAGCCTGGATGCTGCGAAGCCTTGGCAATGCGAACGGGATTGCGTTGAGGCCATGGCAGCATTTGTCCGATGTTTTCCGGACGATGTAGACAAAATCATTCCCGGTCCGAACCGGTCTGGACGGCAAGTGCTGTACACTGCCTGCGCGCCTGCGAGGATGCAATGGTATTTCAACAACATCCGGGCGCGCCATAGTATGCGGCCAGATCGAGTTGTATTACTTCCTGCTGGTACCACTTCCAACGAGGCACTGCATGCTGAAGTACGAGCTTGGTTCCGAGAGACGCAGCAGATGCATAAGAGCACATTGGAAATCAAACTGCGGGTGCTTCACCTGTCCAAACTGATGACCCACCATGCGGGCATGTACAGACCAACTTTGCGGCAAATTCCGTCGGGCCTGGTGCTGGCTAGATCTGTTGTCTCTTCTGCCTGGAATCGACGAAAGCCCTGGAGCAAATTTGCCGGACAGAGTGGCAAGGCTCATTTGCCTCTCAATGAGAGACGGCAGCAAGAAGCATCATTAGTCAAGGCGCATGCTTCCAAAAAACCGGCTGCCAATATCAAAAGACCAGCGGCCATGAGGCATTGCGCAAAAAAGCCAGCCACGCACGTCCTCCCGCAGAAAGTGCGCAGGACTCCCTTTAACAGAGTAAGAGTGTCCACTTGCCGTATCATGGGCAAAAAAAGGCAAGGAGGTTTGAAAGCCTAGGCCTTTGAGTTATTGGATGCTTGCACTTGACCGATCTCTGCGCAGAAAAAGGTTCAAGTCGGCGCGCGCCCTGCCAGATGACGCTGTGGGACTTGTCAAAGACAACATGTTCCGATTGTATTAAAAGCATTTTCAGAACATCAAGCTACTCCGTCAGGCTTGTTCTTGCGGCCTTCGATCTCTCAAACTCTTCTCAAGGCAAGAAATTTGGAAGGGCACGGGGGTCAGAAGGTTTCTTTGAGTAGCACAGGTAAACCTGAAACATGAACCCTTCTCTTAGTATTTTTCCTAGCTGGAAGACCATGGTCAACTTCGGAAAGCAGGACATGAGGCGGTATGATGATGTTGGCCTGGTTCTTCTTATGTCTCCGCACTGGTTGTGATGTGAGAAGAGTGTGTCAAGTCTCGGGCTTGAGGGCTGTCAACAAGAAGGGCTGTCAAGATTCAGGGATGTCAAGGGCAAACCGGATCAAGAGAAAGTGCGGCATTATCAGACAAGACTGTCGAGAAAAAAATATCAAGGAGAAAGAGTTCCAAGAGATCACGCAGGCAACGGCCGTGACAACCAGGCGGCCAGGAGTCGCTCTTATAGGTTATCCCTTTTCTTTATAGACTTCTTACTTTTGTCTTTCGAAACTTCCGTCACCCGGCTTGCCCGGGCCTTACTAAGTTTTCACGGGGAATAGTCTGAAACAATATTTTCCAGCGGGTTCATGTCATGGCATAGCCTCCTCAGGGAGACGAGTCGGCATGGGAGCACCACTGGCGCCCCTGGTCAAGGGGGTGGGGCAAGTGGCGCCTCGATTGCAATTCTTGTGGATGTCGTTGCCACTTTGTTTTGAGCGTTCTCCACTGGTAGAAAGGCGTGTTCATGTCTTGTCCGCCGGTGGGCGACATTGAGCAAAAAAAAATCAACTATTTTGGATATATGATATATTGTAAAGATGACTATATCGAACATTGCGCGTTGCAAACGCTATTTTCCCATATTTGGTTAGCCCTCTTGCAAGAATATTGTTTGAAACTTGAGGGACCGATGGGGACCATACGGGAAGAAAGATGCTTGTCCGCCAGAGTGCACGTGCAGCAGTGATTTCGTGATTTCTTTGTCACATTCACGATGTTTCTTGTGTTGCAGCACATGGCTTCTATTGGATCCCCGATGCTTACCCCTGGCTGAGAACCCGGGGGTCCAGCCCAAAAAAATAGCCAGGGGGTACCTTGAGTATCTTGTACCAAATTTTTATCCCAGTAGCTGTTTCTTATATTTTGGGGTTGTATCGGAATTTTATTCGCCGGATACCTTTACTCTCAAATATAAAAATTCTACATGCTCTTGACTGTCAGTCCCACGGAATTTTATCCAGGAGGGATTTTGGTACATGAAACAGTTCAAGCAGGGTCTGATATCAAGAAATCAACCCCAGATAAAACCCACGGGTCTGAGATTCTATGGTCCAAAAGGTTCCTCATTTCTAAGGTCAGATAAGGTTTGAGATGTAAAGATCCTAAAAAATATCAATATTTTGTAAAACAAACATGACAGCCTATGGGATATCAAAAATGATAGATCATATAGATATGATATTAAGAAATCGACCCCAGATAGAATCCATGAGCCTGAGATTGTATGGTCCAAAAGGTTCCCCATGTCCAAGGTCAGAAAAGATTTGGGATATAAAGATCCTAAAGATTAAACATTTTATATAACAAGATAACAGTCTATGGGATATCAATGATGATAGATTGGATGTCAAGAAATCAACACCAGATAAAATCATATAAAATCCACGAGTCTGAGATTATATGGTCCAAAAGGTTCCCCATTTCCAAGGTTAGATAAGGTTTGAGATGTAAAGATTGTAAAGAATGTAAAGATTTGTCCCCTATTTGTGCCAATTACATTCTATAGTTTTGCGGAAGTGATTTGAAGAAACAAATCTGGGTTCGTGAAAACAGATGCGCAGAGTTGAAATCCCAAGGTCTAAGCTTTTTCTTTTCGGATGTTTCAGCAAGTGCTTGCCTAGGCCCTTCCTGGAAACTTCAACAGGTATAAATGAATTTCTGAATCATTCTGAATCTGCGGCTTTTGGAAGATTTGGATGAGCTGGGAAACTTTTTTTTCGATGAGCATATCCAAGCATCATGAAGATCATTGTGGATCATAACCTGCAAAGATCTCACATTTTTCAAAAATTGACTCGGCCGAATAGACCTCAAACCCTTGGATTTTATCTGCCTGATATCTCTCTACAAACCAAGTGGGGTGGTATAATTTTTTGGTCTCGAGCCCGAATTTTCGCCTATGCAGGACCTCATGCCCAAATTTTATCCAGCCTTGTTTTGGGGTAGGTTCGGAGTTTTAGCTGGCTAAAATCGAGGCATGAGACTAAAAGGCACAAGCAACGGGGATCTATTGGTAAACCCGCTATAAATTCTAGTTGATATCCTCATTCCCCCAGGAACAATCAGAACATCGGTGTCAAGTGACTATCCCATGCGAGAGCAAAGAGATGATGGAGGAGCTGGTCAAGCAACTGGAATTTTGGGGTGGCTTGGAGAAACTTCTTGTCCAATCAAAATTGGACACAGTTCAGTGTTTTTAGGTCTGACTTCACAATGTCTGGTTCCAACACATAGAGGTTCTTCTTTGGGCAAGTAACGTGGAATCTTGAGGTGTTATTTGCATTACGGGCGTTGAGAAGTCTTGGTTGTAATTGGGTTACAAATTATGGTGGTATTCAGTGTCTGATGTGTTTTCGATGCATCTCAATTGCGGAGACCTGTTTTTAAAGCGGATTACTATTTGATTCGGTTTCGATTCTGATTCTGCGGCCAGACTCTCAGGCACCATCGAAGGTCGCTTTTTGGATGAAGAGAACAAGGTGCTGAAAATTCGGTTTCAAAGGGCCGTGCCAAAGCGTGTGTGGCTGGGATGCCTAAGGTTAGCTGGGCATAGAACTTGAAGCTGAGAGCGGCTTGAGTCGGGCATGGAAAAAAGCTGGCCTGGAGTGGCTGGAGAGATTCCGAATATTTCATGAAGGGCCCCAATGGAAGGCAAATAGCTGTATCAGCAGAGGCAAGGGGTACGGTCATATTATACCAGAAGGTCCCTGCCACATATATATATATATTAATATCGGTATAGTATCAGTATCATTAAGAGCTTCGGTTTTGAGTCCATTCCGCAGCAGTTGAACACGAACGTTATTAGGGGGCTTGTGAAACGTGCACAACTGCTCTGGAACGTGCGCAACTCCTATGAAACGTGCGCAACTTCTATGATTTATATAAGTTCTCAAACACTGCAAAAAGCTCTTAACGATACTATACCCATTAATATATATATATACATATATTAATATATATATTAATATACATTTAAAAAAAAATATATTAATATACAGTATATATACATAATCATGATGATTCCCTGGTCGAGGTCCTGGTGGAAGTGCTGGACATTGTGGTGGTGGCAGTCACTGTGGCCGTTGAAAAAGTTCTGGTTGCAGTAGTGGTGCTAGTTGCAGAGATTGTCGTCGTGTGGGTAGATCTGGTTGAAGTAGATGTAGTTGAAGTAGATGCAGTTGAAGTAGCCTGGCTTCAGAGCAAGACTTTAACCTTATCCATCTTATCCCACTGATCCTTGTGTGCAAATGCCAACATCAATAACGATAAGGGTGCCAATAATTCACTCACCACCAAGCTTTGGCAATCCTTCTCAAAGACAACAAGTTACGCCAAGTGTGATTATTTGCAGACCAAGTTCTGTTTTCGTATAGCTTTCTTCTATGCAGTGTGCGAGCAGCATGTCGCAAGTAATCACCACCTCAATTGCCAAGTGCAAGGGCTGCACACTAGACCACGAGGCCGTACACTCGGCGGTACACTAGGCTGTACCTTTGCTAGTTCGTTCCAAGATGGCCAAACCTTGTGCACTGATGAAACCGATGAAACCTGCAAAAGCTCAAACACGAGAACCTCAAAATTACCACTAGCATCCAGTAGCACACCTGCCATGGAAACCCCAATGAGTGCCGCACAACTGCTGTTGAGCAGTCCTCGGGGGCAATCCTACTTCAAGCGCTGGCAATATCCGGCAATACTAACTAAATTGCTTCAAGTCATTGGCCCTGAAAGCGGGGTATTGTCACCAAGCCGAATTTGCAAGGTCGGCCCAGAAATAGACGAGTCTTCGGCACAAAACGTACAAATCATAAACATAGCACATATCCACATGGAGTTCACACAATTTATGTGGGGTCATGCGGGCGCTGTATGTCATGTGGCATGTGCGTTTGAAAACCCAGAGCTGTGACATGCTGAAGTTACTGCAAACCCTGTTTCAAACCAGCTTCTCGGATGATGATCGTCTGGTTTGCTTCTTGCCTGGAATGAAAGCAGGCTGCACACTTGCAACAACCACCCGGGAAAATTGCTGTTGCAATTGTTACTGTATTTAGTCGGTGTATCTGTGCAATATACATACATAATATATATATATATATATGATTATTATATATGCATGTGTGTGTGTTTTGATTTATATGCATACCTGCCAGGACAACAATTTGCCTGGTCGTGATCAAGCAATCCTCCGCTCTGGTGCATCCAATCCTCGGTTCACCATGTGGGTACCCTCGCTTCAGGCACCTTCTAAATATATACGAGCGAAGGGTTTAAGTCACATCAGTTGGGCAGAAGTCACATCAACCCCATGTAACAGCGAGTTGGAAGAAAGTCACGTCAACTGGGCAAAAGTCACATCAAAATATCAAAATCCCAATGGCACACCGGCTTTCAAGGAATGTTGTTATATCTCCAAAAATGAAGAAAACATTGCGCACACTGAGGTATTCACATATGTTTAAACTATGTTTTCAAAGGATATATTTAGGAATCTCCATGGCACACGGCCTCCCAGATCTTTAACTTTGTTTCCTAACAAACATAGATTTCCATGTAATAGCTATGGGCAACATCATCATATCAACAACGTTAAAATCTGAAAACCCAGTGACACACCGCTGTCAACATCCGCTTCCGCTTGAATGTTTCATAAGTTCTGCCTTCTGTGAACATTCCCTCTCTCTGCTGGCGTCTCCCGCCCGTATCTCCCGCCAGCGCCAAACAAGGCGACCGAGACTGTAATTTTCTTTTTCGGCAAAATGTTTGCACCAGCGGCAGCAGCAGCAGGAGGAAGCAGCAGCAGCAGCAGGAGGAGGAGGAGGAGGAGAAACAGCAGCAGGAGGAGGAAGAAGCAGCAGCAGCAGGAGGCAGCAGCAGCAGCAGCAGGAGGCAGCAGCAGCAGCAGCAGGAGGAAGCAGCAGCAGCAGCAGCAGGCGGAAGCAGCAGCAGCAGCAGCAGCAGCAGGAGGCAGCAGCAGGAGGCAGCAGCAGGAGGCAGCAGCAGGAGGCAGCAGCAGGAGGCAGCAGCAGGAGGCAGCAGCAGCAGCAGAAGGAAGCCGCAGCCGCAGCAGCAGCAGGAGGCAGCAGCAACAGCAGCAGGAGGCAGCAGCAACAGCAGCAGGAGGCAGCAGCAACAGCAGCAGGAGGCAGCAGCAACAGCAGCAGCAACAGCAGCAGCAGCAGGAGGCAGCAGCAAGGAGCAGCAAGCAAGCAGCAAGCAAGCAGAAAGCAAGCAGAAAGCAGCAACCAGCGTTTGCCCCGTTGAAAGAATAATGAAATATAATATAAGTTTATAAATCAACGCAATACAAAACTTGAACTTTTTCCAGGCGCGCGGCCTCCCGATACAACTTCTACGAGTTGATACGACTTAACGCTAGGTCTAGTAGGGTCAAATAGAATCATGTCAACAAAACATTGCGCACAGCGATGAAAAAGTGTTCGAATCGATAACCCATCAAATAAAGAACTATCAAAATCTATACGAAACACTGCGCGCACGCAGGTGTGATACGACTTCAGGTCGATTGATACGACTTAAGCCTAGTGGTAGTAATTATACAGTAATGTAATATATATTAATATATAATAGTATCTAATAATAATATAATAATAATAATATATCATAACATATCAATAATATGAATATCAGCAACATTTACACTGCCCATGCATTGATGCATGAACGGTGCCACTCAGTTTATTGCAACATCTGACCAAACTCACAGTTGAGACCCTGGGAAGCAGTTCTCACTGGATGCGCTGACTGCTTCCTCCAAGGCTCAGGAACAGCAGCTGTGCCTAGGGACAGCTGGAAACGCCAATCCCAACACCCCAGTAGTGAGGCATGAGCCTGTTGAGATTCTTTCGAATCGTGCCCTGGTGTTCTTTTCCATTCCATTTCCCTGGACCCTCAGCCAAGGAGCCAAAAGCTGAAGCGCTGCCACCATAAGGATTGAGAGCTGTCCCGTAGTGTTTCCCACGGGGCTGTGATGACACGCTTGTCAAAAGTGCTCTGCAGAGTTTGTCAGGACATCCAACCTGTTCCGAACTAATTCTATCTACAGAATCTACAGCATATAAGTAGTGCCTGAACGTGGGGAATTCTGAGGGGATGTGATGGTCGGGATTGTTTCCACCGGGAAAGGATTTCAAGCAAATCAGCACTTTCTGCCGCCATGATCTCAAGCTCAAGGCATTCCTAGCCTGGTTCAAATCATAAATTCATAAATTAAGTACTAAAATGTACTAAATTCATCTGAATTCTGGGGTCACTTCACAACTCAAGAATCACTGGCTCGTTGGAATCTGTTGGACGTCCTGCAGTCTTGGAGCTTCGAAGCGCTTTTCGGAAAAATGGAGATGGCACGAGGACCAAAGCGGGCTCCAGAGAAAGAGCTAAAAATCATCACAAGGACCTTTAGCTGTCAGTGTGGTGCTGTTTTCACATCATACGCGTCAATAATCTTTAATGTCTTCAATGCTAGACTCTACAATTTCCTCAATCATCTATAAGAATAAGAATAATCTCAGTTGCTTGTCGGGCATGTGGGTGCTTGTGTAATTTTGTGCGCATGAGAGACACATTTGGTTGCTTTTGGGAGCCCAAGCGTCCTCAGTGCGAGATTTTCTTGAGCCGCAAACGTGCATCCACAAAAATAGGACAAAAAAGAAAAACATAGAAAAACAAGGTTGCGTTAGTTCTGCAAAGATGTGAAAAGTCCTGAGCTGCGCAATTGGCAAATGAAAAAACATTGGGAAAACAACGCTCTAAACACTTCTCATATTTTCTCACATCTCCACACATCTCTGCATCGCTTTGTGAGCCAGGCCTGTCGCCCCAAAGCTCTTTGGGGCAGTCCTTGAGAAGCAGCATTTTGTTTGCAATTTGTATGCAGTATCCGTATACAAGTTGTCTTTCAATAAATTTGGGCAGAAAGGTGGGGCAGCTAAACACTTCATAGATTGAAAACACTTGACAAGCCCAACTTTGAAATGCGGCTGCTATAGGGTGCATCTTTACTTCTGGAATCTGAGGGCGGCTACTCGAAATATCTGGGGATGTGCTTCGACACAAGCACGAAGCACCTTGATCTGCCCAGTCCGGAGCAGTCTTTGCAAAAAACATTCTAACATATTCTAACGGTCGACCCCGACTTTGAAGCGACTTGGACTGACAATGATATCCATGATTGATCTCTATCCATCTCTATCCTTTGTCTCTTTAGTATTCCTTTTGTCTCCGGAGGATGACAGTGCATGGCATGTGGATGGCATCTCTGCGGTGCCGGCCTTGCTCTTTGCGCAATCACGGCTAGTGGCCTGCAAGAAGATCAGAGTTCAAGACCAACATGTCTAAACCATTTTAAACCCATTTCACTACTTTCACTCAATTGGATTCTGCCATTTATAAATCGCTAGTGGTTCTATGTAGTCCTTTCATCCCCCTGCCATTTAGGGTGGTTGGGTTGGTTGGAGCCAGCCATTTAGTAGTGGACGTGGGATTTTCTCTAAGAAATGCCGGGCCTGAGTCTACAAAGTGGTAATGCCCTGGAAACTCTGTCTTCTAAATAAGGGCCTTGGATAGGCCTCTTCACTACAAAATGACCCCCAAAACGAGGTTCAAACAGGCTTATGACATCTTATGACTCTTGATTTGTTTCATCCGGATGGTTTTCGAAGGTTGTTTTAGCATGTTTTAGCCTAGGAGCCAATTTGTAGACAACTCATGGGCCCTGAGCATGCTGAAACATCTAAAACCGATTTATGATTTATGACATTAATTTCAAAGGCCCCATTTTGTAGGAAACCCCAATAAACCCCAAATACCCCAAGAACCCAGATTGAAGGGAAGAAAACCACAAAAGGGATCGCTGCATTTTCCGTCTCAAAACCATTAGGAAACGAATTATCGAGTTATCATCATGTTGTTGTTGTTGTTGGTTGTTGGTTGTTGTTGGTTGTTGTTGGTTGTTGTTGGTTGTTGTTGGTTGTTGTTGGTTGTTGTTGGTTGTTGTTGGTTGTTGTTGGTTGTTGGTTGTTGGTTGTTGGTTTTGTTGTTGTTGTTGTTGTGTGTATTTGGGAAGGAACACACATGATGGGTGTCAAGGACCCAAATAGTTTTGAACAGTCTTAAGTTGTATCTTTGAAAAAAGAAAAAACGGGAAAGAAGAAGAGAACCGCAACTCCAACCCATCTTGTAGGTGCTTGGAAGGAAACCTGTCATTTTGTAGGGGCATGGGGGATGGGGGAATTAGAAACACAACACAAATAATCAGAATGACTTTTGCTCAAATGTTCTTTTTAGTACTTCTCTTGAGGTGTCTTCAGCCATATGTAAAGGAAATAACAAAACGCCAGCCCATAGTGTAGCTGTTTCCACAGGGGCCTGTCGTTTTTTTCGAAAATTTGAACTGCACGTGGAATACATCCGCGCAAAATCATAGAAGTTTTCATGTTTTTCCGGACACCCAATGGATCCACTACAAAATGCAAGGGTTCCAATTTCAGTTGTTTCTCCATGGGACCTAGACTTTTCCCTACAAAATGCCGGGATCTGCCAAAGTTGAAGTGGGATTTGGACTATACGGGGTGCGCTCACTACAAAATGACCCCCAAAAACCCAAACTGTAGGGGCCGTAAGGCCACCCAAATCGTAGTGGAAATTGGCAGGGGGATTTCTCTTCGCAAATGACGTTAAGCACTCCATCAAGACAAAGTAATTGATGGGAAGATATGGGAAGTAGGAAACATCATAGAAAATCACTATAGTCAATGATGTTTACAAAATTAGTCATCTGTAAACATCATAGAAATATCATCATCAGGCTGCACATGTTTACAGAATTTAACATCTTCTCAGGCACGCGGATTGGGCACGTTTTCTTCGCCATCGCCTCCTTGGTCTCGAAAAGTTGCTCCAAGAATCTGACTCTGCGCCTGGCCACCTGCACAAATTTGAAGCCAGGAGTCACCACCGCCACAGTTTTTACTAATAAGCTGGTACCAATTACCAATTTCTGCAGCAGTTTATCATAATTTGTCACATATTTTGTTTATAACACCCCTCCAAATTCATGGTCAGGGTGTCTTGATCTGGGTTTGACTTGATGGACATCTGTGTGCAGAATTGAGATATGTGAGATGCAGCCTGCCGTGCCTCAACTTTGGCCGCTGATGACAATTTTTCATACCCCGACCTTCAGGGCTGCACATGGTTGCACGAATACAACTTATCAAGAAAAGTTAAGTTGGCACTATACCCCAGCGATCAGTACCCTTCCAAGATTGGAATTGGACATTTCACACCTAGGAGATTACAATGTTATGATAACATATATTTGAAAATATGTTAGACAATATACAATCTATATACAATCTATATACAATCTTCAACCTACATACAATCTACATACAATCTATATAGAATCTATATACAACATATATATATATGATATCTATATAGTCTATATAATATCTATATGATATCTATATGATATATATCTATATGATATCTATATGATATCTATATGATATCTATATGATATCTACTATGTAATATATATGTATATATATATATACTATATGCATCTATATACAGTAGTTTCCCGTAGAAAATGGAAATCATGGATCCATCTCAGTGCCAAACATCTTCTTCAGCTCATCCACCGAGAACTCGGCCAAGGCCTCAAACACAACCTGCGCATAGCCCAAGCATCCGACCACTCGGATCCGTTTGGATATTGAGTCAGTGACCTGCCTTCTTTCTGCATCTCAATAGCCAATCAGCCAATCATATAGATCTCCCACAAACACGACATGAATCAAAACGACGCGATAAGGATGATATCATACCATATATCATGTATCATATCAGTCATATCATATCATATCCTCATTATCATATTTACATATAATATCATATTAATATGATATACCAGTATATAATAGTATATACCAGTATGAGTCAAAAAGAAAACACGCAACACTTCTAGACCCCTCAGGTGCCATGACTCATGACCTCTCCGATACTAAGGATGTACCTCCGCAATTGGAGGGGCGGCCGTGAAGCCAGTTTCCAATGCCTTCAGAAAAGAAATCGAGACCAAAGCAACATGGATCCAAAGTGAATCCAAAGTGAATCCAAAGTGGATCAATTTGCTAAGATTATTTCAGAGATTGGTGGAGCAGCAGCTCCAGAAACCATCCCTCAATGATTTGCTGGGCTCTTCACCTGACGCTCCACATCGGCCACGCGTTCCAGGTCACAATGCGCAGCAATGCCCAACTGGCAATGCGATTGATCAAGGTGGGGGCTGATGAACATGAACATGAACAAATTGAAGAGATAGCTATGATAGCTGGAATCTATATTATATTTATTATTACGTGATATAGTTTTTAATTATTCATATTGAATATGGATTGTTTTAGATTCTTAAATTAAAGGTTACTATGTAGTTATTTGCTAATGATTGTGGGAGCTGTGAAGAATCCGCAATGATGGCATTCACAGAGTCCACATCGTGCGGCCAGTGTCTTTTTTCTACTCCCATCGACTGGCCAAGATTTTGTGCTGAACACTTCTCAGAAGTACGGTTGTCCGCCGGCAAAAAGGACTGAAAGATGAGCCATTTCATCGCGAGACATGCTTTCCTCGGGCTCACCCTTTAAGCCAAAGAACAAGGGAACGATTTCCCTCATGAATTCTGCTTCAACTGCCCGGGATTCTGAAAAGAACTGGTGTGTTGAGCCTTTGTCCGAAAATCCTCCGAACTTTTGAACGGTCCTATGCACAAAGATCTTTAACAGCCTTTTCACCGAGACAAAATTTAGCAGCATGATGACCGCACCAAAAATATCAAACATGCAATATCGTTTTTCTTCCTAGAATATCCATGAATATCCTAGATATTTCAAACGATTTTTCTGCTAGTTGTACAAAGGTAGGGAATTTCTTCCCTCCTGCCCTGCCCTGCTCTGCGATGACTGATTCCAGTGCCGCCAAGGCAATGACAAGGTATTTGGTTTTCGTGCACACACTTGTGAACAAATCGTGGTGCCACTGAGTGCGCCAAAAACGGGGTTCCGAATCAGATTTTGTGCTCATGTACTCGGTTTCCCGTAGCAACATGTAGCAAATTCCGGGCTGTCTCGCAGTGAAAGGTGACTTCAGTATAGTGTTTGGATCTAAGAGCCGCTTGAAGGATGCAAAAAATCATCCCAGCAGGCATCCAGCTTCCGAAAGGCCAAGTCAGAGGCACGATCCGAGTGAAAAAGAAAATCTGTAATCATTGTGATCGTCACGGCACAATTCATTGTCAAGCCATCAAAGGTGTCACGTTTACAAATCCAGCATGGATGATTGCACGAAACCTCCAAGAAGGTTCGTGCACCAAATGCCGCTGCTAAAACCCCGGTGGAGAAAGTACTAGAATGGAAGGAAACGAAAAGACATCCGAAAGTCCAAGTGAACGTGATAATAAGTGATAATGCAGGATCAAATCTTCGATGCTGCAGCTATCTACGAATCCTCCTAACAAACGTGCCTAAACGTTTCCGAGCATGAGGCCCTGTATTCTGTTCAAATCATTTACCAGAGCGGAACCCACATACGTAGAGAGCAGAAGTGGTGCAGTTGCTGCAATTGATGCTTCACGAGCTGGAACAAACTCGCCAAAGCCGAAGTATCCTATGGTAAAACATAGGAAGTATGAGCTGATTCCGCGCAAAGCATATAGCAAATTATCTTTGTCTGTCAAACTCGAGAAAACGCCAAAGACCCCTTCACTTTCTGGAGGCGGCGGTAACGCAGATTTGTCAAGAGAAAACCTACAAGCACCATCTGCAACTTGAACGATTTTCCCCTACATTCCACCTGATGCTCCAGTGCAGTACTTGTGCAACACGGACATCTTCGCACATGAGAGTGGATGAGTTCTGGGTCACTGCAAATCGCTCTCCGTGAAACTCTTCAGCCAACTTCCTATCCTGATGCCGAAGCTGATCAATCACAGTCTCTGCATCCTTTTGTTCATCCAGCAACAGCTGTCCATCCTCCATCGCCTGCACGAACAGCACTACAAAGAAAGTAGCTGCTAAAGCTCTTGGTGACCAGATCGACTTTGACCCGCCGACCCGAGCAGCTTTCGGGCGATTGCTCGGCCGCATTGAGGAAGGGAAGGGCGGCGCCTACTCCACCAAGTCGCTGATCTGGTCACCAAGAGCTTCAGCAGCTACATTTTCGGCCATCCTCCAAGTGCAACAACAGTCACCAAATGCTCCATGGTTCGCAACAGCAGCGCTGTCCGTGGCTTGACCCTCTGCATCTTCGGCATTCAGATTGCCCTTCGCACCCTTGGTGCCCTTGGCACCCTCAGCATCTGAGACGGCCCAGGCATTGAAGGCCAGGTAGTACACTCGAGTACTCGCCTGATCCATAGCATGCAACACATGTCGTTTCATCTGGGTGCGGCCCATGCCGAAGCACTCCCACCAAGCTGCACGGATCAGAGGTTCATTGTCATCTGTGATGGACTGCCAGTCCCGCAGGTGGCGTAGCACAGCGTCTTTTTGGTAAACATTTGGGTCTTCTTCACTGTAGTAATCCATCATCATCTGAATAACTTGGGAGATATTGCGATTCATTAGGAGCTGACTCTCCTGCACATACATCAGCGACCACAATGGATACAGGAGCAAGGTTGGCAGCATGACAGTGACAAAACCCATGCCTGTCGAAGCCAAGCCTTGTGTCAAGGTGTCCTTTTCCAAGGTCCATCTGCTGGACCAGGGTGGTGTGACCTGTCCTTCAACTTCTGTATTTAGAAAAGTCATCAGGGTGCCCGCAAAATTGGAGATGGCAAGGCGAGATTCAAGTTCAGAAGCATCACCGTACAAACGTAGAAAATGCTAATCACAATAGCACCAATAGCAATCCAAAAGCCGAGTGAATGACCTTCCACATAACCATCGGGGCAAATTGTATACGACAACCAGCCCATCAGTGCGGCAAGGATGGTGCCTTTGATGCCAGAAATTGCAATGTCAAAGGCCTCTCCGAAAGTTTTCCCATGTTGAACACAATGAAACAACGAACGCTACTATTGTAGATGCCGTACAGTACCTGATGATCGTATCTCGGGTTTCTGAGACGTTCTCAGGAATGATCACTGGGATTGCGCAAAGGAGAAAGAGAAAGGAGCCTCTGAAAGCCAGCTCAGAATTTCTTGCGAAGCGTGGGTTTATTCGATGTCCAAAAAAGTTCTGTACACTGTATCGGACCATATCGGACCCAACTCCGTTCAATCGTACAATAAGCTGCTGCCATATGCAACGAGCGAGTGTCCATCAAGATCTCTGCGTCTGGATTCTCGGCATCCATATTTCCTGAGGTCCACATGCAAATTGCATTCACAAGCGCCTGCTCTTTGCCATCACCAAGGCCTGTTAAAACTCATGTTAAAACTGAGCCAAAAAGAACAGCATGGAGCAAACATATTGTGATAATTACATGCAATTCATTTATTTCTGATGATCTCTCGGTGACTCTCTACTCTAGTCTTCGCTGGCCATTAGATAATGATGATAATGTCTCAATTTCAATCTACATCGATCTATGCCAAGTTGCATGCCGAATGAGGATGGCAAGAAAGGTTGATAAGGTGTGCAAGGCGATGATGTGTTTGACCCACTCAGTTCATTGAAAGGGGGGGCTCTGAGTTCTGCCACTCAGTGGCAACATGCGGCAACTCTAAAGTCGTCCCAAGCCTTCATGCTTGCAATGACGGTCTCCATCCCAAAGTCGCTGGCAATGTTGTTCACCTACCATGGTGGGCGCTGCATGGAGCCAGCGGCCATGACAGGCTGCATATGGCTGCATTACATTGCATTACCATATTTGTGCTTTTGGGTCCAGCCCACTATGACCATGGAACGTCCTCCTCATGTCACATTGATTCACATTGTAATCAGCCACCCAAATGTGGAGAGTGAGCGCGACTCCTGATCGCAAGGGACGCAAAACGACGCATTTTTTCGCTACGCAGTCATGATTGAGGAATCAGTTTGAGGAGGCATGAGAAGGCTAAAGTGGTGCAGAAAGGATTTGCTGCAAAAGCAGGGCACCCAGTGAGACCATCTGGGACCATCTGTGATGGTCTTTGACCGGTGCCACTTTGATCCTCTGGATCAAAATCTGCAACTGACATGTCACAATGGTGAACGAGTCATAACGAGTCCCTGGATCCAGCACTTTACTTCCACAGCTGGAGGTCGTAAGGATACACCGAATCCTTAGCACAACAAACAACTTGCATCTTGATCAGTCTTGATCAGTCTTGATCAGTCTTGATCAGTCTTGATCAGTCTTGATCATCTGTCAGCTTGCGCAGTCTCCTCTAAGATCGCTAGTGTCTCTAGTGTCTCTACCCATCCGACCTGACTCCCAAATCTACACGTGGCAATGCTGCTGAGGTGCTGAGAGAACACCGCACATGCCGCACACTGGAATCGTCGGAGGGCCGTTGTCACATCCTGTTCCTTCCTGGCATGCAGCACGCAGGAGTGTGAAAGGCATGAAAGACCGCGGCAAAAGATGTCAGAAGTGCATACAAGTACAAGATTGCACAAGAGTCTATAAGCAAAACAACTTGCCACACATGGTCCAAGCACGTCCAAACCAAAAACATAAATTCTCAAAGGTACAAAGCTATACAAAGCTGTTCATCCTGAAAGATCTCGAAAGACTTTACGATCTTATACGATCTTTATGCTGTGTCATGCTGTGTCATGCTGTGTCTTGGTAAATCTTCCGAAGGTTTCCAACTGCACAGCATTCTGCACAGCCTCCCCCGGACGCCTTTGGGTTATGATCGACACCACAGTATCCAGCATCTCCCTGGTCGCTGCTGTGACGTTGCAAGCGGATAAATCCGTTTTCTCCCCAGGCTTCTCCCCAGGAATTGCGGATATACCAATAGTCCTGCAGCGCAGTACACGGTTTCATCACTGTTTCATCATGATCTTGACATATCTTTACCATTCCAGATCCAACCTCTGCACCCATTCACATCCTTCCAATATCTCACATGGTGTCGCCGGGTTGTTTTCTTTGATTATTTTGATTCAACCAACTTGAGGAAGCAATGACAAGCAGCAAAATCCCGCGTCGCACGGTCCTTGTTGTGCTCTGTTGAGTGGCCATACCCAATCAGCACGACTGCATGGTTCACCACGGAATCTCTATTGCAGGTATCCTGGAAGGATGACAGCAGGCACACACTTACGACGCTTGCATTATTTCATGTTTCATGGATTATCAAGCCACAACCCAGTCGAGCCACCCCCTAGTGTATGATTTTTGTGGTATTGATTTTTGCTAGTTATTAGTTGCTAATAGCTGTTAATAGCTGCTATTAGTAGCTATTAGTGTGGAAGCTTATTAGCTGCTATTAGATTCAATTAGGTAAGAATAAGGTAGGCTGATTTTTGAATAAGGTTTGAGGTTCAAATAAGGGGGGGTTAAGGTTTTAAGCATGGTGAAAATAAGCCTTATTAAGGCGTTCAAATAAGGCAATATTTGGGTTTCAAATAAGGCAATATTTGGTTTTCAAATAAGGCAATATTTGGTTTTCAAATAAAGAAGAAACAAGCAATGAAACCTCCAACAAAAGTCATTCCTTCTGTTTTCAAAATGTTTCAAAACATAATTTCACTACATCTAAGGAACCAAATCTGCATGATCTTAAATATGAAACATCAAGAAAAAACATTAAATAAACAATGACCACATGAATTGCAAAATTTGCTCACATTAAAACATATAAATTCCTACCCACCTCCCAGCAATACGTATTCTCCAGCCTAGCCACCACTCCCAGCTCAGTACCCTTCCGCCCAGCCCCACTGGAATCCATGGTTGTGCCTAGTGGGAGCTAGCCGGTTCAGTACCACCTTACAAATATGACCCTAAAGGCTATTAGGGCTTATTAGTGCTTATTAGGGCTGATTAGTGCTTATTAATGCTTATTAGTACTTATTACTGCTTATTAGTGCTTAATAGGCATTGCCCTGCCCAGCCCCGAACCATCCCCCCACTCCCAGCTCAGTACCCTTCCACCCAGTGCCACATCCAATCCACCACTAGCCAGCTCAGTCCCACCTCCCAAATTTGGCCCTAAAGGCTATTAATGCTTATTAGGGCTTATTAGTGCTTATTAGTGCCTAATAGGCATTGCCCTACCTAGCCTGGCCGAGCCCCCCAACCATCCCACCACTCCCAGCTCAGTCCCAACGTATTAGTAGCTAAGAAGTGTTAATAGTCATTTTGCCCGTTTTTTTGGATCTCAGGCCGTGGCAACAGTTTTTCGCAGTTTCCGGCTGAGGCCTGGCGTTTGTTTTTTCCCCACAACGGGAATCCAAAACAGGGAGGGCACAAGGAGGTGTTACAACAGAACCACAAATGGAGAACTGCAACAGGAAATGGAAAAATGATGCAAAAATGAAAATATATTAATTTTTATGGTTTGTAAAGCAGGAAAAGTTCCTTTTGTAAGATAGGGAAATTTATAGTGTAATAAATTTATTAGAAAACAATATTTATATATCCAAAACATATACATAACGCCAGGCCTCAGCCGGAAACTGCGAAAAACTGTTGCCACGGCCTGAGATCCAAAAAAACGGGCAAAATGACTATTAACACTTCTTAGCTACTAATACGTTGGGACTGAGCTGGGAGTGGTGGGATGGTTGGGGGGCTCGGCCAGGCTAGGTAGGGCAATGCCTATTAGGCACTAATAAGCACTAATAAGCCCTAATAAGCATTAATAGCCTTTAGGGCCAAATTTGGGAGGTGGGACTGAGCTGGCTAGTGGTGGATTGGATGTGGCACTGGGTGGAAGGGTACTGAGCTGGGAGTGGGGGGATGGTTCGGGGCTGGGCCAGGCTAGGCAGAGCAATGCCTATTATAGGCACTAATAAGCAGTAATAAGCACTAATAGCCTTTAGGGCCATATCTGTAAGGTGGGACTGAACGGGCTTATTACCTACTTGATGCTAATAGGTGTTATTAGGATCTATGTGTATGTTTTTCCTTATTTGCATAAGACATTGGGTATAAATCCAACATCAACATTGGTGGGTAGGCATCGCCTTTCCAAAGAAATGTCATCCTAAATCCTTAACTACTTGATACTAATAGGTGTTATTAGTATCAAGGTGTAATTTATACATCATAAGGACCTAAAAAAGGTCTCTCCACGGAATCTCGGCAGTCAAATCTACGTGCGAATAGGAGTATTGGTTCCCATTTGGCATGGACCGCGCTGATGCAGAAAAAAATCAAAATCATTTTTGCACATGTATCTACATATCATCTTTGAACTTGCCAAGAGGAAACAAATCAATCACGTGTTGCAAGCTCTGGTTCCAAATAAGTAGGATACTGCCCATTTGTTACATGTCATAAACAGCAAAACTGTTTGTACATGCTCTTAATAGGTGTTATTAGTATCTATTTGGTCTCCACAGAATCTAGGTAATCACATTTGCGCGCTGAAGGGTTATTGGTTCCCAATTTCCAAGAAGTCATTTAGATTGTGTTTACTATGTCGGTGCTAATAGTTGTTAATAGGTACTTGTGGTATGTTTTTCACACCCAGAATATTGCATTTTAATATGTATTTATATATATATATATACATATATATATATATACATAGATATATGTATATATACTTGTGGTTTTGGATGTGATCAACACCAACAACAATACCCAAGACTATATTTGGAACATAAAATCAGGATTCAATTCTTCATCCAAAAAAATGCGGAATGTGGAACATATTGATTAGATTTATCACCACCAAAAGATAGAACGGAAAAACATCTGGATCCAATCGGTCACCAAGTGTAGAATAAGAACCCTGTTCGTGGATTTGGTGATCCCCGAAAATAAGATTTGAGTAACGGAAAAATATGGATTCACTTGGTCCCCAAACATCTATGGAAAATGGAAATCTGGAGTCAACAATGAAAAATAACGTTTACAAATAAGGCAAAATAAGGGTTTCAAATAAGGCAAAATAAGGCGTTCAAATAAGGCTATATTTTTTGGGTCAACATGATCAATGTCCCAAAATATGTAAAAATGAATAAGGAAAAAAATAAGGTTTCAAATAAGGCCCCTACACTGGGGGGTGGCTCGACTGGGTTGTGGCTTGATAATCCATGATTGCAGGTATCCTGGAAGGATGACAGCAGGCACACACTTACGACGCTTGCATTATTTCATATTATTTCAATATATATTATCCAAACTTCGGAAGACTACACGCCCAGAATTCATGCAATAGATGCTCAAATCGGCTGCCTAAAATTTAGCTACTCAGCTACTTCTCATTCTACGACAAAGTTCAACCCGAGAACAAAATAGAACAAGCCTTGAAAGATCGGTAGCTCTTGAAGCCCACCAGGTCCCACCAGGCTCAGAGATGTTGGAACATGTTGAAACTCATCACCCAGTCCAAGCAAATTTATATTTCCAGTGGAATTCACCCAAACCAAGGACAGCCAAGGAGCAAATACGCCACCGCCATAGGAGTTCCAGCCACTGGCATCGATAGACACCACTACAGGGCCCTTCGTGGTCACAGCGTCCATAAGAGGCTGGAGCTTGTTGGTCGGAAGAGGCTGAAAACCTCCAGACATTTCAAAGAACAAAAGGATCAAGCCAGCCACGTCAACCTTGTGAAATAACATGGAATAATTACACACTATGGTCCATGGTTGTACCAAAATGCAAGAATGCCAATAAGGCTTTCTCACCAACGATTCTGATGCATGGAAAAAACTGAAGAAATGTCCAGGAAATGACTAGCAAGGGAGGGAAAACATGGGAAAACGCTTTACTGACACCATCTCGCACACTAAAAGCCCGACAAAGATCAAAGTGCAAAGGAGAAAGTGCTTAGATTGTTACATCATTCGCACTGAGTCTGTCAACATGGTCGGTGCCTCCAATCTTGATGTATGGTTTGATGTTGCCGCATTTCTCGTCATGGTTCTTGTCCTTGACGCTTTGTGCTTAATTAACAATGTTCCGCTCCGTTTGCGTGTTTGCGTTTAAACAAGGAAACCGAATCATAGCCTTATAAGACTTGTAGCCTTTACTCAGCGGTCAATGTAACCAAGTGACTCCCCCATAGTCTGCTTCAAGGGAAACTCCGTTCTTCACAATGTAGTCCTTTCAACGCGGGAATGTTCAACGTGGTCAACTTCTTAGGCGTCTAAAAAATCCAACATATTTCTAAAAGACTCTAAAAGCATCAAGCAAGGCAATGGCATCAATGGTCAGGAACGGCTCAGACGATTTTGGATGGCTTCAAGAGGATGCTGTTCCAAGCCACGGCTGAAGCGGTTTGCTGTTCCAAGCCACATATGCCAGCTCCGAGGTGGACCCCTGGCAGCCACCATTTCCACCTGCGCTTTTGACATCTTTTGACATGAAGCTGGTCTCTTCCTGGGAAATGCCATGAAAGCATTATGAAAGCCACAACATGGCAACACCTGGATCATTGAGCTGCCATGGTCCCAGACAAAACTGGCAGTTTCAGTGCAAAATCATAGAAAACACCAATTTGTATAATTTGTAAAAGGATGTAAAAAATGAAGGTAACACATGTTCAGCCATAATTAATTGCCCATAGCTGCCCATACTTGCTATACATTGTTCACAAAAATCGACCGGAAGTACATGCCAGGCCACCGCAATGATGCACATTTGAGGAACAGTCTTTGACCTGCAGTGAGCAAACATGGGCTGCATCATTTTTGTCTGGTGAGGCCTAGTGTCTATTTGCTCTCAATGCTTGATGCTGAGAAGGCGGACCTGATTGGACGAAAGTGCACCAATCTCCTTTCTCAAGGTCATCTCCGCATGCATCTCTAATGCACCAATGGCAGCAACAGCCCAGCAAGAGCCACATCCTCCCTGCTCCTGCCACCGTCCGACACTTGGACTCTGAGAAAACATGAGACAACATGAGACAACCCGTACTGTCTCAGCATTGTTGTTTTGGGGTTTGAGTTTACGGCTGCGTTGCAGGACACCTGCATGCAGTGCTGTTCCCCCAGGCCAGCATGGCTCCCAGCTCCTTGACGTTGCCAACTGATGTCAAGGTTTTGGACCAATCTACCTCGCAAGCAGCCCTGGGGGCCCTGGATGTAGACGAAGAATGACGAAGAAACCACCGGATGCAATAACCATGGCCAAGAGACGGTCTTTGCTTCCCCTCGAGGCCCTGTCTGCAAAAAGGAACTTCCTGAAAAAAACAATGCAGTACACAGGACAATGTTGTGATGCGTTGTGTTTTCACATTGCTGGAACAGGAACATTCGCACGTTTGACTGACTGGCATTGACTGATCTTCGAGGTTCACATCTGCGAGTTTCCCAGCTCTCCGCGGGTCCCGGTGCAACACATTCTTTCTGGCTTTTTACATGATACAGTAATGGTCCTGTCCTGCTTTGACTTCTGGTCGCCAGGTTCGCCTCTGGCCCAACAGAGCTCTGTATTCGGCTTCGCTGTAGTCTGCAAACCGGTTAATGACCTCAAGCTCAAAGCCCAAAGCATGCGAAGCATCCAAAGCTGAAGGGCTTAAATACATTTGCAATATTTAATATTTAGATATATTTAGATATGAGGACAAACTGCAAGCTGGCGAGTCAATTTTCTTCAGAACTCAGCCCAAAGCCGCTGTCCAACTGACGTCTGGCCGAGCATTGTGTTCTTCCACCGCAGCTCGGAATCGACCTTGAAGTTCAGACTGGGTCGGAAGCGAATGGAACGGCAACTTCTGTTCAATGCCACGAAACAAGGCCAAAATGTTCCCAAGAGATCAGGTGGCTCCAATATCTTGAATCTGAGAACCGCTAATGGCCGCTAATGCGCTCCATGAACCAATATGAAACAGTGGCAAATGATGCGCCATTATGCACCATTATGCACCGTGATGCGCCAATGCGATCAGAGCACGAAAGTTCGCCAGGCGTTGCTCGTAACTTAGCTGATCTCCGGTGCTCGTTCGATTGTGCCTCAGAAGGACGAAGCGCGCAAAATCGCTTGAACATGCGAATCATTGCAAGCGTCAGCAAAGAATGACCCCAGAAAATCTTGTGTAGTAAGGCTTGGTATCAGTGCTCAGTCTTCTACCCGTCAGTTGCGAGAGTTTCTGGGCTTCTAATAAGTTCCTCCTTTAGGATGTGTTTGAGTTGAACTCACAACTACCTTGGAGAATCTCTTGAGCAGGGAAGAGTAATTGCATAGTAACTTCTGCTTGGGCAGAAATTGCATAATGTCACCCACTAAGATACTAAGGAACCCATATTCATTCCTAGAACTTTGCTGAGCCATTCGGGACACTCAGCTTTCACCTAGATCTTGTGTCATAATCCATACGGTGGCGGACAACTACAAATATTTATATATAATTAAATGAAGGTTAGGATGGTTAGGTAGAGTGAGGCCAAGTCATGTATTTTTGCCGTGCCAGTCTACATCAAACGCAGCTGACTTGGATCGGTGCACTTGGTGCCCCACTAAATCCCAACCAAGGTACTCCTCTCGAAACCGCTTGTAAGCAGTCTCATCATCCTGCAGGTGAAATCCACTCCACACATGGCAGGTGAATTGTGGGGATCTGTGGGGTATCCATGGGCCTAAAGGAGCCATCGTTTCGTATCTAACTTATCTAACCGTCTACACCATCCACTTTCGGTAAGACATTTTGGGTCTGCCTCTGGCAGGCACGTTCAGGCCATTTCAGGCCTCCTGTGACAGCTGCTTCTCTCGCTCTGCACTGATCAATGGCAGCAGCAGAGTTAAAATCCTCCGGGCACTGGGCAAATCAACGTGCTGTGCGTTGATCGATCTTGAACACCTGCCCCTGCCAAAGCATGATCCGTCCTTATGGAGTGAGGCAGGTGCATGAAAACAGCTGGTTTTCACAAACTAAACTGCGCTAGGGCGACAAAATAGCTGCGAGAGGCGACAGCATGCGACAGCTATGCCAATGCCGACATGACATCTGGAAATCTAAACCCTGTTTGTTTGGTTTGACACACACACTTGACCACTTTGTTGTCTTTCGGACTTTGATCGCTGGAGCCACTTTCTCGAACTTGCTACACTTGTGTGTGGGGACATGTTTCTTGAAAATGTGAAAGCTCGTGACTTTACGGGTATGTCAGTATGTCTCTTCTTATTTGATCAAATTTGGCTTGACAATTCTGGAGGGTTCTACCAGCAGGAAGGGTGTTTGACCCCAAAAACACACACCCAGACACACTAAAGGATTCTAAAATTATCTAAAACTGCCATCTTGTCCCAGTCTGGTCTCATATGCTCACACAATCCTGCCTCTGGCATCAAGTGTGCAGGGGGCATGACCTCGCAAGAAACTCCTTGAAGTCATGGCATACTATGATCGCTGCCAAATAATAAGTCCCCAAGATTCCCCAAGTCCAAACCAAAAGATCCAGGATGATGCAGGATTTCTGCCTGCGGAGGGTACACGGCGTGCAGCCAGGCAAGAACTCCTTCTGCAGTTCGGCGCTCTGCAGGGTCTTGACCTACATCTGTGCCGGAGCACTTTGAGCGCACTAGGATCTGTCCTGTTCAACATGGAGGTTTCCCAAAAATAGAGGTGCTCCAAAATGAATGGTTTATAACGGAAAATCCTATCAAAATGATTTAAAATGGATAATTTGGGGGTACCCTCATTGCCGGACATCTTCTTAAGGACATGTAATGGACATGTAATGGACATGTACAACTGGTATAACTGTCATCGGCGCATGTCCTAAGCTTGGCGCTTTTGCTTCTGATGTGAAGCGTTCTTCCCCAAATCGGATCAAGGCCTCCCGGCCAAACACCAAGATGAAGATATGATACTAAGTTGACATAAGTTGACTATGTACCACGATAGACTGAGATCAAGACTAGAGACATGAAGTTGGGCCTTAGCATTGTTTTATATAAGCAAACTGGGAATGCGTCAAAAACAAAACAAAGTCGGCCTTACCTTTGTACAAGCAACCTCCCTGGTCTCTCTCTCTGTGCAGTTCCAGATCGATTGGTCTGTTTGACTGGGCTCAGCACCCGAAGAACAGGCGATAGAGGCCCTGGAGATTCAACCATATTCAACCGATGACCACAGGGCAAAACAGTGGGGATCGCACGCTGATGGCCACCTGATGGCCACTTGTGAGTTGAACGACTGTGGGTTTCTCAGCGAGGCCCAGGCTCAGAACCTCATAGTGCGCATAGAAACGGTGTCCCTGCGCGAGGATCAGCCTCACCAGTTCAACTGAAACTGCTGTCTACATTGTTACAACAAGTTATAACTTTTTGAGACATGTTCCCTCCAAACCTTGGGTTCGCCCACCCTCAAACAACACATCCAAACAATATTATAATTACATAATATTATATACGTATCACCAAAGGATGAATGAAAACACTGGCTATACGCAGTGATTTTGACTTTGAGTTTTCAGGATTTAGGGTATTATATAATTTAGGGTCTAGGGTTTTAGGGTTTTAGGGTTTAGGGTTTGTTGTTTTGGAAAGCATGTCAAAGGATATGCGGGATTCGCCGCGGGCAAACCTAGGGTTTGCAGCTGCAGCGAACATGTTAAAATTTGTTACCAGTGTTGGATCATGTTGGATACCCGCCACACCGTTGACCTTTTGCATAACTTTCAAGCTACAAATCAGCAGCAAAAAATACCCAGCTTGTGGGCTCCGAGCGTGTCAGGGCGACCAAAGCCATTGAGGAGCACATCGTCCCTGTGACCGGAATCCGGGCGGGGGGGCAGCTGCGGATTGCAAGGATTCACCTAATTACATAGTCTTGTGTGTTTTGCTATAGGACGTGTGTAACATTGTGTAACATAGGCATAGCATGGCACAGGTATATAATATAAATATAAATATAAATATATACACACATACACACACATACACACACATACATACATGCATGCATGCATACATACATACATACCATACCATACCATACCATAGCATTGCATAGCATTGCATTGCATTGCATTGCATTATTGCATTGCATTGCATTGCATTGCATTACATTACATTACATTACATTACATTACATACAAACACACACACACATATATATATACACAATTATACACATACAGTGCGCCTTTCTAGGCTAGATAGTCTATCTACCGTATGATACTGCATGTCTGTATCGGTACAAGACTGACTTTACAAAAGAGGACGGGTCTCCCCAGTGCCTTTTGGAAAAGTCTGGCTTTGCCAACCCCCGGAAACCAGTGCTCTCGGGGAACTTTCTCATTCACCTCAGCGCAGGTTCAGGAGCAGTTTGGAATGCTGTGAGATGGTCCAGAATGTCATCTATATATTCAGAATGTCCAAATGTTCAAACATATCATCTATATTGCAGCTACTGGTAGGTGAGAAAAGCATGAGAAAAGCAGTCTTCAAAGCAATGTTGGTTACCTTTTTGCCTGAGACGATTCAAATTTTCTAGGTCAACGTAGCCCAGTCTTTGGGCGAGTTGAGCTTATCTCTATATATCTCTATACAATATACATGCGCCTAAAAGTGACGCAGGGTCTCAGCAGGGGCCGGATAGGCCACTCCCTCTCTTGTCGCTCTACGTCTCAATAGGCTGCATTCTGCATGCCCAACGATTGATCCAAATGAAATGTAGGCTTTGTACAACTCGGATCAGGAGTGTTGGCTCAATGTTTTGGTGCTTGCTTCATGTTGCTTCTAGCTGAAGCAATATTTTCCAGCCGTGACGCTTGTTCTGGCTGACATCGGAGGCGTCCTGACTCTCAGCGAGACGTATCAAGGTGGACAGCGGCATCCGCACTTGGCATTTTTTTGGAGGCCAGCTGATTGACTTCGAACAAGCATGAAAAACGTATTCTCAGAAGCAAAGAGGAAGCAACATCCGGAAATAAAATGAAATAAACTAGCTTCATTTCAATCCGAACATGTCTTAACTTCTGAACATCTGTGAACGTCTGTGAACGTTTCTGACATAAGTTGTTAAAAGGCTCTGGAGTGGATGAAGAGTAAATCCACGTCGGCTGCCGAAGGAGAACTGAGGTCCCTGAAAGACCTGGCCACGGAGATGGCATGTGACAGCTTGGTGGCAAAATCTCTGGTGCGTCGCTGTCGCAATCTCAGAGGCCTTCAATGTTTCGTAGTTTAAGTATAATATGTATCATCATAATCAACAAAAAAGTAAGGCATAATGGTTCTCTATGTTTCAATCATGTTCAATCGCTATCCCTCTGGAGCTGAGTTCAAGACAGGATGCGCTTGATAGTGTCCTGGCCCTGGCGAGTCATTCACCTGACATCATGGTGCCACTGCATGGCATATCATATACCCATCATAGAACTTTCGCACCCAAGCCATCAAAAAAGTGTCTCTGTATGTATGTTGCCTCGCTTCTCATCCGCGCAGAAGTCGTGAACTGCCATGCAGGCCTCAGTTATTCAGAAAGAATCTCTACTTCAACTGGTTTGCTTAGCTATGCTTAGCTGCTCTTCGCATCGCACTGTCTTAACCCGTTGCTGAGTAGGGCCGAGTAGCTTGTGCCGCCTTTGCGTTGCAGAGTCTTTGGGTTCCTCAGCTGCGGATACCACAAGGCATCGGGTCTGAATTTACAGGCACCGCTGGTTGCGACGCAGCTCGTCAAGCTTGGCTCAAGGCTCAAGATGAAAATGTATTACCAAGAATATGGATATTGTATATGATATATGTGTATATATATATATATAAATATTATATATATAATATATTTATTTATATATATATATAATATTTATATATATATATATACAATATTTATATATATAATATATATATATATATTGCATATACTCATAAAATCTCGAACATCAGTAAGGCCGGCATCCTGGCTGAAATCAAGGCTCCTTCTCAAATGCTCCAGGCCCAATGGACCTTGGAATTGAACCACTGCAATCTCCAAACAGCACTTCAATGTACTTAAATAATCTTGCTTAAATATAATTAAACAAATATATATATATGTATATATACTGGTGCAGTTATTAGATGTTATTAAAAGTTTCAAAGCAGTTCTCTTTGTCGTAACTTTTGCTGCACCTTCTAAGCCAAGAAGCTCAATCGATGTCTTGACCCAAGTCTCTCGACGAGTACCAAAGGTGTGGGCACCTGTGTGCCTGAAGGACAAAATCACAACAGTGAGTCAGCAGTTCAGTAAGCACGTGACATTTGCCTGGTCAAACATTCATTGCATGGGAGGCCAACTGCAAGGCCAGCATTAGACTCATTAGACTATATTAAAAAGAAAAACTCAAAAGTATTAAAAGAATATCAAAACACTCTCACATACTGTTACATACTGCCACTATTTCAACACTCTCATGCTGATGGATCCTCGGCCTTGCAGTGGGTACCCGTGGTTGAGCTCCGAAGCAGGACAGCAGGTCATAGGCTCCAGGACCCGGGGCTATCGTTGCATAGCTGTACCTTGAGACATTCCACAAAACATCACGAAACATCACAAAACTACTAGGTAGGCGGCTGATAGACGACCGCCTGCTTTTCCAACCACCGCTAGTTGATTTCGCCTGGTTTTTACCAGTTGTTTTGTCTATTGCTGCGTTTTTTGACTCTTCCAAATCCAGCTTCGAACTACTTGTTTTTTTCATTTCATGTTTCACATTTCCAAGTAGATGTCTTTCTTTCATTTCAGGATTTGAGTCAACTTCGTATACACATCTTTGGGAGAAGAAGACTTAGACCACATTCTGTACAACCATTGCTTCACAAGCACATTGACCTCTGTGTGAAGCTTTGAACCAATGTCCCCTAGCAGAGATGACGTGACCCCCCCCCCCCCCACCCGACCCCACCACGTCCGTACCCGCCACGTGTAGAAACGTCACTTTACCATCAAGACTTGCCCTCCCACCCCACCCCACCCCTCCTCACCCCCCCAACAGGCAGTGACGACATGGGGCAAGTACGTGTGAAACGCACTTAGACATGACGTTCCCACCCCACCCCACCCCACCCCACCCCTCCTCACCCCACCCAACAGGCAGTGACGACCATGGGGCAAGTACGTGTGAAACGCACTTAGACATGACGTTATTATCCCACCCCACCCCACCCCACAAGACAAGAGAAAACAAAAGTATAAAAATAGCCAAAAAACTGGCGGTCATTTATCAGCCGCCAGCCAACTACAAGCATCTCAAAACATGACAAGCCGTGGCCAATCCATTCCATACTGATGCTGATATCTGACATGACTTGACACGCTTGAAACAGGGGGCATGGATTCTGCAGAGCCCTCCGTCCAAGCACCTTTGGTCAGTTGCAAGACTGCTTGGAGGACTTGCCAGAAAGGGAAGCTCGCGATATGCTTCATACACCACATTCCAAAAGCCGCGAAGTTCAAACTGCTCAGTTGCCGTTGACCACTATTGTACAATTTCCGGCAGCCAAGCAACTCTGGTTGATAATACTGGAGTTTCTGGTGGTGTCAAAGATGTCAAAGTCTTCTTCTTCCCCTGGCATCCAAACTTGGACACTGGCTCATGTCTGTCATTGTCAGTAACCTCCGGGCAACTTCAGACTGAACCCTCTGCCTCTGTCGTCTTCCGCTTGCGGAGGCTCCCAGTCCTGAACAAAATGGTTTGAAACATTTTGAAACTGTGGTCGTGGTGTCATTGCACAAATCAGCTTCACTAGTACAAGATGAAAAAAGACGGAACGCGCGGTTTCTGTATTTTCTGTTGCCTGGAACCATTACACATTTTGAGGCACACTTGAACACCCATCACTCCAAGGCCGGCCGGGTGTCATCAAGAAAGTGCACTTCATGATGCAAAAGCCTAGCGAGCGACAGTCTCTTATATATATATATAATTGTAAGGAGGGAGTAAAGCCAGAATTATGCCCTCGGCCTCAACACAAACTGCACGTGCACATATGTAAATATGATAAAATATGTGTTCAGCGTATGTATATGTATATGTATATGTATACGTATACGTATACGTATACGTATACGTATACGTATACGTATATGTATGTATATGTATACATATATGTATATGTATATTTATATGTATATGTAAATGTGTGAACAATTTGATCCTTGTTCTGGATGTTATAGTTCAAGTAGTGCCTGTTTCACTGGTAGTTCCCGGGCGCATTAAACATGGCGGACGGCGATCACTTCTTTTTGCTCACGCATGGGGTCTTGAGCCATCATGGCATTCCATGCAATCACTATTTACTTGTCGCACATGAAGTGTGTGTTACGACCGCGTTCCCTTTGACGCCCCCCATGTCCATGGTCTCCTTCGGACCACGGACACGAGAGAGGGGACTTTGAATTAGAATTATTCTGCTACTCGAATTACGCCTATTTACATAAAACATGCCATTCGGCTCCCCCTTTCCCACATACCCGACGGGAATAATGGTTCAGGGTTCGCCTACTCTTTGGCTGTCGATGCATTGGCGCTTCATCAAGCTGTACAGCGCCAATTATTGCTAGCTAACATCTACTTTTCTACGTTGGCTAGGCATGCCACTCACCCGACGGGAGAAATGGATCGCTTCGCTACCAAAGATTTATAATGCTAACTAACGAATTCACGCGCACTGTGCAGAATTTTATGCAGATTGGGAATATCAAAAGTCTTGAACCTAAGCGAATTGGTCTACTGCCTCGCTCAGAGTCCACTCAGTTGGTCTTTTCCTGATCATCTGTTCACAAAGACGATACACATCTTATAGTCCAGTGACCATTTTGACGGACAGAGGTAATTGTTTACTGCTCACGGCGGACTTTCTTCCATTGAGGTGTTGTTGGAGATTTCTCCCATCCTGCCGCACGTTTCGGAGCAGCTTTCGGCGATGAGGGCTTCGCAGGTGGTGCCTTTGATGGTTCATGGGATCTCGGCATAGCCTTAGCCTTTGGTGCGCCAGCCGATGAGGATGATGCTGAACCAGTGCCTTCAGGTTTCTGTGAAGGTTGTGCTGATGATTTGGCTTTCGCGTCTGCGGTAGCAAACTTGGAAGCGGCACTATGTCCGACTGCTTTGAATACTTCACTTACCACTTCGTCGCCAAGGGTTGGAGCCATCTTCATTTTCATCTCGGTCTTCCCCCTCTGCGCCTCGGCCTCAGCCAGTTGAATAGCATAAGCCATCTTGCTGACAAAGTTTTGAGGTAAAGGAATGCCACATTGTTGGGCGGCAAAGAGTAGTTCCACTCTCTGTTCCTTCTCTCTCAGACTCAGATATACCGAGAAAGCTGGGAGTTCGATGCAGTTGGGGAAGCCGTGGCTCCCGGAGCGAAAGAAGGTGTATGATTCGTGTTCTGGAAAGGTTCCTTTAAGCAGACGTCGAAGAAAGTTGCTGATGGTCACTCGCATCTCCTGCTTCCCTTGGGCATCAGCCTGCATTCGGTTCATTGGCATGAGGAAACCTAATGACTCGGGGGTGTACCCGGCGCGTACCAGAAATTCCATCATCTTTTCATAGATCTCCAAAGTCTTGATGACAGGCATCATCATGTTTCTTGGTCGTCCTGAGTACATCTTCTCTCCCTCTGACCATGAGTTCCTTTTCCCTTTCTCCTGAAAGAGTTCGTCCAACTCCAGCTCTGTCGGTCGCTTGAGGTTGCCATCCTGGTCTTCGCCTGTGTAGGGGCAGAAGTCGTCCAGGTCCAGCCGGACTCGTTTGGTTTCCGTCATCATCTCATAGTACTCCTCTGGGGTCAGAGTGACTCTCTGTTTATAGTAGAGCCTGAACATTGTGATGACCTTTGACATGACGGCATTGTCATACAAGTGAGCCGCGGCCTCGGAGACATCATTGTTGATAAGTCCGTCTTCTGGCATACCCTTGCTGCCGCTCTCAAGATTCTTAGTCCATGCTGGAAGTTTGGAAGAAGGTTCATTTTCAGGTTCGACGTCCATTTCATCGTCGTCTTCTTCAACGATTTCGTCGTCTTCCTGTTGAGCTTCCTCCTCCTGATCCATTTCCTCATCATCGCCTTCATTGTAGTCGACCTCGTCAGGATTGAAGCCATAGTCGTTGGATTCGGATACGTTTTCTTGTGCTTGATGGACCGTATCCTTGAACAACGATTCTTCTTGTCGACGAACTTCTTCATCGAGCTCTTTCTTCGTGGCCTCATCTTCATCGTCTTCAGGAGCTTGTAGCCGATATGGACGGATTCCACAACTTTCAAGTTCCGTCCAGCAGACTAGACACACTGCTAGCTTTGTCGGCGTCTCGTTGAGGCAGTGAGGACAATGACGGCAACCTGATGTTTGCACCCTTTTGCGTTCGACTATGTAGTCAATCAGCTTGATGCGGGCCAGGTATTGCTCTTGTCCGCCAGGCTCGATGAGGTTGTTCTTGAACTGGTTGACGATGTTCATGGCATCCATGGCGGTTTCGTCATACGGTTGGTCTTCGGCGTCGATGCATTGACTTGCAACTCTCAGGATGGATTCCTTGGTGGCTACCGTTCTTGATTTGATAGTTCCAGACCGGACTACCTGGTCGTCGCCCGACGGGACGAACAACCGGAGCCATGTCTTGTTGTATTGGTCCTTGGGGTCCTGAATCCATCCTCCTTTGATTGCCGAGAACGGGATGATCTTTGGTGAGACGATCTGTCCCGAGTCAGTCAGTCGACCGCCATATTCCACCATCAAGGTCTCGGTTGGGATGAACAAGCAAATGTAGTCCCCCTTGCGCGTATCAACGCTCTTCGTGATGGTCCATGATCTGTAATCCCATGGCACATACGGGTTGAAGAACGTGAACATCCGATGACCTTCTCCAAGACCTCCTGGAATTAATCCCTGCCTCCAAATGCTTCGGAGGTTGGTCTTCTTGGTGATGTGAAAACAGACCGGTAATGACATAATGGTGTTGGGTGCGATTGGATGTGAAAGCAACGAGGACAGCAATGAGACGTCGTCTCTTGAAGATCCTTCTTTGTGCCCCGTAGGAGCACGGACCGCCACTGGGTAGAGCAGTAGGCCTTCATCAGGGATGTGCGTGTCCGCTTCGACTTTGTTGTCAATGCACGTCAGGCTGCTGCGATCAATGTCCTTGTTGATCCCAAATGCCAAGACTTGTTCACGCACACGACGTCCGTACCGGGCACAGTGGAACATGATCTTAAAGAGCAATGTCATGCGGTAGTTCGCCTCACTGACATTCCATGCGTTCTGATCATTTGCTCTTCCTTTTGGGGCAAGGAATACGTGTGGCCAGCGTGCGTGCTCGTGCCTCCAGATGGACTCACATTTGAGCACCTCCTCGATGGGCACCCAGCCGGCGTCATCACAGGACAGACTCTGCTGCTCTGATACCTTCCCCACGTTGTGCCGCAGGATCCTGTTTAGTGAGGTACTCACCTTGTCCTCGTAGGTGTCGAGCCGGTTGCCAGTTTCAAAGCGGTAGTTGGCCGCATATTCTACACCGCCAAAGTAAGAGCAGTTGAAGAAATGGGCCCCCGTCGTCGGGATGATTTTCAAGAAACCATCTTGCGGCGCCTCGACTCGTTTGTAGAAGGGCTTCCTGATGTTGTTGTCAGAGTAGCTTGCCATGAAGTCTGGCACTGACCAAGTGTCGCCTCCTCCTCTGACAATAGCGTCTCGGATCACTTCGTTGAGGTCAACAACGTTCTGTGGTCCCAGCTTTGTAACATCACGTCCTTCGATGCAGAACCTACCATACTCATCGAGGTCACCGACTTCGGACATAGTCCTTATGCTGTCGTACCATTGGTGTTCACTAAACCTCGGTTTTGTAGGTTCATCCGTTTGCCCCGACCCTTCAGTAGCACCTGAACCGTCCTTCTTGTGCTCAGGAGGCTCCATATCGACGTCATCAGATGTGGGACTATCAGCCTCGAGCGACGCTCGGACGGCCTTTAGCACCTTTCTGACTTCATCCCTCTTCTCATGTTCACATTCAAGATGACCATGTTTGGTGCTACCACAATACAAGCACACATTGACATCCTCAGAGACGGTAAAGAGTTTTCCCAACGCATCCAAAAGTTGTTGTTTTCCGGAAATCTCTGAGTCCCTGACCACATCGGTGGGATCATTTGCTGGCTCATCAGCTTCCTCCTCCCCAGGGTGAGCCGACGACTCGTCACCTGGCTTGGCATCGGCATCAGCGCCCATGCTAGCGTCATCCCCTGTGATGTTGTTCTTCCTTCGATAATGAGAGAATACCTGATCCTTCTCCCACTCCGTGAGGCAGCAGAAGTTGGCCAGCGATTCATATCCGGGGATTGCGTGGATGATCTTCATGACCCTTTCGGCTTCTGCGGTCTGCAGTGTGCAGTCGAAGGATCCCCGTCTCTTGTCATTGATGGTGCTTGAGGTTCTGGAGGTCGATGTGAATTGAGCCAATGCCTTTTCCAATCCGTTGAGATACTCAGCTGGATCAACACTGGCATTGAAAACATCCACAACTCCTTTGGCCATATTTGCCACATCCAGGACACCAAGCCAGAACTCGATGATATCTCCAGTTTTCTCGGCTGATGCACGGGAGAATCCAAAGATCTCGTTCCTCTCCTTCACCTCGGGAACGGCGACCTTCTCGAAGAAGTCTTTGTATGCGACATTTCCGCAATCCTTCGTGACTCTGTAGATCAATAGCCACTTCTTTGCGACTTCATCAAAAACTCTTTCGCGGTAAATGCTGAATTGCTTGCCGCGTCCGTTCCGGAAGATTTCCAGAGCTTGCCTCTTCGAAATTCTAACTCCTCCCATGTGCGATAGAGACTTCATCAAGTGCTCCCCATACGCCAACGATGCATTTGAAATCAACGAAGACGCAGTAAACGTGAGCCATGTTTGAAATCCTTGATTGATGTCAACAATGTCGACACCAAGATCCTCGAATGCAACCTTCAATCTGGCCGCAAGGAGTAGGACGGACTTCCTGGCCTCCAATGTGGGAGCTGAACGCTTGTAATGGTCTTGGGTGTTGGCGGAGCAATTGATGCAATGGGTCGGTCTCACCTGGCATGTCTCGATCTCATCCATCGTCACCGCATTTCTGCAGCTTCCGCATAAGATGTCGGAATTCTCCTTGTCGATGGTAAACCACATGCATCGATCTGAAACAACTGGTTCCAGCTCATGGGTGCCGACCACTGGTTCAACCCAACTGGTCTTAAACCTCTTGTCCTTTGTGAATCTGTTGACGGCGGTTCCAGGGCCTCGTTGGAAGATGGTTGTGTCATCATTTGCATAGTCACCTGGGGTCATTTCGCCACTTGCGATCCTGAACGCCTCAGTTGGTCCAGTCATATCCTCCAACACTTTGGTGTTGATGCCAGATTCGTCAGGTTTGAATGCTCCCTCATTGAGGACGGATACATATTCCCTGTTCGTGGCACACATGAGGAAAACTCTTTGGCGAAATAGATTCTTCTCGATGACAGACCAAATTGCCGTCTTTCCCAAAGTCCCCTTCTTGGTCGTACTCAATATTGGATACTGTTTCCCAAATTGGGAATACATCGACCGCCACATTCTCTGGTCCGATGTCACCAAGATCCCTTGGAGCCTCATCTTCTCAATCAGCTCATCTGCGATCCTTGACGTGACGGAGTCCATACCGTTGAACATGGAGTCATTGTTGATGGCGACCATCAGGGGTCGGGATGTGACTTGATCAAGATCGAGCACCCCTTTGACAAATTGATTCTTGAAATCGTTTTCAAGCATGACACAATGAGGTGGTTTTTGTTCATGAAGGAACTGCAATGACAACCAAAGGTGAACAGTTATTTGACCATCGTCGACGGCATCTGTGCTGAGATGTTGCTTGACCTTGTCAAGCGTGTCGAGGAATTGCTGAAGTGGTCGCTCTGATTCGGAATCATGGATCTTGAATACTTCAACACTTTCCCATCCCATGTCAGCTAATCCCATTTGGATGCCATGCGTCCCACTTTGGGTTCCCACACGGAACATCAGGTCGGTGATAAGGATGGTCGTTCCAGCCCTGAAGTCACCTGCCAACATGTCATGATCTCTTGGACCGTTTGGTGCTTCGATGATCCTGCAAGCAAGCGGGTTGGCGATCATCTTCTTAATGCGGCCCAAGTCGGACTGGTTGGCGACGTTCACGTCGTGGTGCCCTAGCATCATGAGCATTCCTGCCGTTGACAAATAGCATCCAGTCCGCGTCAGCATGTACTTGCGGACGATGTGGCTGTAGCACCTAAGCCAATCCTTCTCGGATATAGTGGATGCAGTGTCCTCAGTCACGACCCCCGGATTGCAAACTCTGAAGACCATGCAGGCATATGCTGTCACTCTCCTCAAATATTGTGCCCAAGGTGCTGATCCTGATGTACCGGCAGCTTGAGCTGCGGGTCCTTGGACGATTGATAGAAGAAAGTGATCCCGCTCGTCCACCCATGCGGACGTGATGAACTCTGAATTCCTTTGATCGGGCATTGAGGATGTCTTGAAAAGATATCCATTTGGTACCCGAGGAATTACCCAGTCCTTTCTTGCAGGAGGTGTAGATGGCCTTGCCTTCGATGGTGGAGCCTTTGGTGGTGGTGCGCTCCCAGCTGCAGAGCTGTAACCATCGTGTCCACCGGCGGTGGAACTACTAGGCCCAGTCTGTTGTTGTTGCTGTTGTGCCCGCTGCGCATCGGCTTCCCTCTGTTGCTTGTCATTCATCATTCTGATAGGTGAAGGATCCCAACCTGGATGATCCGGTTGACTTGGAGGGTTTCTGCCGTCTCTCGGCATCAGCGGGATGTCCCAGCCATCGATGTGGGAGACCTCTGTGGCCCCTTGGCCCATCTGGGTGGTGGCAGTGGTCGTCACATAGTCACGAATACAGGAAAATGTCCTGTTTCGTTTCTCCACCTCCTCGAACATGCCCTGGTCGGCCCTCTCAATGTTGTAGCCCCCCAACTCCCATAGGTCGTCGCGGAGGTCAATGGCCTGTTTCATTCTGACCAGATCAGTCTTGATGATCCCGCTCAGGTATGACATTGATTTGAAGTTTTCCAATCGTGTCATCCACTCATGTAGCATCTTGGAGATCATGAGAATGGTTTGTAGATGGACAACAGCTGCCGTCCGCTCCAAGCTGAGATCATAACTCATCGACATCCAGTCTTCCAGGACGTTCTGGACGATGATGGTCTTACCCTGGCTGCTGGTCGCTCTGGCATTGTGACGTCGGAGTGCGTAGCCGAGGCTGTAGCTCTCCTCGTACATGATGTTGACCAGATACTTGATGCGGTCTTCAACTTCACCTGGTTCAGGTTCCTCTCTCCGCATCACTTCAAATGACCACTTTTCCCACTTCCGACGGGCAATCTCCTCGAAGTTCGTCCTCTTCCGGATTTGGTAGCAAGAACTTCCATAAGGAGGGTATGTCTGGTTCAAGGATCCAAGGTTTGTTGGGCTTGTATTTGCGATTTTGTCACGCAAATCCTTAACCGTGATCTCCTTGTTGATCATACTGTTCTGCCCGGTGTAGTGGTCTTTGAGGGTATCCCATAGTTCATCTATTCTGATCGCACACTCGAAGGTGCACAACATCTGCATGATGCTTTTCTCATCCGGATTTCTGGCGGCCCCTTCCACCAACTTTGATCATCGGGCCCCTTTGTCAATGAAGCTGGTGGCAGACATCTTCAACTCATTCTCGTTGGTCACTTTTGACAACATTTTCATGAGCAACCTGATTGCATGAGTTACGAATGCTCTGCCACTTCTATCCATGACAAAAGCTAAGGCCACAACGACAGGAGGAGAAATCTTCACTCGATCCAGCCATTCGTCGAGGTCCTTATCCCTGTAACCCCTGAAGTTTGCCTCCTCATAGGTGGAGAATGGAGCAGGAAGGTTGTGCTCTTGGTTCTTCTCCTTGATGAGGGACAAAGTTGATTTCAGTGAGCCAATACCTTTGGCCGCTGAGGGGACCACAAGGTCATTTCCAGCCATTGCGAAGACCGAAATGAGGCACGCGGAATCCGGATCCGTCAAGGCGCACCAACGACGCAGGTAGCAGCCCGACTTCACCTTCAATCCACCTCTAACGGGATCCGGATCCGCCAATAGCGATCCACGACGTGGATACAGCCTCAGCTTCACCTTCACACCGCCTCGTTGGGTGATGAAGTTAATGAATAGTTGTTCATTGATGGTCTTCTCATTAACTTTGAGTTCAAGGTCACTCACAATGACACATGCACATGACTTCGATTCATGGTGATTCATCTCATCTGGTACTTTTGGTCGATATCTCCTTCCATAAGCGTTGCTGATCAACATTTGATTTGTGACACCTCGAAGGATACATCTGACAATCTTCTCGGTATATAATTGTGTTGCACGTGTTTCTCTACCCGCACATTGACCGTGGGTGTGTGAGCCATCACATTTTGCATGCAAGTCAAAGAACTCAACCCCCCACGATACGATCCTCCACGGTTTCTTGATTGCGGTCCCAACATCTTTGAATTGTGATTTCAAACCATACATGCATCCATCAAAGTCATGCACAGTTGATTGGGTCCCTTTGATCAGAAACTTCATTCTCTCGTCATTCCAATAATCGCATCCCCGAGGTAGTTCCAACAACGCCATGGCATGCAAAACATGTACACGTTGCAGACACAATGTGAACTCTTCCCATAGCTCCCAATATAGAAGTGCTTTCATTCTGATGTTGTGTGCTGTGACCTCACTCACATTTTTGTTTAACCGATTCCACGGTGAACCACCGGTGCAAGGTCCCGCAAAGAACACGCAGTCACTGGGACCCCTGATGCAACGCCTCCATTTCGCCCTACCGTAGTTGGACATAAGGTTGTCATCTTCGGTAATCGTGACCACATGCATCATCTTAAACCGACTCTGTTTGTGAATCTTGGTGATGATACTTTGCGTTTCGGCACACATGAGGAGTAAGCATGGGACATCATCTTTCATCTCATAGATGTTGAGTGATATGGTAACGTCATTGAGTATTTTCCCGAGAAAATCAGCATAGGATTGCTTGAAGTGATATGTCAGAGTCTTCCCATTCTTTCGATGCAGTGTCATCTGAATATCCCAATCATTTTGTTTTCTGGTCTCATGCTTCAACTTGTAATGATGGGCTATAAACATGTCATCCAATGGAATGATTTTCATGTTCCCATCAAGGATACAGGTGACCACAGTGTCCTGGCACGATGCCCTGTCCTCCACGTCAGACCCGCTGTCCATCACATCTTTGATGTCTGCATTGGATATGATCTTGAAGGTGGTGGTCCCTGTCCAAAATTCATTTCTTTTGTTGGTCTTCTCGATGTTATTCCCCACCAATCTCCATGAGTCGTGGATCAATCTCCCACTTGACTGAAACACTTGGTTGGTTTCCCGTTCATCTCTAAACCGTCTCAGCTTACATGGTAGAAAGTCAGCCTCTTTGGGGGTAAACATCTTTCTTCTTGGTACTTTGTGCACTCTCGTCAATGTTGTTTCATCCTTCCATATCCATTCATCTTGATCACATTCATTTTTGGATATTTTCTTTCCCTTTCTTGATGACGTTGAGGGGTTATAGGCTTTGTCTTTTGATACCCTACCAGCAATCACGTCACCACCGGCAAATACAATTCGTCGTCGATTGGGATCTTTGTTTTCTGTAGGATATGGATCATCATCGGGGTCCCCCGACGGAGGAAATCCCATTGGAAGACTACCCCATCCAGAACTCCCCCCATGAACAACTCGAAGGAGCGTGTTGATCACCCGAGCAGTACCACACGGAGCTGCATGAATGGTTGTGGGTTCATTTCCATGGGATTGATGACAAAACAGTTGACCTACCCCCACAGTTAACTGAGGATACTTCAGGACTGGAGTCTGACGAGTCGGCACCGCAGCAGCATGGAGCCCTTGTCGTGCTGTTGACGCCAGGTGTCCCGGTGAGACAACACCAGCTGATTGCCTAGTAATCACCGACGGTGATATACTAAATTGACACGGATGGTATTGGAAACAAGCTCGTTCTACCCATTGATCAAAACGGTCTTGTTGTTGAACGGGTGGAACTCGATCCTCAACCTTGATCCATTTGCCATGAGAAAGTATCCAGGTACTTCTCAAACAATCATGAGGCAATGATACACCAGGTGGTCGCTTTCTAAAGAAAGTTGGCGTCTTAACAACCAATATGGGATCCATACCAGGTAGTTGTTGTACTTGTTCTTTACCAGAAAGACCCTTCTGATACACCTCAGGTGGTAGAATAGGTATTTCGGTATACGGAAAATTTGGAACATCTTGAGTTTTGGTTTGAAACACTTGTCGGACAGTGGTATCAACATCCGTGGTGGGTGAGACCATATCGAGCAGATCTTTCGTACCGATGTCACCAGGGTCCAACAGGTTGATGAGCATACATGCTCTTTTCCATGCTAACGGATTCTTGAAACCTTTGGTGTGAATGTCAGCGGCCATTTTCGAGGTCACTTCATACATGAGTACGTAGTTCTCCCGAGTAAAATGTTCATGGAGGGAAGTAATGGCTATGCCATGGGTCCTCTCAAGATGCCGCATAGTGGGGTTACGACCCGACCTGACTACACCGATCATGCCCTGATTGTCATCATGGAACAATAATTTGGGCGACTTTCCCGTCAGCGTTTCCCAGATGCTCATTGCGGGCAAACCCATAGTACGGAGGGTGACATCGGCTGCCACGATTTCGGCCTCAGGCGTCGAATGGCTTACGCATCCTTGCCGTTTGCTGCCCCCGGACAAAGGAAACCGTGTGTGGTTACCCTGGATATGCATATGAGACCCTGAAGTTGATCTCAAAGACTGGGCACACCCTGCAAAATCAGCATCAGCAAATAAAGACAATGTCAATTCATTGAAATTGTCCACAACCCATCCAGTCATTCTTTTAGACAGGCTGGAATTCACGTAGTACATTAAGTGATACAACTTTGCATCGTCATCAATGGTCCACTTTGTTACATTCCTGGCCAGGGAGTTAATGGAACGAAGCAGATCAAAACGAGCAATCCTCGCCGCGTACAGCAGCTTCATCAACACGCTGGCAGCGTGTGGCGCTAATGCACCTCTCTCAGACTCCCCAGGCGTGACGTCTTCCCCTTGGGTTCCTTGTTCATAAAACAATGGAGCGTCCGGATCAAATTCATGAGTACACCATGGACATACCTTCTTGTTCTTGGGGTTCCCGGGACATGGTGCTCTAGACTTGTGTTTCTTTGTTTCTTCAGGTAGACTTGGAGTGGATACGTGTTTCAGCTTCGTATCTTTTCCAACAATGTCCAAGTACTTCCCAACCGACAGTTTCAACAAACCTTCCATGTCATAGGTCATGGTTGACACCGGGGTACCATCATGAAGTTTGGTAGATCCCTTTCTCAAAACACAACCAAGATAGAGTCCTAAGTCAGTCTCGGGCTCAATGTTGAGTTTTGATCTGAGCATCTCCCAACCCTTAGTCAGGTTCTCTTCCGGTCCTGCCAGCTTTAAGTCATCTACATAGATGACAAGAAGTAACTTCAGTTTCTTGTGAAAATACATTGAAGGCCATTCTTCTCCAACAGGAACGAAGTCGAGTTCTCGAACTTTCTGATCACAGTGTTGTTCCCACATTGTTCCCGAATCGGGGTGACCATACAAAGCCTTAACCAATCTTACAACTGGTCTACGGAACTTTCGAATATCGACATCGTCTGGCCAAGCATCTTCGGGTAGCTCAACCCAACATGGTGGTCCGGTTAGTTTTGCTTGAATGTATGCCTGAATGGCGTCGGCAAGTTTTACATTATGGCCTGGAAGACACCCATAGAAATCAGCCCATCTCGATGCCTCAAAAGTAGCTGGAGAATTGCCCAAGTCCTGGAAGAAAGCAGCCTCCCAGAATTGGTTCTTCACCTGATTACCAAGCAAGACACCTCGGCCTTTGAATTTTCTACTAGGGCTTCCTGCGGGCAATTGGTAATTTTTCTCAACACAGATACCATGCACTCTGGCCATGTGAACCTCTGTCTTGTTTGCCTTTGCTTCACGAACAACGTCATCATATTCTCTAATGACACTGAAATCATAGACTCCAGCAGCATGTTGACCTAACCATTCCTTCCTCATAGCTTTACGTGCATCATCGTTTTCCATCATTTCCTTTCGACCAACAGGCCTTGCCACTGCAGTGTTGAACATCTTATTGATATTGATTCCATCACCATTTGAAGCTATCTTTTCACGATGATCATCACAATGATTAATGCACGGCATGCATGGAAATGGAAGGAAAACATCACTGAGGCCACGAGCGTCTTGGGGTACTTCGTTGGTGTTGTGCAATGTCGCAGCAGCCACCACTTTCCCTTGGTTGAAGTCATACACTTTGTCGTTGTTCCAAGTGGCTTTCGGTCCATTGCCCTTCTCGATCTCAGACCATTCGTCCCACTCCATCAAGAAGTCATCATCATCAGGTACATCAGTGTCTGATAGATCTGAGTAGCATGGAGCAGAGGCAGAGATCCCTCTCCCGACGGGAGAATTAGATCCTTTTCCATATTGAAAAACCTTGCCTCTTCGGACGTAGTCTTGGGACATGGCCACTCCGGAAACGTGATCGTCTTTGTCATCTTTCTTAGAGGATTTGGCTTTCTTTGCTTCTTTCTCTTTCTTCTTTTCTTCTTTTCTCTTTGCTCGCTCCTCACTTTCCTTGATTTTCGCATCGCTTTTCTTCTTCTCCTTTTCAGCTTCAATCTTCTTCTCTTCGGCCTTGGCAATCCCTTTTCTGACAGTTGGTGACATCTTCCTCCACTCGTCAGGGGTATACTTTGAAGGCCTTGGAGTAGTTGATATTCTGCGAAAACCACGTTCATCAATACGATATGGATGACCGCGAGCATTAAGCTTCACCCATTCACCATCGTCATTCAGGTATACGACCCCATCCCCAGCCTTCCCGACGGAGTAATGTTCTGGTCCTCCTTCTGGAACATGAAGGTCTGGATGTGCTGGCTTATCGATACCTGGTGGTCCCAATCTTTCCGATATTGCATCAAAGTGCCTTTCAGCTTCCAACTCTCCCTCAGTCGGTTCCCGTGGGACCTTCGACGAAGGTACACCACCACCACCATGACCATCGTCATCATCTCCACCATCATCATCATCGACCGGTGGAGGTGGCGGGAGGATTTCTGGGTTTCCTTCAAGACGATCTTTCACTTTTAATCCCTCAATGGAAACATTAATCCTCTCATATTCTAACTTACATGGGAATTCAAGGGGTTCCTTTAGTTCGACCCTTTCGGTATAGTGCGGAGTCCTCAGCTTGGCGATGGGCTTCTCTGCATCATAGGCCAAGTTCTGCTTACTCCAATCACATAGTGCCCATACCCTGTACTTCCTTGACCAATGGAGCCCGGGACCAATGGAGTATCCGGCGAACACTCCGGGAATTCCCATAGGGTCAAACTTGTGTTGTTGTTCTCGTTCACGTGAACCACTGGGCTTGAAGTACACGAGGGCACCAAAGGGTATCATCTTTCCTTTGAATTCTTCTCCATGAAGTTTGCACCAAGAACTCACCTCATCGTCGTTGGGCTCGATGTTGAGCAAATGGCTCACGCATCTGATGGCATACATCCAAAAGCATGGTGGAATCCCTGCTTCGAGTAGACAAGTTGTTGTTGCCACGAGCACGAATTGGTTAGTTCTTTCTGCAAGTGAGTTGTGCTTGGTCTTTCCGGCCAAGGAAGTGTCCATTGGGATCTTTAGGATCTTCATTGCCTTGTCGAACTGTGGGGCATCATCGGAATATGCTTCTCGAATCTTACGACGGCCCATGAACTGTTTGACCGCCCGTATGACTGCGTCAGTGTCCTTTCTGGCAGAAGGGTAAGATTGAAGCATCCCCGTATATCTATCCCTGATGACAAAGATGGTTTTGTCATCGCCATAGTCCTGTTCAGCAATACGACGATTGTCAACATAGTCGAATGTGATCAGGTCCCCAAACTTTGTGAGCTTACGCTGAAATGCACCTCTGAACGTTTTCCTGTGCTTCATCTTGGCACGCACGCAAGACTCGCAGTAAGGGTTCTTGTAGCGATGAGTTAGAAGATGAACCTTCGATCTTGCTTCATTCTTCAAAGTTCCCCTCTTACTCAATCGGACTCCTCCATCTTCCTCATCAACATCAATGACATCATCGTCAACTTCACCTCCTCCATCTTCAGGAATTTCTTCAACTTCAATTTGATGATCTTCATGGATATCATCAGGTGCGATGCTGGGATCGTATCCGTCGTCCTCAAACTCGGCATACTCATCGGCATAGCACGACATTTCCTCAGCATCACCTGCATCACTTCCAACAGCCACTTCATGTTGATCACCTCTTAATTTTGCTTTCTTACGTTTCTTCATTGATCTCTTGGGAGATTTAACATCGGATCGTCCAACGGAGTCGGAAAGATCCTCAAGCTCATCCCCACTTTCTCCATCAATGACCAAAAGACCTTCGCCTTCCGACGTCGAGCATCCATCATCAAGAACTGCCATGATCTTTTCCACACAAGATGATTTCAACTTTCTCTTCTCTTGATCGACGCTCACATAGGGAATGTAGTCTTTGACGGTCATCTCGATGATGTTGCCGTTGGGATCTAACATGAATGGAGTTCTTCCAGTCGGCCATACAAATGAGTAACCAAGATCAACGCATCGCTTTCCCATGGAGAGCACAGAAGGTGTGTCTTCCAGGATGTGAGCTTCTGCTGGTTCGTTGAATGCCTCGAACTTGATGCTTGAACGTTTGGTCGAACATGTTACCCCATTTGCTGTATGGAAGTTAACGACCTTATCATCATATGTTGGGAGATCCATCCTACTTATTCGCGTGGATGAAATGAGATCATGACCACTTCCAGAATCCAATATGAATCTCTTGTCTCTCTCCTCAACGGGAACAGTGATACACATTGTGTTGCCCCTTTTACCATATCGACCTTCAATATGCTGAACATAGTTCTCCACAAAGACTTCCCTGGACACCTCACCGTCCTCAATGTCGAGTCTGATCAGAATGTCCATGCTAGGGCCGACGATGACCAGGACTTCATCAATGTCACTGTATTCACCCTTCTCGTCGATCAGGATAGCCATTGCTTTCCCTCGGCTTGATGCTAATCTGCATGAATAAGACCATTGCTCATCTTTCCTTATCTGATCAGTGGGCTTACCAACTTTACCATGACCTTTGGAGATTGTTTGGGACTTCCGGCTGCACTTCACGAAGTCCTTCTTTATGTAAGTTTGAACGTGAGTCTTAGACTCATCAAATCTGACCTTCTTTTTGACCACGTTTGATGCAACCTTTCGTCATCACTCCAATCATGGATAAGTGCAGGAGTAGCCTTTGAGCTTGATGCTTCGGTGTTCGGAGCAGTATTGAATAGATGAGGATCGTGGCGTTTGTTGCATTTGTCTCCATACCGGCACTTGCCCTTAGCCCAATGCCAGCATGGTTCGTCAACCTTCTTGGTCTTGTTTGCCGGAGATTGACTTCTTGGAGTTCCTGGCTTCCGACCATTCCCTTTTGCGTTCTTATTCGCATCAAACACCTTTTGATCATGACTATATTCACAATCTTTGCCTTTCCTGCATGATTTCTTGATGAAATGGAAATGGCATGGGATCTTCTTCTTGGATCTAGGGCTGGTACTTCGGCTGTTTGCTCGATCCTTTCCTTTCCCTTGACCTTTCCCTTTTCCTTTTGCATGCTGTTTAGGCTGAGGTGATGGTAGAACTGGAGCTGCATCGGCCTTGGCCTTCGCCTTGGGTGCTGCCTTCTCCTTGGGAGTAGCTTTAGGCTTCGCTTTTGGATTTGCATCCGGTGCAGCAGCAGTTGGATTTGGGGCAGGAGCTGAAGGTTTGCCGCCGCCTGCAAAGTCTCTTGCATATTTCTCCCTAGCGGCCACATGCTTGTCCTCTCTGATTCTGGAGATGTGCCTTTCGATGACATCCAACAGATAGCGATAGCTTCGTCTTTGGTCTCCTTCAATCCATGACTCGTACTGCTTGATGTCAAACATCATAACTCGAATTTCGAATCTTCTTGTATAGAGCATCACGAAGCCAATCATCAGGAGGTACATCATCCGGCATCATGTTTGATACCATCTCCATCCATTTCTCGTAGAACACTTCCAGGTTTGAGTCACCGAGATATTTCATCGATACGATGTGCTCCATGGTGAAGGCTGTCTCTCGTTGACCCGGGGTTCTGAAGTGCTCCAGGATCATAGCCAAGATTTCCCGTCCCATGACATAGGTTCCTCTTCGACTATGACTTTGTGTTCTCAATCTCAATTTGATCGCTACATGACGAGCAACATCACCGGCTTGGGCTATCACGTTTGACAATGCAATTGACAACTTGGCGTCGATTGATTGATACCGTTGCCCTCCACTGTCATTTAATAGCTCGATGTCAGGATTTGGTCGAATAGCCGGCTGTAGCCATGCTTCCCATGCGGCTTTGTCCCCATCATTTGCAGAAAGAACAACACTCTTAATGAGATCTGATTGCCAAACCCCAAGATTCTGTTGCTTCGGCCATGGGCTAACATAGACTTTGTCAGCCTCCCGTCTTGACATTCTCGGCACTTCTTCTGCAGTGTAAGCCGCTGTGGAGACATCATCTGCTGAATCGCGTTGTGATCCTCGAACTGAAGGCAAACCTGGAGGTTCGGGAGGTGGTCCTGGACCGTTAGGCCCGAAAGGGTCCGGAGGTCCATCAGGGTCAGGCGGACCGCCCCATCCACTCGGAGGTTTGTAATAGTCCCTCTCGGTTCCATCGGCGATCTTGTTGTCAACCTCTTTCAGCAGATCAGTGATTCTTTTGTTTGATTGAGAAGATTGTTGTTGAGAAGGTACAGCATGTCCACGATAGGAATGAGCCATATTTGTCTCATAGGTCAACTCCTTGTCGATCTGCGAAACCCAGGATTTCAGAATAGCGTTTTCACAGTTAGCCTCACTCACGTCATTCTCCAGTTTGTCGATGACTAGTCTTGATGCGAGATCGTAGTTGGGAATGCCTGCCGAATAGGGAAGCGTGTCAGGGCTGATCCTAGACATAGATGTTTCAGAATCCTTGAGACTCTTTCTCAGTTCATCTAAGTGACGTTTCATGTCAACAATCTCAGAATTCTTGATACCGATCTTTTCATCCCTATCCTGAATTTCCCCCATGAACATGCATGATCTCTCATATTGTTGAACACCACTAGCCAACTTCATTTTGCGCTCACTCTCAAGTTCAGATCTTAAAGTTCGGGCTTCAGCATTGGTGAGGGACGACGCCCCTACATCCGCAACTTCAGCCAATCTCTCTTTTAACAACATGTTCTCTTGTAAACATTCATGAACTTCATGATCTAGATCCTGAACCCTGATTTGAGCGATTTTGGCTTGATTACGTAGATCTTCAACAAGCATCTCATCGGGGCCACGACCGTCGGTCGTAGTACCCTGAGTCAACGATTTTCGCAACTTCGTGTTCTGCAACTTGATCTCATCCTTTAATTCGCAGTTCATCTCCTGCTCGTTGGTATAGAGCTCTTCATAGTGCTCTGCCCTTGCGATCGAGTTTGCACTAGCCTGTGATTCAAGCCTCAGGTGTGATATTGCTTCGGCCTCTTGGTTCCTGTATGATGCCATTCTTCTGACGGTATCATGTTCAGTATTTCGATGCTTTAGATCACTTTCCAATTTGGCCTGATTTGCCTCGAAAACCTTCTTCCTAGATTCCCTAGTGATCTCGTCGATACTGCTTTCATACAGCTCGGCCTGTTTACGAGACTGAACTAAAGCTTCACTCAATAGCTGATTCCGTTCAGATAATTCATGAACTGCAATTGATTGTTGTTGGCTAATCACTTCAAGTTGATTGCTAGAGAAGGATGCCATTTCGGATCGATTGCGATATTCCATGATTGAGTTCTGGAAATCTGTCTGCATTTCTTGACCTTCATTGTACAGTCGATTGGCAATATCGGTGGTTAAGACATTGGTTTGATGAAGTTGTTGCAGTCTTGCCTCCGTATTACCCAATAGTCCTTGAAGGTGATGTACTTCATCCTTGTACTCCTCCTGGATCTCCATACCACGTTGATGGATCCGTCGTGCACCATGTTCCATTAGGGCACCTCGGCGTTCAAGGTCTTGGATGCGTATTGTTGCACCTTCGTCTTCCTGAGATGCTACCATTAGTTCTGCTTGATATTCTGCAACCTCATTTGCGGAACATGACAATCTATGATTGAGTGCATTGACCTCATCAAATACATTCTGGTTGTGTTCCTGAAGATACTCAGTGAATCTGATCTCGATGTCATGAATCAGTTGATCTCTAGATGCAGCGTATGCTTCCATGTGGTTCAACTGATTACGTAGGGATTGACATTGTGCCCGTAGTTCTTCTATCATGGCAATAGGTTCACTAGCCACAGAAGTATCCGTTGATCTCCTCTTAACACGACTATCCCCGGTCCTCTCACCAATTCGGTCGGTCACGGCCCTGGTGGATCTGTCCCTTGGAGTCGTAGTGCGTCCTCGAGATGGTCGATGCCCTTGGCGGACAACATCGCTCCGAGCACTGTTTCGAGAAGATCTAGGTGTGCTTTGGGTGGATATTCTTCGTCTGTTTGATGTAACTTGCCATCCGGACTGCGTAGTTCGGGTAGGGCGTATCCCACCACTGTCTGCCGTGTCACCAGGGGAAGATTGATTGACCTCCTCGACCGGCATGGCAGTGTTCTCATTGAAGGTAAACTGCGTGGTGCGCGAATCTCCGCTGCCGCCTTGCATCTTTGCGATGATGAGCTGATTGGTCCTTTGCGTCCTCAATCAATTGCTCAGAAGGCCCGGCTACCAGCACGCAGGTACCACTCTCCCGGCGGGAGAAGTGAGCCCTACGGCTGATAACCTGTGAACAATTTGATCCTTGTTCTGGATGTTATAGTTCAAGTAGTACCTGTTTCACTGGTAGTTCCCGGGCGCATTAAACATGGCGGACGGCGATCACTTCTTTTTGCTCACGCATGGGGTCTTGAGCCATCATGGCATTCCATGCAATCACTATTTACTTGTCGCACATGAAGTGTGTGTTACGACCGTGTTCCCTTTGACAAAATGTATATGTATACGTATACGTATATATATATGTAAATGTATATGTATATGTATATCTATATCTATCTATCTCTATCTCTATCTCTATCTCTGTCTCTGTCTCTGTCTCTGTCTCTGTCTCTGTCTCTATCTATCTATCTATCTAGCTAGCTAGCTATCTATCTATCTATCTATCTATGTGTGTGTGTGTGGGCAAATGTATGTGTAAATAATATGTGTAACACCAGTAATTGCCCAACTGCACTAACAACGACAACATCCAGTCCGGGTTACTACCACTCTCCATACCCTAAAAGAGTTCTACATGTGCTTTTGGGGACCAATAGGAGGCGGATAACAGCATCAGCGCCAACTGGGATATGTTTCAGACAGCGAACATGGCAGCAAAACAAAGCGTATGAAGGCAAGGGGCCTTCCATGCCCACTGCAGTCCAAACATTTGAACAGGCGCACCTGGAGGCAAACGGTAAGATACGGTAAGTATAAACTGCCGATCGAGAAAAGATCTACATTTTACAAACGTTTGCACGTATGTTCCGCCAACTACTTGTATACACTGAATCGGAGCAAGAAACTTCATCGGATGATGAGAAGCCATTCCTTGGATATCAACAGACACTTTCCACTACTTTTCCATCCGTTCGATGTGAGATCGCAGCAGTAGGTTCGACCCTCTAGGGCATGTAGATTTACAATGATTTATGATCATATATGAAAAATGAATAAAAATGAAACCGTTTGAAATTGAACTTGTCTCATGAGGACCTTGCAGTCCGGCATAGTGCGACTTAGGCTGAGATGCGAGAGAACCGCATGTCGAAACTCCGACAGACTGAGCTCCCCAGATCGGTCTTTGTCCAACACCTCACAGACCACGGTGACCACGGCGGGTGGCGCATGGTCAAACAAGTGCCGTGTATTGCTGTGTGAAGGTGGCAAAGGAATGCATTTGAGATCTCAAAACATGGCAGAAAGCTGTCAGAAGTGATGCCACAAAATCCAACAGGATCCAAAAGGTGCACCATGTCCTTGCCAACACATCTTCAACGCCCAACTGTGAAAATGTGTGACAATGGAAATGCGTGGAAATGTGACCTTGAAAGCAGCACGGACGCTTCCAAACCTCAAATGAATCATAGACGCCAACAAGAGGGCGGGGACGGCAAACAAAAGCTATCATCACGCTCCAAGAAAGAGATTACCTAACTGCACTTCCAAGAAACTGAGAATCAGCCCATTCCTTGAAGTTCATGAGCAGTTGGCTGGACAGACTATCGATCTCCTTAGCCCAATATGGGTCAATCATGATTCTCAACTGAGCTGTTCAAAGTCCTTCCTCTACAATTGTTCCTTCTTGCTGCATGGCCAGCTTTTCTATGGTTCTGACTTTGTCTTGGCCTTCCAATCTTTGAAGTCTGATGGGATGTCATTAGTTTGGCCAGTGATGAGCGGTCTAGACACACATTTTCTATGGCCAGGAGTCTTCTAGTGTGATCGATCCACTCAAGTCCTGAGTTGGCAAATCTCATTTCTTGATGAGGACTTCATGTTCAAATTGTTCAACGAATTCACAGGAAGAAACTGAAGAAAGCACTGGACACCCTCTGGCATCTGGCAATATCTTGTACATCTTGTGCATCTTGTAGTGTCATGTGATTCTCATGTGATTCTCATGTGTCCTTGTCCAAGGCCAGCCATGCACCACCCACGTCCCCATGAAATTTCAGGGCTCGCATCGCCTCGGGAGGACGGCACCCAATATTGCACAGCACACAGCAGCCGCTCAAAGCGTGTCACACTTTATCTGTCATCAATCCTGTCAAACGTCATCAAATGTCATCAAATGTCATCAGTTTATAATACCTTATAATAGCTTATATTATCTTATATCACTTTCACAAATAGTTTCAATTTTTGACAGGTCGCATTTTGGAACTCGTCCCAATTGCAAACGTTGGAGCTGTCCTGCAGTGCTGCGAAAGAAGCAGGAAGGTCAATTCCAGTGATCAAATGGGCCAAACCGTGACCAAATCCTCGCCCATGGTCCCAGATTCCAGCCTTGTCCAAAAGGGTGCGCCATGCCTTCAAAAAGTGTCCATACTTGGAAAGGAGCAAAGACCTGACACATCTGAGACACCCGAGACAAACATTGAAAGGCCTTGTTTCAATTCACACAAGCTACATTTTGGCGTCCAGGATTTGAAATGCCAGAGACCAATTGCTTCATCATGCTTCATCATTGGCTCGGCATGTCTTGTTCTCTGATGTTCTCTGGCCTTATCTGATCCGCTGCTTCCTGATTGGGCTCTGCGATGAGGTAAGCAGGAGGCCTCCAGTGATCTAAAAACCTTAGGATGCAGAGTCCAAACGAGTCCAATTGTGAAATATTGTGAAAGTGTTCTGAGCTGTGCGTAACACTTTGGCAACCCAGCCTTTAAGTCTAGTAGAGCGAGACATTAAGCCAGGCTATATCAAAGCAAAGCAGCTCAATGTCTATGAAGGACAAGTGCTTCCTTGGCAAGATGGCTTGCTCAAAAAGCTGCACCCCTGGTTTGTTTCTTATTTATTGGCTCTTCACAAATTTCTTCCAATCAGTCATCTTCATCCAACTTTCTTCATTTGGGGAGGTTGGACATCGGTGCAGGTTCCCCAGGGTTGAGGCAAGCAGCTTCCCTTGCCAATCAAGCCAGTGAGCCAATTCCTTGCGCAAAACAAAGGGAGAAGACGGGAGAAGGTTGAAGTGGTCGAAGCACATGCCATGCAGCCCCTGCAGCCCTGCAGCAATTTTCCGGAGCCTGGAGCTCAGCCTCTGTGAGGCCAGATCGTATAACCAAACATCTTCTCACAAAGACATCATAGCCTCGGCGCAGCATGGCGCAGCTGACCATGCGACTGTGGCCCACAGTGTGGAAATCCTCAATAATATCCTCAACATAGTTCAATAATATTTCAAGAATCAATTATGTTGAATCAGCCTGCAGGAATCTTGGCTTAGTAGGGCTGCGGCTTAGACGTTGCTTGTCCCTCTTGTCTATGGCTCTCCAAAGGGGTATTGCTGGCCTGCAGCACAAGGATTCAGGTCTGGTGTAGTTCCCGTGATTGTGCTACTCTTGGCCTTTTGCGTTGCAAAGTCATGATGAATTTGAACCTCGACAAATTGGTAACATCATCTGTATTAATATGTATTAATTACATCTGCTCCACCAGGGCTCGAAGCAGAAACCAAGAGTTTGCCCGGCTTTCTTTCACTGGACTCTTAAATCTTTCTCATATTTGTCAGTGTCATTGTTTGACTTTCTTTCTCAGTGCCTGTGACCGAAGCGGCGCTCCCCAAAATCTTTGAACTTTGCCAATTTTCGAGCACAATTTGGATCCAACTCTTCCAATGATGCTGAACCTCAAGCTGCGACATTAACACATTCTGCATTGCACACCAGTTGGTGGTCCTTTGAGCACAAAAGCGACAGTTTGCAGGTCACAGTACAGTTGTGTACAATCAGGATCAATCGAGTTGCCGTTACCACTGTTGTCAAGAGCCATCCATAACTGTCGGCTGTCTCCTTTCCAACCTAAGCTCACAGTCAGGTCAGCTATAATATAATACATATATATATAATATATATATGTATATATGCTCATCAGTTTGACAATGCCATTGAGTGGTTCAATTGAAACTGTGTGGGTTTGCCACATCCTGTCTTATTTATCCTTGGCTTGCTTTGCTTGCTGCCTGGCTATCTGCAGATATCTGCGGCAAATGCTGTCTACTTTCTCTTTGGTTTTACTTTGCTGCAATGAGTCTTTGTTGTCAGCAGAAAATTTAGCCGCTTCACTGAACGCTTTCTGCAAATGAATGATGCCTCCAAGCCCAAGATTTGGGGACATGCACCTCCGAAGCCAAGCCCTTTAGTTAGGCAACCAATCTGGCGACAAACTTTGAACAGCTCCGGCTTTTGCAAGTTCCTTGGTTACAGATCTAAGTCCTGAACGAAACGTGAAAACCCGGACAATCAGCAAAAATTATCAAAAGTTTGTATTGAAATCAACTGTAGAAAAAATGTCAAAATATGATTTAAATATACACATATATATATATACACATAGTTATGTGAAATAATATGGTCCGTTGGAGGTGCTTGAGTGCAAGAAGGATGGTAAAGGTATAAAGGTCACACATCAACTCAGGCGAAGCGGCATGGTGCCATCAACATCCAGCACCTGCGGAATGCAGAGCTGTCGGAGCTACGCATGCAAAGGCACGTTGCGCCATCACAGCTTGTATTCAATTTCACGAGGTCTTGGGATTTAGCGTGGCCACACTGAAGGGGTTCTTACAGTCAGGGTTGCGTTTCGACTGGGCAGCTTCGCACAAAACGATGCCCCTGGTCGAAGCATATGGCATTTTCCCCTTAAAATTAGACACAATGTGCGTCTCGACTGCGCAGGCTCGCACAAAACCGGTGTCGCGGCATTAGCGTTTGGCATTTTCCCTTCAAATTTCGCATAAAATGGCTCGTCACTTTGGGCCTGTCAGATTGCTCTCGCTGTGGCGCGGTGCTCATTCGAGATGGCTTGCGCAACCCTCTCATCAGTTTGGGCTTGCCAGATCGCTCTCGTTGTGGCGCGGTGCTCATTTTAATGGTCAAGGAGATCGTGTGCAGAGATCTTGACGAAGAGGTCTCTTAGAGAGCTTGCGCGGAGATCTTGCACAGAGAGCTCTTATAGAGATCTTTTACAGGGATCACTCCAAGGGTCTTGGCAAAAGACTTCTTTTTGAGATCTTGTACAGAGATCTTGCCTCTTGTGGAGACCTTGTGCGGAGACATTGCATAGACGAGATCTGTTGCAGAGATCTTGCCAAGAGGTCTCTTACATAGATCTTGCCAAGAGAGCGTTTATACGGAGCTCGTGCAGAGATCTCGTAAAGAGATCTTGCCAAGAGGTCTCTTACAGAGAGCTTGCCAACAGAGCTCTTATAGGGATCTCTTCAATAGTCTTGGCAAGAGGCCTCTTAGGAGATCTTGTACAGGGACCTGGTGCAGAGAGCAGAGGTCTTGCTCGGAGATCCTTTTTTGATAGCTTGACAAAAGATCCCTTACAAAGATCTTCCGTGGAGATCTCCTATAGGCACCTTGTACAGATAGCCTTACACAGGGATCTTGCACAGCAGCTTCTACAGAGAACCTCTCAAGGAGATCTTGCATCTTCCCAAAGGGAACTTGCAGAATCTTACCTGTTACATCTTCTTCCAGGGACCACCATGTTTTCACTACTAGGGTGCAGCCACTGATCATTTTAGATCCTTTCCACCTTTTCCTTTAGAATCCTAACTACACACTGTTTGGGGTCTCTTGCCGGGATAATGTTTTTAAGGATTTTTTAGGGTATTGGGTTTCAAAGTCAAAATGCATCATTTCGAGCAACCCACGCGCAGAAGGGTCACGAGGAAAAGTGTTGAATGTTGTGATTTTGTTGAATCAGTGATCCACAGGTAAAACTGGCCTTCCAGAGAAACTGAAACAGTCGGAAACAATCGGAAACACGGAAACAGTCGGAGCGGCCAGGCATGATCATGCCAAAATTGTCAACTCACCATGTTTTTAATCGAAGAAAAAAAACAGGTTTCCGCACAATACTAGACCATTTTTTTGAAAGTGCAACGGGAAACGGTAATTAGGAAACAGTTGGCGCTTTGTACCTTTGACTCGGCAGAAAAAGAGCTATTTAAAACATTTTAAAACCATTTTAAGAGCTGCATCAAGACACCGGCAAACATATCCAAAACATGCTCGTTCAAACCGCGATGATTTCCCACAAGCATCCACAAGCACCTTCCGCCACGCGTGGTAGGTCGGCCCAAAGTGCTTCTTGAGAAAAGCTTTGAAATTGTGCAAGTGCCTCGGACGTGACATATTCACACTTCCATGCTGTGCAAGCTCCATCTCCAAGAATAATTATTCATAGATTCATAGGTTTTCAAACGGATACGGCTTAAACAGGACCAAGAAAGCAAATCCTTCAATATCTTTCATGCGTCACCACCTATGATGGGCATCAAATCGCCAATTCTTGGCAAGCAGCATTTGTTGGCTCTTCCGTGCTGCTGCTTTTGCCTTTTGGTCAGCACCAATCCTGCCAGGCTGATCCAGGCTTAGCGGTTGAGCAACATCGCTATCGCTAATGGCAAGTGCTCTGCCTCCTCTTCGCCTCTTGTTTGAGTTTGTGCTTTCGCACTTCGTGCTCCTCATTGGAGCAAAGGGCAAAATGATATTGTCCGGTGGGACAATGAGTGTTGTAGTTCTACTTTTGGGGGCTACTCGTGCATGTTCCTCGCCGGCTATGCTCAACGACATGAGTATTCGTCTGCTGAACTGCCTACTCTACCTCCAGGAACAGCCAATCTCTGTCAGTCAACCTCCAATTGCCCACCCCTGGGTTTTACGTTTTTTAATAGTTTTGTCAGTGAATGATGTTCTTCACGTGCAGTTGAGTAACGACCCAAGTCAAAGAGTGGGCATCTACAAGGCCTGGCACAAACTGTGGATAACTGTGGTAAATCCACCTGGAACGCAATCTGGTTGAGAATGTGTCAGGAGGCCCTCGGCTGTACTGAAGTATGAACACGGATGAACACGGATGCAAGGAAAAACTGCGAAAGGATGCAATATAATCGCTGGAACGTTGAATCAGTTTAAGCCTAAGCGGTCAAACCTGTGTTCTGCCCGCGTGTGTCCCGCCTGTCTTTACATCTTTCAATGCATAGAAGAGCTCCTGCCAGCTCAAACCGTTGCAACCGAAGCTTGCGGCATGAGAGGCTGTGGAAACGTTGCATCTGATTGGTCAATTTTTGATATGCAAAGAGCAAAGTCGTCCTCCACATTCCTTGTCCAGCCTGATCTATGTGGTGGGTGCTGGGGCGCTCTCCAACCATCTCACTGGCACTGCAAAACTGCATTGGCATCATCACTCTGTTTAAGCTTAGGAGCCACAACGATGAAGACCCGCAACCCATGCAGTCTCTCCAATGGTCAAAGTGCAAAATTCTTCATCGCCTTCAAGCCAAGAGAAAAAGAACAGCTACTAAGAGCTGAAAAGTGCCCAGCGGGCTGCTTTGAGTGTCTTCTTTGTGACGGACATCCAAACATAACATGATCAGATTCTCGGCTGATTCTGAGCCTGACGAGATAAGAGGCACGGCAGAGGTACTGGTGCGAGCTCTTGCAGGGCCCCTGGCCGTCAGCACAAATAATAGATTCAATAGTGTCAACAACACTCAGCACCTCCATCGAACAGTGCCGCTTCTGCTTGTGGTGGCCATCGTCAGAGGCCATCTCAAGCTCTCTATCATTCTCTATCATTCTCTATCATTCTCTATCTGTTATCTCAGTTCTCTCATGTTCTCTCTTTCTCATGTCATCTCATCCCCTGCCCAGGGCCTGAAGCCAAATAATTTACCTTGGTGCGAAGCAGTTTCAGTAGGTTTGTGGCTGCCCTCCCCCAGGCTGTGCCCTTCTGTTTTGGCAGGAAACTTCGGGTTTTCGGCTTTCGCTCTTCAGCACCAGTGCCCAGTATCTGCACCATCATGTCTCTCCTCGGCACAGCGGACACGAGCTCTTAGATGTTGCAGAGGGACAGCAAGCAAACAAGAAAAAAATAGAAACGAATAGAAAGAAGAAAACTAACAGTAACTAACATCAGATAACACCAGGGTTATCATATTATTCACCATGCCTGACCCATATGCAGTACATTGCAGTACAGCTTCAATCCGCTGAAGTTTGCTCCAGACCAAGCCTTGAAGTCAAACCACAAACGGGCATCTTCCTGGCAGCGGGCGACAGACGCCGAGGCAAGACAAAAATAGTTTGCACTAATCTGTGTCTCGAACACGTATCTACAAGGCATGTGAAAATATCCATGCAAATGCAATCTGAAACAATTCTGAAACAGTGAGTGGAGACTGTCTAGGAGTGATGCGCCTCACTAATCTCTCGGAGGCTGACATACCCAGTCTTGTCGTAGTCTAGGGCTGCCCACAGCTCATACCTTCAGCTAGCACACCAGTGTGCCATCAATCTCAAGGCGCACAATTTGACAATTGTTTGCCACACTGCATGTAAGTATATCACTAATACTATAAGTTGGGTGGTGTGGTGTTGTATACATATGCCATCATATGCCTTTTGGCAAGAACATACGAGTACTGCTTCGCATTGCTTCGCGTCAATATCAGCTAGCATGGTTTTGCAGGACGCACCCCACACCCCACCATTGTGCAGCTTTGCCACGGGTCCGAGCGAGTGATCTGATCGCTAACGAGTAAAAAGTCATCCTTTTCCTGACAGCTGACAGCAAGTGGCACTAACTATATAAGAAAATAATGGCTTATAGCAATATATATATATATATAACATAATATAACAACAATGGATTATAATGGATTATAGTGGATTATAGTGGATTATAGATTATAACAGTTCAATAAATGGCAATCAGCTAGACGACATGCAGCAACAGAATTATGGATGTGATTAGCGCAAAAGATTGCATGGCGCTGCTGACAAGCGTCTAGGAATCCATTGCGGTCATCATCCTGAGGCATCATCCAAGCATCCAAATCAAGTCAAGTTGTCCAAGGGAATAGATGCTCTACGTTTCCAATCATTTGGCCAACCTGGTGCTGGAGTGATTCTTTTGAAATTGGTGCTCAGGAGCAGTTTGAGGCACATTTGCAAGCAAGCGTCGAAGTGGTCAAACCACGCCCGAAGCAAGGAGTCTTTGTCCCAGTTGCGAAGCGCAACTCAGCATCCCATGGTGAGCTTCGTCGCTGCCAAAATTCACACGTTCCAAGACAAGAGGAACTCAACACGCAAGGCGCATACTCGTGTAGCCAAATATGCACAGGTGTTGCAACACTCCAATCCGTATGCATTAAGAAAAACTCCGATTTTGTATGGACGGGAGCAGGTCAACACTTGAGAGGGAAGGGTGAAAGATCGAAAGGTAGGCGTGGGTTGGAACAGGAGAAGAGAGCAAGGGAACGAGGCATATCCGCTGCGGACGGACGTGGGTGGAGTTGGGGCGGATATCGAAAAAAGTCTTCTGGGCTTGGACTCGAGGGCGGGTACCAAAAAGGTAGGTTTCAGGGAGGGGGGACACGACACACACACAGACACACAGACATGAATATATATATATATAAATAAATACATACATATAGTTAGATATATGTATAAATATCAGGTTATGGGGTTTGCGAGGCAACGTGTAACTGGGGGCAGCACATTGTTGCAACGCGGATGGGGTTGATTCTGGTGTGTACATGTGTAGAACAGTGTGGGATTCACAAACGTGGTGTTTTGACCCCAGCATGTACCCAAAGCAACTGACTTAGGGCTATCCTGGTGCTGGAATCTTGGTGCAAAAAGTGGGCCCGCGGGGTGACTTCTTGCAAACGCGGCTTTAGAGGCGGACCTTGGGGGAATCGAAGGGGGGGGTT
>CAMXCT020006615.1:33542-73542 GCA_947184155.2 Cladocopium goreaui | reverse complement strand
TTGTAGTCCGCCTATGTTGCAAACCCGGCTTTAGAGGCGGACCTGGGGGGAATCGAAGGGTGGGGGGGGGGCCCCCCCCCCTTGAAAGGCGGACCGAGACATAACCGGCCCAAACTCTTGCACTTGCACCGCTCGCCCCCTAATACTTGCTACGCAAGGGGGAACTCAGGTAGCTCACCGCTACCTTTCGAGACAAGACTTGCCAAGTACTCAAAGCAAATATTTATCAATGCAGGCTAGCAACATCGTATGGCGTTTGTGCCCTCCATGCTCTAGCGCATGCTCCCCTGGCATCACACCAACTGGTGGGAGCTCTACAAGTGCATATCCGTGCAAACACACATATATATATATATTACGCTATATATACATATGCAAATATATATATATATAATTGTATATATATATATGTGTGTGTATAGATAGATAGATTCATAAATTAATACATAAATATATATATATACATATATGATTATATGGTGTATCGACACAGTACCCGAATAATAACACAACTACAAATGATATCGAGTAACTATATACTCGGATCACACTTGCTGCTGGTAAGGCAAAACGTTACAATAAACAGCCGCTCCTGAAGGAGAAGGCAGTCCAGAAAGTCTGTAACCGCGGGGGCATGGGGCAGGCATGTTGCCTACATCCCCGAGACTCCACACTGAGCCAAAATTGCGAGAAAGGCAGAGATCATCAAAGATTCGGGGAGATCTTAAGGCATGTAGTGCAGTAACCTGCTATCAACTGTCAGCTGTGGTTGCTTGATGTTGTAATTCTTGTGCACTGGAACATCTTTTACATGTTGCGCACGTCTCTACCTCCATTGACTGCTCCAATATATTCCAATATTCTAGTTGAGGTCAAATTCTACTCTTCAGTTCACAGTCTGGTGGTAGTCAAACATCGGAGGGAGCGACTCCTTTTTCAACAAAATCGAAAGTCGTTTTTTGGAGAGCGGAGAACCCCCCCGCCCCCCGGCTAAGGACCTGCCAAACCCTTTCATCTTTTTCATATTCAAAATTCCTTGTCAGTAGCGGCTGGTGACACTTGGACCCTGGCCTTGCGAGAGTTGCCACCTTACTGTCATCATGACTACGATGATCATGGGCAGAACATGGCAAAATGACACCGCAAGCACCACTGCCAGAGCCCACCCACAACCTGCTTCCTCTGAGCACCACACGCTGCGATATTCACAGCATGGCTTCTAGCATGTTCTAGCTGCATTCTAGCTGAGCATGATGGTCTTGGTTTGTTGGATTACATATCTTGGTTCAGCTGAAGTTGAAGCTAAAAGTCCTTGAATAAGAGCTTCAGAAGCTTGTGAATACGTCACTTTGAAGTTGTCGGGTTTGAGCTGTTCCCCTGGCTTGAGACGGAGGAATTGCACCATGGGCTATCATCTATGTCAGGGCATGGAGGGCAAACTGAGGATGAATACAATAAAAACTAATAAGATTAGTTATATTTACATGGATATATATATACTGTATTGTTGTTATATATATATATGCGTGTGTGTGTGATATGTATAATTCGATATATTTCGATCTATGTATAAACTAGAATCAATCATCAAACGTCATTGCAAATCATGGAACTTTCAGAGGGGCGGCTTTGAAAGCTCGGTGCTGTCTCCTGCAACAAGTGGAGATGTGCGGCCCATTTCCGCTGCTCCTGGCATTTTGGATGCGATTTGAGAGCAACCTGTTGCCATGGAAAAACATGATGCAAGAAGGAAAACAGGAGGGAAAACAGGAGGTAACAAGTATGATCAAGTATGAAAAATTGAAGCTTACCTGTTGACACTGTTGACGGATGTTGAATGTGCAGATCTTCATCATTCTGGATCTATCTGGATCTGTATCATTCTGCATCTTTGAATCTTAGCTACTCAGCTCCTGCACCAAGGATTGCAATCGCTTTGTGATTCGCCCAAGGTGGCTCCACCCACCGAAGCAGCAGACATCCTTGCGGCTTTGTGGAGTTGGCCTATGATATGTGATGCCTGTTGCAGCGTTGCATGTGACAGGCTGCCAGGATGCTTCCAAACAGACTCATGCCGCTGCCTCAAACGTCCCAAAGCTCATCTTTGCAGCCCTTCCTGTGACGTCCTCACAAACGACAGCCATGGGTGGTTTAAGTAGCAAGCTGTTGCAAATTGTTGCCATGTTGAAGGTCAATGCTGTCAAGCAAGCGTTCCGACTCACCTAACAATGCAGAAATCTGGTTTTTCAGTAAGGCCATGTCAGGCCTCCAGAACATACTGCGGATTCCGCAACCAGTTCTCCATGCGACCGTGCAGCAGGAGTGCGATGACTGCCATCAGTTGCTAGAACATGTGTCACCGCATTTCTTGATATCAACAGAGGTGAACGTTTGTTTTGTACTGCACAATGACCTAGAGCGTGACAAAGCCGCAACAAGAGTGCAATGAAGTTTCCCTCTCTCTCTCTCTCTCTTAATTGTTCAACGCTTTCCATGGCCTTCTCCTTTGGCATCAGTGGTCCAAACGGGACCTCTGAGCTTGTCAACCAGCTCTGGCCTGGGCAATGCGCAATGAATTTTGGAAAGCTCCACCAGTGTCCCGTTCAAACAAAGAAATCAAATCATATCAAAACAAAAATCCTCAGCACGTGGCGGAAGGGCTGTTGCCCGGAAGGCCTCTGCAAATTCTTCATCTCAAGATTCTGGGAAAAGATTGGTGAGTGGCGAACACGTCAATGAATGATTCAAAGGTCACACATAGTGTGTCGTAAGGCAAAAGTAACTACAGTAATTATGTGGTCTCCTGTCGTCTCCTGTCGTCTCCTGTCGTCTCCTGTCGTCTCCTGTCGTCTCCTGTCGTCTCCTGTCGTCTACTGTCTGTGGATTCAAATGCACCAGTGCCTCCGCTGCTGTGAGAAAATTGTCCTAACGTCATTGGGTGAATACGTCATGCCACTAATGCACCGCCACCACATCCTAATAAGCTAATCTGAAAACATTGGGAATAGATGGGAATAACATGGAATAACACGAATCACCGTAGTCTTGCCATGTCTTGCCTGAGGCCATTGCTTCGATATCTTCGATTTGCTCAAATGTTGTGATGAGGAGAGTGTACCTCCAAGGAGCTGGAGGAGGCCGCCAGTGTCAGGTAGCACGAAAATCGGATCAGAAGAAACACTGACTATTAAATAACTATTACATTACTATATTAGTTAGTTGGGGAGGGATGGGAACCGAAGAGAACAAACAAAACACATATAAATAAATACACACAACAGAATGGTCAAGGGGGAAGAAATGAAAAGGATTGAAAAGGCACATAGAAAGGCAGGGCAAAGTGAGACTTGCCAAGGCACTCGATTGGCTGCGCCAAATGCCATACTAAGGCAGCCTCAGGCCGTGCATCGCTTTCAAATCGGCTAAGAATCTGAAGGTTTATGGACATGGACATGCTATCAAGTTGATTCAAGTTGTACCTTTTTTTCACACATTCGAACATGTCTGAGCCATTCTGAGCCTATGAGGGCCCATGAGGCTCCAGAATGCCGGTGGATCATGTCAGGGGCACCGGTCCAAGCCATCGGCGCCCGTATCTTTCGTTGCTGGGGCCACAGCGATGGCAACTGCACTGCAAGCCAGTGGCTTGGCCAGCTTGGCCAGCCAGCTGCTCATTGGCTCATGGCGCACCAAGTTCAACATATGATGGGCAAAGTCATTCTGTGCACATGAAAGATCTCAAAGAGTCCGGCAAGATCTAGCAAGCCTGTCTGATCCACGTGAGAGAAACAAATGCTAGATTTCTTGGAAGAATTACGATAGCAAAGCATCGTCTCAAGCCTTCTGACTGTGCCAGGAACGATGGTAATTGCATTCATGATCATTCATGTCAACGCGCCGTTCAGAATAAAACACGTGTCGAGCACTGGTGGCTTCCATGAAACTTCAAGCTACTTTCAGACTAGGATAACTAGGCCAGGCTGGTTGCATTTCATCGAGTTTTATGGACATGCCAGCATTGCACCGACTATATGAGGGCGGGCTCGAATGCTTCCCCTCCGTTTCGAGCATACGCGTAGCATGCACAGCTAGCGGGAAAACCAATCAGCAACCTCTAGGACAACGAACTGTGGTAGCTCATGTCAGCAGTGGTGCATGGGTTCTTCACACAGCAAAGGCTAGAACTAGAGCACATCATAAAATTCAAAAAACATAAGACATCATAACATCATAACATCATAAAACGATATAAAACGTCTTTCAAATCGTGAAATCTAATATGTCATCATAATCATCATATCTATAGTCTATGGGTCTATGGGCCACAAGAGCTTGAAGTTTTTTGCTTGGCTACCTTTAACCTTCAAAGCTGGCAGCAGTGACACCACTTTTGGCCGGAATCTGTCCAGGCCACAGCCATCCATTGCGCCTTTTCACAAGAACTTATTGCAGAATTGTAGATCATCCTCAGCCGGACAAATCGGACAAGGCCGAGTTCGTAAATGTCATAAATGTCCAAAATTGGCATTGAAAAGTACTCTGATTTGGCCATCAGCTTGGTGGTCCTTTTTCTCCATCCCCCATTAACACCCATTGACTATTGATCCCCATGTCTTCCACTTACAATGTTGCAAGGGTGAACATGACATGTTTTCAAAAATCATGCCCTCTACCGGTTCACCCCATGATCAAGGTATATCCATTATTAAGCCTTAATATATTATATATTATATTATGTTATACTCAAATCTTGGAGGCATTAACGTGCATTAACAATGATAATAATGATAGTGATCTGATAACTGATAACAATAGATCAATACATATACACGGCGATTATATCAATTATTCATCAAATAGCATACATTTCCGTATCCAAACATATTCAAACCATGCCTATACCGTATATCTGCATAGTCATCCATAGTCCAAAACGGTTTCCTCTCCCCCCCAAACGGCGAAACCCAAGCGTCTGGTCAAAGTGCAGCTTCACATCCTGGCACCAGCGCATCAGAGTCGAGGCATGGCGCCAACAGCCAACTTTCTCACAGGCGCTGATGGTGGCGCGACAACCTCCAGGACTCTAGGACTCCAGCTCTCACAGAATCCTTCAGTGACAAATGTGATGATTTATGTGACTTATGTATACTTATGTGACTTGTGGCTGGACGTATGGTATGACTTATGTGACATTTATTTAAATACAATTTATATACATTTATTTACTTATTTGCTGTAAGTACAACAATATATTAAAAACGTTTCGCCAAGAAACTCACTGGATCTGCCTTCAGAGACCAGGTCCCACTCCCTCGTAGAAAGGCCAAAGCATTGGACCACGCCGTCGCTGAGAAACTGAACGACTCCAACACAGCATTGAGACTGATAGAGTCAAGAAATCGAAGAACCTGTGCAAATGCGGCTATGTCCTATCTAAAGAAAACAGGACACAAGAAGAAAAAGAAGAAATGTGGAGTTTTCTTTCATGGAGCTTTAAGTTGATGGAACTGCCCATGCTCATGAAAAGTCTCCTGAAAAGTGATTCAGCTGTGTCCTCCAAATCACCAATGCTGCTGTGGTACTGCCATTTCTTCAAAAAGCTCGACTGCCTTCTCCCAAAAGGATGCGCTCGAACAAGCCACGATAGCACATGTGTATTTTTGCCTGTCTCTTACCTGCAGGTCATGTCATGCTACTGGCATGTTGGAGGACAGATCAGACATCGGCACACATCACCTTCCTATACTGTCTCAAGGGTTGATCCTATCAAATGATATCAAATCCGGTCTTTTCTGTCGCTCTGTAAATGTGGAGCATGAAAACAACCCCTAACAACCATCCTTAGCACTTGATGCAGAGCAGCTACATCAGTGGAGCAGGATGCAAGAATTGATCGGGGAAGCATTGCCAAAACACTCTTCCAGTGACAACATCTCTCCAAAGAACCTCAGGTGTGTGAATCATCCATGGTCTATACTAGTCGGCTCCAAAAAAGTCCAAACACGTTCAAGCAACATGATGATATGCTTTACGCGATGCGCCACCACAAAAAAGTCGCAGGCCTAGGGACTCATAACTTCAGTGCTACTTACAGCATCAGGATGGAGCCTTTTGAGGACTGCAGACTGAAGCAGGGCCAGAGCTACTCCCCAGTGTCCATGTTCTCCGCAGACTCCCAGTGCTGAGTTGGCTCCGATCAAATCCCGAGCATCGCTGGAAAAGAGACGCACGGCCCAGCGCCAGTTCTCCATGGATCTTATGACTTGGTTCACTGAAAGGCTGTCGGATTGGAGCGATGATGTAGGGAAGGCACACAACAGGTCCATCGCCAAACACCACTCACTGTGACCTCAAGCGGCTCCAATGATACCCAGCCGCCATGCCAAGAGCATCAAGAGCTCAATGATGCTCAACGATACTCAATATTCATGCAATATTCATGGCCAATGACAGTCAGAGCCTGAGGCCGAGACAAAGGGCAGACCCCAGGCCTGCTAAACCTCTGGCCAGAAGTAGGCTTCGACGCCAGTCTTGCACACCTGTCTTGCTGTGGCTAATGCACTCGTTGCTTTAAGTTTTGGCGACTTTTATATCGGCGACAAAGGCTCCAGCTGAGGATGCAATAATATGCAAGACCAACTGTGCAAACAAGGTGCTAGCTGCAGTATCAAAGCTGGGGAGGGAGGGTCTGATGCCCAGGTTTGCCATGGACTGAAGAAAGTGAATGGATACAAACCAGCTGGTTGGCTCATCTCCTCAGATCAGGACAGTACTATCAGTAATTGCTCAAGTCCCAAGTACCGAGGCCTTTCAACCTCGAACTGCGCATTTTTGGGTCACCCTTCCAGCCCAGGGGAGCAAATATGGCAGTCTCATCTCCAAGGCTCTAGTTGAAGCTATGCAGGAGTTCCAGGTGATCACATCTGCCAAGATCCCTCTCCGATACATCTGCAGCATCACACCTTGATCAACTTCCCGAACTGCACAAACATGCGCAGCCAAATCATATCATCTCATCTGCAACATCTAGAAGATTCTAGAAGCAACTTGAGAGCAGGCGGAGGCGGACGAAAGGTAGTGTAGTGGGAGAGGAGTGGTGTCAAAATGCTGCGCCCCTAAGATGATACACCAAAAACGTTTTTGCGCAGTCTAAGATGATTTTATCCAGAGCATGACTGCATGATACGGTGTCTTGTGCAGCGTGAAATGATGCACGAAAAGGGGTTTATTTAAAACCCCTTTTTAAGACCCCTTGCAGCAACTGTTATTGAGGCTGAAGCATACCAATTATGCTGGACTACAGGGACATCTCCCTCATGGAAAGTGTGCCTCTAATGTGGGGGCCCGTGACCGCGTCACCCGTGGGAATTGAACCCATGACCATTTTCGGGGGGGGGGGGCCCCCCCCCTTATAATTGATATCCAATACATAACGGCGAGAATTCCATGAATTCCGTGGGCTGGCCCCCCAATACCCCCTAAGCTTGTGCTGAAGCACGGAGAACTCAGGTAGCTGACGCTACCTTTCGTGATTACATCAAGTACACTGTGATACTCCAAGAAGTTGAATCGGTTTGAGGCCCAGCCGCCCAGCCTAATCCGGCCATCCAAAGTCCACCCTTCAAAGGAATTGCCGAGTTAAACGTGGCTTCTCCAGGCTGCATCCCATGGCTGAAGGCCAACCTGGCCAACAGCTGAAAGGCAGCCTGCCACATGTGGCCTGCCTCGGTGCAACATAGTACAACCGCAACAGCGGTGCGATATGTTCACGTTTGGTATCAGACAGCTTCATACTGCTTCAGAGACCACAACTGTGCGACAACCTGCAGTGGTTTCATTTCACTTCCCGGCCCGAACTGAAACCATTCGACAGTATTCGACAAGTGTCCGAGCTGGATTTCATAGAAGCACCAAGCACAACTGCGCTCGGAGATAGAAAGCGACCCCGCATGCCGGCCAGCACAGCTACCTGGGCACGATTTCATTGCACACCTTGCTCCAAGATGCTCCATGCTGATGCCACTGAAACTGCAACTTCAGCACAGTCATGTCATGTCTGTGTGTATCTGTGTGTGCATGGTCAATATCTTGCAGTTATCTGCAGCTAGTCTCACACCACTCAGTGCCCTGCTGCCCTTTGCCATTGCCCTCCAATACAACGGACAGCCTTTGTGCACGGAAAATGGCATAATGCCTTGGGTTTCGGAGTCCCCAGGGGCTCTGAGTTCATTGCAGTGCTGTAGGTCCACTGGTTGGGCATGAGGCCATGGCACACCTTGGCGACTTATACGCCATATCGGGCCATATCGGGACCAGTTCGACACGTGAGTTCGACACCACCCGCGCAAATGCAAACAGAAAAGAGCCAGACAGACATGTTGTTCAAAGTCTCCAGGGTTCTTTCCCAGCTAGTCCTTGCAGTGCAAAGCTGCAACAAATTCACTCAAGCATTCTAGTCATCTGTGACATATGATCTCGCCTCCGCGCAAATGCTGCAGCCAAAACACCTTTATGGCCATGCCACCAGCCACTTTGGACAGAAAACGTGGTGAGCTGTGCAAGCTGTTGAAATCCATTGAAATCTACCAAGAAGTCCAGCAAGGCCGGGACTGTAGTGGTACACATTGACCTGCGGCCGACCACAATGCAACAGACTCTGGACAAAACCGCCATGCCGTACTGTACACGTCTTATTTTGATTGTTTGTTGTTTCTTATGTGGTTCACTCCTGGCAGCCTGGTGTGTTAAGCGAACTTGTTTAATTTGCATTAATTTGCCACATCTGTGTAAACCACTAGTTCACTAGTTTGATGTGTTTGCGTATTCTTGAATGGGCTGTTTTGCGGCCTTCATTCCGCACTTCAAGGAGGCCCCAGCTTTGGCACGAACGAAAAGAATGTGCGAAAATCATTATATCCGCGAGTGTAAAACTCCAGATATGTCTTGGGTGCCAGTGGCTGGTGCACGGAGCACGTGACTCTCACTGGGATAACTCTGAGATCAGCAGTCGCAAGTATGTCATGGGTAATGTCGTTTCGTTTTACAGTAAGTGCGCACACGATTGCCCTATGCTAATCTTTTGCACTTTGCTGAGGCTACATTACACAGAAACCATGTGGCCCCATTCAATTGCCATGGGTGAATACGTTGTAGAAGGAATCATTGTGGAAACATGTGCAAGGACGCTTGTCAGCACACACTTCTCAGTCATTTTGCAGTCAGTCGAGTGCATTTGTTGCATAGGTGTGCATTTGCCGCTTTACACGGCTTTACACAATATATTATCATTATTGTTCTATATTTGGTGTGCTTGCTCTGCTTTTACTTTCTTGATTTTCTTGTACTAGGAGCTGCTGAGGAAAACCCGTAGTCACTTGGAATCTATGGATGCGCTGCTTTCCGGCCTGCAGACTGGCTTTCAAGAGGCTTGTCACCGCATTCGCCGCAAGTTCGATCAAGCCGGCGTTGGCTAAGTTGCTCAAAAAGGAGGTCACATACTTGGGATCGCAGAAACGTCTGTCTCGAACATCCTCCAACTCCTCGAAACGCAATCCAGTTGCCCCAATCCGAACTGCACACGATGCAGAAAAAGCCAGCACTTCAGTAATATATATAATTATATATATATATATATTGTAATGAATTTAAGCGCCTTCCAATGAGCCAATGACGAAAACCTCTCACCCCAATTATCTCTCGCGTTACCATGTCTTTTGTGTGTGTGTGCTAATGTTACTGATGTTACTAGTCACCTGCCATACAAAATCATACAAATAGATTCGAATGTTGAACTAGCAGTATCCTCTCTGGCTTTGGGCTGTTCAATCTCGCTCTTGTCATGTCATGGTAAGTCTGTCCTCAAGCGTGGCCTCTTCTCTGAAGGCGACCAACCTCCCACAAGCATGCGGTATCATTCAATGAATTGGAGAAAAAACACAGGTCAAGTCACCAGTCAAAAAGATCCAAAAACGTGGGATGTTTTCTCAACTCGCGGCGCAGCTCCCTTCAAGAAACACTCTTTTCGGTTCAGCAGGACTGATCTCACAGAAGCGCTTCAGAGGTCTGCCGAGAAACTAGCGGCCTGCGCATTCTGCGTTGCAGCTGCCCGCGCAACAGTTGGATTCATAACTGGTTTATGCCTAGAAATGCCTAGAATCCTTCATCACACTCTGTGCGAGAAACCGTGGAAACAGAGCAGCTGATGCAGTGTCTGTGCCATGTCGATCTATATAAATATATGTTATGCCAATGAGTCATGCAACCTTGAGTGCTGCTCCAGCCCCAGCCCTGCCTTGCCATGTCTCGTCTGACAGAATGACTTTCAGATTTTGATCCCAAGGCATTCTCAGGCACCTCGTCAGCTCATCTTGGCTCATTGCTGGCATGAAGATCAGGCTGAAAAAGGCCAAAGGATGCAGAAAAAATGGATCTTCTGAACATGACGACTGGCAGACTGGAATGAAACAGCCGTCGCGACCTGGCACTAGTCCCACAGGTCCCACAGGCAAACCTGGCACAATCTCCAGTGAGTCATTGGGAATCCTGGCCAGCCGATCTTGCAACACAATCATGCACAATCTGCCTAAAAAGATTTTAAAAGCGTGTGAATGCGTGTGAAATATCTAAAAATGATGAACGATGGCTGAAGCCCCTACTCCGTCACTGTTTGGGAATGTTTGGGATATCCAGCTTCATTTGGTGGACTTTGAATCTCAATGGCCATCAGGCATTGTCCACTTCCACTGTGTTGGCACATGCAGACTACATAGGTTGAAGAGCTCAAGCTCTTTATTCTCTGGATTCTTTTGGCAGAAACGGCAACATCCTTGCAAGAGAAGCAAGCGCACATACTTTTGGAGCATATCATAGCATTTGCTATGCATTTTCCCAAGATGTGATTGGGCACTTCGGGATAATGTAAATTAGCGTTTGCTAATTGTGGTCGCGTCGGATGGAGGTCATGGTTTCACCATTCCTGTGGCATTCTTTGAATGCTGTAAAGAAAGGGCTCGAAAGGGCCCAAAGTAAGTCACCAAAAACATCCAAAAACCTACCAGTCTCGAGCACCTGGAGGACATTCCACATTAAATGGGTAATTGCTTTTCCGTTGCGTCCGCATCTTCTGGTTGAGAAGGGCCTTTGCTAAGACCTTCATGGTCATTGGGTACCTCTAGAGACTCTAGAGTTTTACTTTCGTTTTGAATCTTCTCAATTTCGGAGAGCATGCTGATTGTGCTCCTGACCCTGTGGACTCCTCGTTTGGCCAAGCGCAGCCCAACTGCAATGAGCAAGAAGACGGTGAAGAGAAGACAAACTCCTGCCATGTCCAAGGCTGTGAGTTGTCCCTCCTCCACTTCTGACACTTCGTCCAGGCATGTATCGATTTTCTTGTATCGGAACTGTTCATATGTAGAAGCAAAGATGCCTTGGTACACCATGGTCAACGTGTAGTAGCTGAGGGCATTTACCAAGTCCGGTCGGACTGCGAAGCCAACATAGACGGTGAAAATGGCATCACCGACGAGGTGAAAGCCATTGGCACACATCGATTCCTGAAAGTCAGATCGTGCTAGGACGTCATGCTCAGGAACAATAGCAGCTTGGCAGTCACCATTTGACAAGCCTGCGAATAAATCCCCTGAGTTGGGGAATGTGACCACATCCATGGTGGGATGCTGGGCGCCTACCAAGCTCAACTGGATCTGGAGGACACAAACCTTCTGGCAGATTGCAGATGGAGGGTCACAATCCTTGACACTTGTAATACCTGTTGTCTGCTGTGCATTCACCACCAGCAGTTGAGCCAGGTTGGCCGTGTAGGTCGCAACCATGACCATCGTGAAAACGGCAAAGCCTACACGGATGGCACTTCCGGCCCTCGTCTTTGTGTCGTCAACCTTGGCGCCGCCAAGGTCACCCCCAGCAAAGAAGGCCAAAGTTCCATATTGCAGCCCTTCACAAATTGCACTGAGGCCTCGAAGTGCTCTGCGGGGATGCAGACAACTGCAACTGCAACTCCCATCTTCCTCCTCCACCCAGTAGAAGAAAACTCCAGCAGTGGAGACCAGGCTAGCCACTAAGAGCCACAGCATGGGTGAGAACGGCTTCAAGAAGCTGAACCAAACAGACTCATATCCCAAAGCGGGATCCCAGCGATTGTCAGCCACCTCCTTTTTGACCATCAACTTCATGTTCCCTGCAAGGATTGGGCTGGTAAAGGTGGCCATCTGTCGACGTGTGTCTGTCTCCATGACCACTGAAATGCAGAAATCAATCAGCTGCATCTGGACATCGTGTACACATGCATCCCAGGGGGAAGCAAATAGGCTCAAGGATGCTTGTGAAACAGTCTTCTGGACAGTTTGAAACCCTGCTGTCGTCGAGAGCTGTTGGAAGAAGCTAGCTACTGATCCGGTCCATCCGCCGTACTGCTCGTAGTGCCAGGGCCGACTACTGGCCGGATATGCGAAGCGGAAGGTCTGGCCGGTCAATTGAGTGCGAATCTGCTTCACAAAGTCCTCCTGGCTCTCTGAGTCACCACAAGTCAAGTATGAATACTGCAAGCCCAGTTGAGGAAAGTATGAGGTCGGGTAGCTGGCAGTGGAACAGTTCGAGGGATCCACATAGCAGTAGGACTGCTGACACTCTCCTAGAGAGGCACACAAACCAGGAAGTCTGGCATCCCAAGCTGCACAGTAAGATCCGAAGGTCTCTGTGTGGTTGTAGACCAGCAAGCCTTTGGGCGTTGGAACCTGTAGCATTCCTAAGTTGCTCCAATAAGTGCTTGACAAAAAACTCGCCTCTACGCATGGGCAACCAGGAAGGCCCAGTACTTGGCACTGAACCTGCACAAGCTGCCAAAGCACACCCATGGCGAGGTGGGCTTTCATGTCTGCCACGCGCCGGCTACGTTGTCAAAGCTGTGGGATTTGAGAAATCTCGCAATCAGGATCAAAACAGGATCACACACACGCAGGCTCACTTCTTTGGCAAGTTGCTAAATACGTCATGCAACTAGGTATCCTAAGCAATGTGGTATGCAACTTTCACTGCTCACTTCAGAGTCCTTGATGTTCCTGGATTGTCAGCCCGTTGCGATGCAACCACTTCACCTCTGGCAAAAGTGCTTTCACTAAACGCCCCAGGAAGCTGCTTTGCGTTCTTGACATGATGCTTTCAATAAACTGCAAAACACTTGGGTCGTGGACTCGCATGGGAGAAAACAGCAAATCAAAGACTGCAAACAAGGGCAAAACCCTGCTGGTCAGCACTGCACATCTCCCTCCCAACCCTCCCACCTCCTTACGTGGCTACAACTGCCAAGACAAGGTTTTCGACGAAGTAAACTCCCGCGAAAAGGTGCCATTCTTCTTGGCATGATGCACCAATACTAAGGCCAACAAGCAAGTTGCTTCACAATGTTTGGAGCATTTTGGAGCCCACGGCTACGAGTCGTGGCTATGGGCACGGCATGGCTATGACTTGTTGAGTCAGACGAGACGGTGAACATGCATCAATAGTAAATAAATAATGGTCCCTCCAGCCCCAACCTGTCTTGGAGCTGTCCCCCCTCAAGCATGCACTGGACGCCATAGCAGCTCCAGCAAGGTTGCTCTCCGTTGTTCTGTCGCGATTAAGGTTTTGAGGTCACTTGATTCTAGGCCTGTTGTTTTAATTGCAGCTTATGACTGCTCCACCATGGTTGCTGACAGTGATTGCGCACATACAGTAGCACCCAAGGACACCAAGACAGAAACATCCACTCTGTGAAAATGGCTAGATTCTAGAGCAAAATGTGCGTCTGTGACAGCCACAACCTCTCAATACATGCTGCATCATGTCGCAATAAGAAAGTGGATGAGCCTTAGCCTACTCTTAGCCTTGCACAAGGTGGTATGACTAAAGACTCAAAGCAGTCTGGCACAGCGCAGTATCGGAGCATGTACATTCCCAAAACATGCCTCAACCAAAGGGGAATAATTGAACCACCCCAAACATCATGTGACTTTTGTGTTTCAATGTTGACGCCGCTGAGCATTTATGAACATTTTGCGATGTAACGTTGACAAGCATTAACAATGTCCGCAGAAGGCTGGGGACAAGCCGATTCCTCTCTGCTCTGCCTCCCAGTCCACAACGTATGGTACAATGATGTACAATTAAAGGCAACCAAGCTGGTGCGACTGATATATACAACAGACTCCTGAGAGCCATCTCATTCATGAGACAACACCGCCATGCATTTAGCTATGATAGCTATGCAAGCACAGTAGGCACGTGTTGCCTGCTACGGCAGTTTGAGCGACACCGCGCAACCTTAGAGGTTGCTCCGAGCATTCCAAGAGCCACTGCTGCATGGAACCGAACATCATCATCGTCATCCAGTTGGGATGCAGCCAGTAGTGCCTGCACAGTTGGGATCAGTTGGGCCACCAGGCCCAGGAGCGACAATTTGAAACACAAAATCAGAAGGAAAGCCTGGCGCTAGCGGGAATGAAGGGCGACCAGAAGTTGGGCCCAACGGTTCTACATTGAAGAAGGCACAACAATTGTTGAAACCGGTTCAAATCTAAGTTTAATGAAATCACATAAAATTGAGATAAGTTGAGCTGAAGCTGCATCAGCATGCCCAACAGCTCTCTGCCCAAGGTTGCCCAAAGCAATTGCAGCTGCCCTACGAACTCCAGAATCCACGTCCTCGATGAGGCTGGCCAGTTGACGAACATGTTCCGCAGCAACTTCTCCTAGAGCACCAAGGGCTGCTGCAGCAGCTTGGCGCACCACCGGCTCGCTATGATGGAGTCTGGAGGCCACGTCCTCAGAGACGACAGAGACGGCGGACACAGCTCGCACAGCTTTAGTCTCGGTCTCCACGCGCTCCATCGCTTCCATGGCCATGGCCTTCTCTGTATCAACCGAAGTCACGAGTCTTGTCTCAATTCTCGGCCCCACCTTTGAAGCTTCATTCCGAGGGTTCGCGCCATTCAAATGTCCATGCGCAAAAGCCCGAGCGAGGTCCACTGGGTCCTTGTGTCTGGCACCCCGTGAATTGCTTTGCAAGTCCACGCGGGGAGATGCCAGGCACATTTGTGGCGATTGCGGCGATCGTGTGAAGCCCGGGCTGTGAACCTGCACGTCTTCACGAGGCTTCCTCACCTCGACCCTCTGCCTGCAGGTAGTGAATGGTAGTGACAAGACCGTTTCGAAACATTTCAAAACAGAGTGCAGCGATGTAGTGAAAAATGAGAGTTGATTTTCCATTGATATTCTTCAATAGTCTGGTCTCTGTTTTGAATAATGCCATCAAGCCGTGATCTGCAAGACGGACCTGAACTTTCTCTTTATACATGCAAATGGTCAAATGGTCTTCACGTCTGTGAGTCAAAACTTCTTTCATTTCCATCAAGTTACCTTTCCACTTTGGCAGTTGCACTGTCCGTGCTTTCTGCCATAGCAACAGCTCCCATCTGAGGCAAGGTCCTTGACAGCAACTCACGGTAATGAAAGGTGTATCATAAACATTCATAAACTGCATAAGACTTCTCGTCCAGATTGGCACAGCATTGCCCAGGACTCATAGACACACACATCACACACACACACACGCACACACACACGCACACACGACATGTTGCAGGTGCGTGGATGCGGTAATTAGGTCCCTTTCATGCTGACTTCAGAGTGCTGCTTGTTTGTCTCATCAAGTCTTGCGGACCTATTGCTGGTCATCCGCTGGCATGCATGATCAATAATTCAATAATTGGTCAGGCAGCACTATCAAGTCTAGGCATGGGCACTTGCTGCAAACTGCCAGGTTGAAAAATCATGCACAAGAAAATGCTCGACTACTTTCCTGGATGTGTTTGTCAACTTGCACTGCGTTTGCCTCACAGAGACAAGGGGCAAAAAAATGAAACATCTCGCAAAGCATGCATCGCCATGTTTCTATCAACTGAGGCGGAGATAGAGGATCATAGAATCTCAAAAATGCCACTTGGCCGTTGCAATGACGCTTGGTCTGACTATGGAGACCGGAGTCAGCTCGGAAAGTCTTTGAAAGGTGAGCATCAGAAGAGAAATACCGCCCCCCCCCAAAAAAGAAACATCAAAATCAATGACTTCTGCATCTTCTGCCAAGTGTCAAGTTGGGTGTTCTGGGACTTCGAATGCCTGCCTTTCCACTTGCTGGCAGAGTGTCAGCCATGCTCGCCGCTGTGTCGAGGCCTCCGTTGATTCTCCGCTCTAATTCAATCTAAGGCAAAGCATTGTCAAGTGAAACTGAGAGTATCTTGGAGTGTGTCAAAATTTGGCACCCAAAAATTATGTGGGTTGTGTGTGTGCCTATAAATCATCATCATCATCATCATCATCATCATTGTTTATGTTTATATCATGTGAATAAAACGGTGAACCCAGTCTTTACGTAATTTGATTAGATCATGTGTCGTACAACGTTCCCAGTCAAAATGCAGGGGTATCCCCCCGGTTCTCAGGAGCTGTCCCAAGCTGGACATCGTGCTGACGCAGCTTTGAGCCTGGCTGTGGGTCCCACATGACGAAGGGCTTGGAAAGATATGGAATATGTATTGAATATGTATGAATATGTTAGATAGATTTAATTTATATATAGATTATATATATATAATTATATATATATATTTGGATAATGTAACCACATATATCTCGGAGATGATTCGATCATCAATTACAGGTAACACGGGTTTTGAACACTGCTCAATCGAAAAGGTCTTCAGTGGAGTCACTCTAATCTAGTTCTTTATCAAGGTCCTGGACAGCCACGTCCCTCGAAGCTCGGGAAGGTGCTGAAGACTGCCTGAATGGTCGCTGAATGTTGCTGCTGATGGCATCTGAATGAAAGCTGCTGAAATTTTCCATGAAGACGGCAGGCACCTGATTAAACCTGACAAGGCGGCAGGCGAGTGTCCCCCAGCCGGCCTCGCGCCCATTCCCCTCATTCGATCGAGGTAACCGCGCGAAAGCATAGAATGGCTTCCCGAGCCGCCTGATTTCAGTGATTAAATGAGTACCACATAGTACCACAATTCTCCTTCAATGAAGGTCTTCCCATCAATCTATATTGGTGCCTGCAGAAGACCTTGAAGAGCAGCTGAGGCGGTCAGAACCCCATCGACGAGCCTCAAAACCAGGAAACAAGATGAAACAAGCACATGCCAAACGTGCCCAACAATCCAAGCTTGTTTGGATGCCAACATGTTGTAGGCTTCGAATTTTCTATGGATTTGTGCACTTATTCTTCAACACCCCAAAACATGAGGGGACTGAAAAGGCAAGAAAATGCCAAGGAGTGGGCCCGAGCTAGTGCTGCACCAAATGATTCTGCCCTCAGACTCGTTTGCCTCAGCTGATCGGCAATTGGCCAAATCGCTTACATCCACATTTATGGCATTGGATGTATGTTAAATATTATTAAATCTCTGGTTGTTCACGGGACGGGGGTCACATTCGCCCCTGAAAGAGGGTCACATTCGCCCCTGAACCAAAAGGGGTCACATTCGCCCCTGAACCACAAAACTTTCAATGTGGTACTCAACCCTTTAGGGTTAAACCTGGGGACAAGGGGACATTTAGGGGGACTGGGACCTTTAGGGGCATCCAAACCATCTTCGAAGGTGCTCGAAATGGATCTTACAACCTAGCATCCATAGCGTGCTGGAAGTTGATTGAAATGGCTCTTGGAAGGTAACATCCAAAGCGTCTTCGAAGTTGCTCAAAATGGATGTTACAACGTAGCAATGGTACACCGTAGCATCCATAGCGTCCTGGAAGTTGATTCAAATGGCTGTTGGAACGTCGCATAGCACGTGAATATGACTCTCTAGGGTGGAAAAATCCTTTTGAGGCTCTGAAACTATTGCGCCTGCCACGCAAAAGCAGGGGTCACATTCGCCGCTGAACGAGGGTCACATTCGCCCCTGAACCCACTTCATCGCACTTCATTCAGGGGCAAGTGCGACCCAACATGGTTCAGGGGCAAATGCGACCCCCGTGCCTTGTTCACAGTCCCCAGCACTATTTCAGCTCGAGGATCTTTGACAGCTGTCGCTTTCACTTCAAGCGGAGCTGAGTCAGCGACGCCCTAGCACGCTCTGCCAATCTCGGCTCAGCTGCTGCCTGGACAGACTATAACCTATGACAACCTATGACAACGTAGGATAGAACAGGTAGGCCCTCGAGACAAAGTGCCGTCATGCGCTGTCAAGTCGATGTATTTGGACATTCCAGACCTCGTCCGACCACCTCTTCACACATGGGCGCCTTGCATCGGGAAAGCGAAAAGTATAACAATATGAAAGAAATGCGCAAGTTCTCCATCTGACAATCTGGGCAAGGCACCCCGGAGCCAAGGACTTTGCAAAGAGACTTGTGCTGCCTGGTCAGCACCAAGCAACAGCCAAGCATGACAGGATGGTCACTGGATTTAACTCAAAACTTGCTGTTCCCCCCCCATATGTTGCCTCCAGTCTGGCTTGCAGTGCTACATCTCAGGCTTGACAGCACGTTTGGAGATGATGACCGCCTGCATCTTCAAGTTAGATCGCGCAATTTGTTTTGAAATGTTTGGAATCTTTTCCGGCTCGAACATTAAATGTCTTGAGCTGCGGCTGCCTTCTTTCGCCAGACTCATGAGCCTTAGCATCAAGCAATCACCCATTTGCTTGTCTTCATGGGGTCCTTGAATTCTTGGACCAAGGGGAACAAAGAGGGTGACCATTGGCTTTTCCCATCAAGCCCTGTGATTGTTCCAAGGCGGGTTTTCAAACAAGCCCCCGGACGCTAGACACAGGCGACCGGGGCGAGCCGCGCAAAGACCTAGGGAGAGTGTAGTCAAATAGTGCCCAATACAATCAATACTGCAGTATGCAGGAGCACAATCAGAAATGGATAGAAATGGAAGTTCTGATGTAATGGAGCAAAGGAGAATTTCTCAGATTCTTGTCCTGGCATGACATGTCTGGAGTCCAAAACAATGCAAGGCACAGAACAGCAAAGTGCAATCCTTTTTTTGGTTAAGAGCGCGCTTGAGACCTTAACGTGCCAATGTCTAGACCACTGAGGTCTGAGTAGGAGAGACGTGTATGCACAGCAAATGCGTTGGAGCTTTCAAACTGTCCATTTAAAGGTTGGACGGCCGCTTTCGCATCATGGCATTGCGTCTGGCTTTGCACACCAGCTCGCCTTTCTGATTGAAAGCACGATGTTCAAAGGTGACAATGCCACGGGTCGGGTTGGATGAACTGGGTCGGTTTTTCATGACCTCAGTTTCAGCCCTTAAGGTGTCACCAAAGAAAACCGGCCGAGGGAATAGGACCTCTTCGAAGCCCAGATTCGCAATGGTGGTTCCATGAGTGGTCTCAAGCACCGACATGCCCACCAGCAACGCTACTGTAAACATACTGTTCACCAGTGGCTGTCCAAATTGCGTGCCTTTGGCCGACTCATAATCCAGGTGAAGTCTAGCGGGATTCAATGTCATAGTGGTAAACATGAGGTTGTCCGTTTCTGTCACAGTTCGGGTGAGTGCATGAGGGATGATCAAGCCCTCCGTCAGCTCCTCCAACCACTTGCCATGGTATGGACCCTCTGGCCATGTTGGAGGCGAAGGCGATTCTGAGGACCCTGCGAAGTCAGCTCTGTCCAGGATGCGCTGTGCCTGCTTAAAATGTGGGATGTCCACCATCTGACCCTTAAAACGGAAAGCTCCAGGCTGTGACTTGGCAGCTTCCAAAAGTTCCTTCGCTTCAGCCACTTCTTTCAGACTGGGCGAAAATGCTGCGTTGACGACGTCGATTTGGTCCGGATGGATGGTGAGTTTGCCGTCGAAACCTGTGTCTGCGGACTTCTCGCTCTCTGACCTGGCACAATTCGTCTATGGAACCATTTGAAAGTGGAATTTCCCCAGCCCTATTGCTCTGGTTTCCCCACAACCCGAATAAGTGCTGAAACTAACAACGCAGTGGAGTGTATTGCAACAAGGGGATACTGCCTGAAGCGATCCTTCTCCCAACAAACGCAGAGCTACTAAAGGCTGCAACATCATGAGCTTACAGTCTCTGTTGAGTGGACCAGTAGGTGGTGGGAGGGGCGCATTCAAGTTGATACAATTAAGTTGAAACAGAATGCATCCAACAAAACAGAAAAAATATGACAAAATTAGGATCACAAAGCGTACCAACTGCAGTGGGGCACCGCAAACCGTTAAGATCCTTCAGGCTTGTGTACACAGTGTCGATGGCCTGGACCTTGGCGCCCTTAGCAGCCAAAAGGGTGAGACTTCGACAGAGCTGAAAGACCTCCAAGTACTCACCAGCACCTCGGATTCTCAACGGTGACGCTCCAGGCCAAAAGATTCCAGGAGTTTCAGAAAGGGTACAGCTGGAAACTGAGGGATGAAAATCGTCGGAGAAATATCCAAAAGATCTACACATATTTCATCATATTTCTAAACTGACTATTTTTCAAATAATTATTCTGATATTTTCTGATACATGTCCACAAGCACAGCAGCGTCGCGTGTTTCAAGTTCAAAGACATCTCAAGTGTGTATGACATGACGTTGCTACAATATCTACAATGAATAAATGCGCGGTGAAGTTTTTCAGACATGCACTGCCCAACGAATTGAGGAAGCATGGTTGCCCCATTGGAAATACTGAGCGCTCATGTAACTGTTACAATGTAACTCATATAGCTTAGGAGGCATAGATGAAATGAATGAAAACCTATGGTGGGCGTCACAGGAGGATGAAATTCGGACGAGGCACCATCCCTTCTGCGCTTGGCACCCAGCTCTGCTGAGAGATCTTCAGCACCCCAGGTGATCGCCTCAACTCGGGGATGTCTGGCAATCTCATTGGCTCGCAATGGGGCCTCCGGCACTTCGCTCACAATGGGCAGCACTGTCGTGGCACCAACTTCTCGACCAAGTTTTTGCTCGACTTTGGAGAGTTTTTCTCCTAACTTCTCGAGATCATCACGGCTGGAAACCTTGGGAACCACCAACATATCTGGCTTCTCGGCTTTCATGGTCATTTCCACATCTTCCTCCCATAGCTGGGTGTCCAAGGGATTGATCCGAACACACACGGTCTTGTCGCCCCAGTGCGTGGATGCCATCCATTTCCCAACCTCTGCCCTGGCTGCAGGCTTCTCCGCTGGCAAGACGGAATCCTCTAAGTCGATGATCAGCGCATCAGCGCGGGAGGCAAGAGCTTTATCGAGGAATTTTTGGGATCCGCCTGGGACGAAGTGCAAACTCCTGAGCCGCCTGGCAGCTCGAAGACGACTCAGGTGGAAGGCCATGGGGCTGTGATGAACGAGGCTTGGCTCAGAGGATCTGAAGCTGCAAACTGAGAATGAACAAAGGCTGACAAAGGACAAAAAGCACGTGAAGCACCGCAGGACAACCACTCATTGAATGACCCTACATTTGCATTTCAACAACACTTCCACGGAAGAAAACGTAAGGTGGTGGGTGATGGCATTGCGCGTTCTCACTAGGTTTTTCTTCTTGCTTCGCCGAGCCATGAATCCTTCACTAAATAATTAGGAGGGATGGGGCCGGAAAGCCACGCTCAGCCACTATATCTTTCTCGAAACCTCAGAACATCTCAGGTCTTAGGAGCACATAGTTTGTCATGCAAGACTTCTCATCATGATAAACTACAGTGTCGACAGATGTCGACAGTCCCTGGTCACCTGGACCAACTGTCAACCATATCAACCATCACCTGCTCCCACACCTCTTGGGCTGCCTCTGACATCCTCTGACCATACGCCTAGAAAATCTCCAAGAATCCCAAGTTAAGGCACTCCTCGGGCGGTTCGCTTGCCATCACGTGTGGGTTCTTGTCCAAGTAGTCTCGCAAAGTCGTTTTCCTCACCAAGGACACTTCAAAGGGTGATGCAGAAATACTCAGGGTATGGTGAAGTTGTTACCGTGGGAGATGAGGATGAGGATCCCCAAGGGATAGAAAAGCCTCGTGCAAGAGTCGTCGACTCTAATCTGCTTCAGCGTTTCAGAGCTTTTACCACTCGTTGTCCTAACACATTCAAACAAGTCCCGATCCCTCTTGCAGAATTGATGCGCTCACTGCTTCAAAGGCTCCCATCCACAAGGAAGGTCTCATCAAGGAAGCTCTTGGACACATACTCAGGAACTCCTGGAGTGTCAGAGCAATTCAGACGGCCCCTACCACCCGCAGTCTCGTGGCGCAGCATGCTTCAGCTCCGCAGCTCGTTTCATCTGAACGTAATACCGTAATGCTGCTACCTTTCCCTTCGTAGCACACCAAGTGCTCATTATGCTCTCCACTGAACACAAACAAAAGCCGAAGCACAAAGTGTCAAAGTGTCACTGACGAAACCTTTCAAGGCCTTCTTTCTGGGTTGCTAGAACACAATGTCTGCAGTACCTTGTTGCAGGGGTGCAGGGCAACACATCACGGGCAGCAAGCGTGGACAAAGCATGTCTGCATGTGGAACTTGCATGAACTTCAGATGGCCGCAGGATGCCTACACATTCAATAAGCCCAAGAAATGGCAACCGCAGCACAGGACAAGAGTGATCTGCAATGCCGAAAGCCGATTGCCTGCCAAGCAGCACTGGACATGGCCGAATGCCAGAGTCTGGCTCCCAAGACCAAACCTTTACCTCTCCAAAAGCGGGCTTCAAGCATTTTTCCTCAGGTGGCTGAGCCATTTTCCTCATCAAACTCTCCAGGCTGATGGCCTCTGAAACATCTGGGCTGCTGCTAAGCTGCATAGCGTTGCCATATTGGCAGCTGCTGCAGTTTATCATCTGTCGATCTGGTACACATCAGACCGGTATTCCTGCGTGTTGTGGTAGCCACCACACATCACAGCAGTGTGGCACGCGACTCAGCGGTGAAAACAGCGCCTGCCCAAACTTGGCGCTCCCTCTTCTAAAGCTTCAAAGGCAGCTTCAATGAACCTTGGCGTGATAATGCAGTGCCTGCAACTTTTTTTGCATGAAAGTGGTGAGAGGACTTCCAATCAAAGGCAGTCAGTAACTTGGGCATTGCCTTCTCTTGTGACATACTCGCTGAATCTCACTGATAGTTCTGATAATTAGTTGAGGCCTTGGCTCAAATTCCTCCTCACGTTGTGCCAAAGGCTCCCACTCAGACTTGGGAATCCTTGGAAAGCTTCAGGGCATAGGAGGAGAATGGTTGTGCCATGTTGTGCCATTCTGCATGGAGAATTGCCACCGCAAAGCCATGCGAGGCAGTGGTGTTCTGGCTACACAGTGACAGTCAGCATCGATCAACTCAAATAGAATCTCCAAGTGTCTGATAGGCGCATGCCACAAATGAGCTTTCAGGGTTTGGCGTTGTCGAGAGCGATGCAATCTCCTGCTCAACTTGAAAGAGCTTTGCCATTTTGCAAGTTCATTCATTGCCGCATCAAAATTGTGACTCAACCGCATTGCCTTCGTTTTTGGCCGGGCAATTCCAGGATACTCTCCACCTGCAAGAAACAAACCGTCCATGCTCCAGTCAAGGACTTGGGGGGGAAGAGGTGTGGATAATATCTTCAACGCATGTGAATGCATGACATCGCAGGCATGCCTCTCTTAAGAAACAAAATCTACATAGCCATCAGTGCATATCCTGGCATATCCTGGCTTTCCTCCAGCAGGAACATGCAGGAACATCCTCTACTGATCTCAGTCAAGAATCGCTCAAAGAAAATTGGAGCAGGATGTGCAAATTGCCGTTGGAAGCCCTTCACTTTGACGTACTGGAAGCCCTGGCGCGAGATTCGCGTCCCCCGTGGCATCCCTTTGGTACAACCAGCATGCGAAGCTAGCTCCGCACCTGCATACTGGGCGTCGTCAGCAGCGCACTCTTTTTGCTCAGCAAGGAGCCAAAACCAATGATGGTGACCTTTCCACAAGGCCAGTGACGGCCAGTGGGCTCGTCTCCAAGGATTTCCACTATCACTATCTGTCACTCGTGTCTCATGTCGGAGTACATCTGGAACCGAGCCACCATTTCAGATTCCATGGCTCACCAAACGCAACAAATCTGTGGTGTCAGTGGTGTCCCCCTCAAAAATTCTTGTATCCACAGTGTGCATCTTGCTACATACAGTACAGGCACTCAAACTTGGTGACCCTGGGCACGCTGCAACTGATAGTCACAGACTTTGCTGTAAGAATCATAGGGAATAACCGCAAGTCTTGTGGTGCTTAAAGGTTTAAGGCTGGTGCAACGGAATTAATCGGATTTTGTGGTGCGAAATCTATCGATCTGATTGATCGGACGGAAGTGTTCGAGCCACTCAGCTGCTCAGGACAGCTTCAAATCTGGAAGAAACAAGAAGCAAGTTGAAACTCTAAACTCTAAACCTCTCTGAACTCCACGGGGCTCATGGCACTTCTCAAAGGAATATTTCTTGAGGTCCTGTCTGCAGGCCCGACTCCGCTTCAGCCTGGCAACTGCGCTGCTTCTCTTTTGCCCTTCAGAATCTAAGCCAGTCGTAAATCCACAATGATCAAAAAAAATCAAGTTGATCAGTTGATCATAGTTAAGCCATGTTAATCCAAGTTCATCTTATGTAGAGTCTATGTCTATGTTGATCAACGAGCTACTTATACAGTGCAACAACCTTCGTCTTGAGTCGTCTTGACAGTTGACCTTGAAGCTCAGCAAGTCTGGGCCTTGACCTGTGGCATCCGTAACGGAGCCGAAGGAGAAGGTGAGCTCAGCAAACCTGCCGTGGAGCATTCGGAATTTTGACTTGGGCAAACCATGGCAAAACCACCAAGAGACCCATAGGATCCCATAGGCTATCATAGGAACCCCAGAGTAACCTCGTAATAATCCAAAATAATCCCAATACTAATTCCATTGTGACCCCATGGTAACCCCAAAATGATCCACACAGTAGCTACAATGACTTGATCAAAAAGTGCAAGTGCATCGCAGGTTGCAACCACGAAAGTCTAAACAGCGAATTTATAGTTGGAGCTGACTGATGCAATCGCATGGCACCTTGCTTTGAAGGAGTTGCTCCTTGGTCAGAAAACCTGCCCAGATCTAGCAAGATCTGCCAGAAATGATTTAGAACCACAGCTCAAATATTCAAATGGTCGAGACATGTCCAAACCACCTTGGAAGTCTTGGCCCAGCCCCTCTCAAGCTGCTGGAGAGCTTCTCCTTAAATTTACATCATTTAAGATATTTATATAAGATATTTAAACATTTAAACACACCTAGAATCTGCAAGATGTGATGCGGAGATGTGATGCATGCTCTGAGAACCCTGCCACCAAGGCTTCCGCATCTCTTGCTGAGCTGCACGACCTCAGGCCAGTCCAAATTGCAAGCCGTTGTGATTTTCATCACTTCCGAGATATCTGTTTCATCTCCTTTCCCTGAGGGTTGCCATATCTGGAGTTGCATTCTTGGAAAGTCATTCTTGACTATTCTTAACTTCTTAACTTCTTAACACTTGATGATCTTGATGTGCTGATATTGTGCTTCCACTTCTCTCTTCATCCGATCTCTGCCTCGCTGAAGTGTGCTAGGCTTCCTGCACTGATGCTTGGCCGCTGACAATAGCCTTGGTGCCAAGGCTGCCAAGGATTGTCACAACACATTCCTGGTGACAGGATACCACGGGTGCAGCCTCTGCCTCAGGTGAAGCTTGCGCAGCTTGCTCTGCCTATTAGCTGCGAGGCCCCAAATTGCAATGGATTGCAACGGAGCAAACACCAGGAAATCATTACCACATCTTACCACGAAAAAACATGAAAAAACACAATAATACACAATACATAGCTCCAGCTGCAGCTGTAGACAAACTTTTGAATGCTCTGCAATCGCAATCCCATTGATGACATATTGTGCCATGTCATGTGTTGGAGCAGTAGGTCATAGGTCAGTAGGTCTCAAAAGGCTCCTTTGTGGCTCCTTTCATGACGTGTTCCCAGCCTCTGTCAGGCTCCATTTCACTTCCAGCCATGCCTTGGCACATTTGATGCCGATGCCATTCAGTCCATTCACAGTGGGTCACAGTGGGCCAATTTTCACTGAGATGGCATACTGGATAGCGTGCTGTCCGCAAGACTTCAAGCACCTGCAGGCGGGGTGCATTTGAAAGCACTGCAACTCCGAACCCTCTAAAGTGTTTTTGAGGTCTTGTTCGTCTGTGAGCAGATGTGGAAGAAACTCCAGCTTTTGGACTACCTTTTGGACAAAGCCTGCAATGGGTTTCGTGCAACAACCTTCATCTTCGAGAAGGGTTGCCGCCCAACTCTCGTACTCTCATCCATGAACCATCCAAAACCAAATATCAGGATTGCAAGATTCTAAGCTTTACACAGCTCTACACACCAAAAATGCCTTATGGTAAACTACTGCAACGTGCGCGATATCTACACATATTACATATATACAGATACACACACACACACACACACATATATATATATATAAATAAATAATTGTATGACAGGTGTACCATCCTTGATGGGTCAGAGAGCACGAGGATGCACGAGGTCTACTTCACGTTAAACGCAACGGTTTGTGATGTGAGTGCATTAGGTCTACGAAGCGTCGGCCTTGGGCCTCCTGGAGTCATTATCAGCCGCCTGTGGCTGGTGAAACTTCCACAGCCTCGCCGCTGGGTCTTATGGCAGCCGTCTTCAATTTGAATTTGAATTGAAGAAATCAATAGGTAATAAATGTAATAAGTATACTATGTTATATCTATATGTATCGTACCTTACCGTATAATATATCTTAGGCTTACAATATGATAAATGGCATGGCATGTGCGTGAGCGGTTGTGAGGAAATATGCCATATGCCTTTCTGCATCTCTGTGTGTGTGTGCCTCTCCCTCTCTCTCTCATGTGCGCCAATCGCATGCATGCAACACCTTGGGAAAGAGGCAGTCGCCTCCCAAGGGGTTCGCACAGCTTTCCATTCATCAATCGAGTACAAAAAAAAAAACACAGGGAAGGCAGCAAATCTTGAGAAAATCGCTTCATTGTCAGCTGCCAGGAAAGGAAACTAATTATATTATATATATACGTATAAATTATATATAATTATAAAGAATACGAATAAAATAACATGTTTTGTAGCACAGCTCGATTTGTCCAATTTCTGGACCACATATGCAATTCAAAACACTTTGAGCACGGTCGACCCATAGCTGTCCACCTGGAGGGTCTACCCTGCCCATCGGAGCGGTGAAATGGTGTCATTTCCTCGCCGTCTCAGTCAATGCTTCCTCAAACGGGATACCGACGTCTCAGACTTGTCTCAAACTGTTTTCATAAAGCTGTGAACATCTGTGAACCATGAGCTGCATCTAGCTGCATCTAGCTGCATCTAGCTGCATCTAGCTGCATCTGAATCAAGCTGCCTGAGGCTGCTACATCGCTGCGACCATCCACCAGAAACCGGCTGATTCGTCTGGTTCGTCGCAGTCGTGTGATTTGTCTGAGACATCTGGAATTCCCTTGGTGCCATGGGACTCGCAGCTCATGTGTCACTCTGAGAGCGGCAATGCATTTCATGACTTTCATGATCGTGAATCATTCATCATACATGCACAAACATGGAGCCACAGGACACCCTATCCTGCCGCATCGCCTTGCGTCCTATTACATCACATCATAATAGTGCAATATCATATTTCATTATTATTATTATTATGTTTATTATCATTAGTTTTTTCATTATTATTTATATTTATTTATTTTTATTCTATATTTCATCCATGCACTAATGGTACTAATGTGCACTTCGCTTGCACTGTGCAGCCAAATTTCGGATAGTGCCTCCTGAAGGATCCCTGCACAATAGTGAGTTTGATTGCGACCAAGACCTGGATGCTATGCTTCAGCTGAGAACTGGCAGTTGTCAACGGCAATGACCTGTGTATAATTTGAAGAAAAACTATGCAACTGATGTATAAATGTATATATAAATGAATAATTAATATAAATGAATAGAGGTTGCACAGGACCAGTCGGATCAGTCTGGTAGCTTCAAGCTGTCAAAGAGCGGGCTGCAATCGCGGAAATTTCTGTCCGAATATTCTATCTTTACTCTGGTGACAATGCAAAGATGCAGCGCACTATAGCTGCTATAGCTCAGTCTATCTCAATCTTACATCTCTCTCTTTCCCCTGAAAAAATGGGGACCCATTTTACAGCTTGCGGCAGTGATGCTTCACGACCCACAGATCCCACAAGCCCAAGCAGCAATGCCAAGGTAAAAGACCGCGACGGCAACTATCTTCCCAACTGTAGTAGTTGGTACATAGTCACCATACCCAACAGTCGTGGCCTCGGGATGCTGACATATGCTGACCCCGAAATCTCCCGTGGAAGAGGTGATGCCGAAACCGCTGTACTGATCGCGGGCCGAAAAAGCCGGGGCCCCCGGCAGTTGCGAAAAACCTGGTCACGTCCCGCCAACACATCAAAAAATCAAAAAATAGCAAATGAAAAGATTGTTCATCGGGTTTATTGATGATATTGATTCTGATTTTTCTGGTCCTTGCCTTGTTATGCCTTGTTCTCATTTCTTTCACGGTGACGTTTGCAACTCCACTGTCCACTCTTTGCATTGAATACAACCAAAATCTATACCACCGCGCATTGCTTCCTAGAACTTGTCACATCCTGATTGAGCCGAACTCCTGCCCTTACTTCTTTCTGACTGGAACAGTCGCCGCACACATTCCGAGTTCGCTTTCTATTTGTCTTGCCTTGCCTGCTAGTCTTTTCCACTCGATGTCGTTTGTATTGCGTTATACTGCGTTGAAGTTGTATTGTGACACCGCCTGCTTTTGTTTTCGATGTGAAGATGTTTGGCCTGTTGCGGCTGCCTGGTGCCACACCCCCAATCAATCGAAATCTCTTATCTCTTTCATCCCATCCAATGATCCTTTTGGATCCTTTTGGTGCAAGTCGAGGAGCCACCACACTGTGTGCAGAATGGATTGAAATGGCGTTGGCTCCCAACCCATTCCATCTTTGGTTGGCCGGATGTACCTCAGCAGGCACGACGAGAACGGAAGATGATCAAAATATATCAAATGACAAAACGATTCTGCCATTATCATCATTCCGCCAACACCTCCTTCCAGTGCCGAATCCTGCAGGCAATTGACGTGCCCATCGGATAGACCTCCATGTCGACCAACTCTGGGTCCACTGAATACGTGGTGCCTGCAGCAATCGTAGAATCACCGTGTCTAACCGTTTTCCAAGAGCTGCTGGACTGAGAGCTGCTGGACTGAGAGCTGCTGATAGCACTTCCCAGGCCTTCCGCGAAGAACATGCAGGAGCCGAACATGATGCAGACCAAACCTGTGAGAAATGAATAGACAAGGCTCCTGCAATGGGTTGAGAGTCACAAATAGATGGAAGAAACGAAACAGAACAAAGATGAACAAAGCAAACCCAGAGCCCCGAAGCATCTAGCACTGCGGATGCACTGCTGCACCGCATCTGCATGGCCAAGGCGCAGGTAAGAGAGAACACTGAGATAATTCCGGGCAAAGCTTCGAAGACCTTTGCAGCAAAGGCTGATCCAAGCTCTCGCAGATTAACAGATTTAACAGAATTTAACAGCAACATGACCTACCACTCTTGTGGTCACTAGTCTGAGCAGAGGCCATACCAAAATATACCAAAAACGCCTTGAAATATGTTGAATTTTGAAACTTCTTGAAACCGCTGATGTTCATTGAATGCAGCAAGGATGCGATAGTGAGGATCATATCGACACCTGCAGGGAAAGGCGATAGCATGTGATAACCCTGAATCACTGCTGCATAGCACCAAGTTGGCACATGACTGCATACAAACAAGCCATCGCTGAGAGCCCGGCATGTCCGCATCTTCGGTGATTTCCTTGGTCAAATCGTGACAAATTCGTCGAAAATGGTCGAGCTGAACAAGGGCTCTGCCAAATAGGTTTAAAACTGATAACAAAGATTAACAGAGCCGAAAAGGATCAAAAAGGACAAAGTCATACAAAGTCTGAAATGTGTCTGTATCAGCTGAATCAGCTGCATCTCAGGTTTGGAGATCTGGAGTTGGGTTTCAACCAGCGCCTAATGGCCGCTTCATCACGTGTCTCGTTTGATATCGTTTGATAGTGCCAAGCATCAGTACGCGGAAGACACGAACAAGCCGCACAACTCGCACTACTCCCGTACCACTGCCTATGACAAGAGAGTGGACACCGCAGCGTAGCATACCGTAATACACCTTATTGAATCTCATTCTTATATGGTTTTGCTGGCCATCTTCCCTGCTACTTGATGGCTGGCACAGTGATGATAGATGATGATAGCCTTCACCCTGCCTCCAAGACCGATGAATTGCATGTAGAAGGGCACCTTGGATGAGATGCCATCAGAATACCTCCATAGAACTCATCAGCCTGGTGTGTCGCCTCAACTCTCCTGAAGTTGTCTTCATGGTGTCATGACTGAAACGCAATGAAACATATTGAAGCCCAGGAGCAACAGCCACCAGGTCGATGACATTCAAGGGCTGCAGCGCATACCTTGCCGAGAATGGTGAAGAGCAGGGAAAGGTGCATTTCTTCTTGCATGAATCCAATAAAGTCCAATAGAGCCAAAGCATAGCATAGCCAGAGCATGTCATTCTCTCACAAGCTTTATCTACAAAAAGCATCAAAAGGCAAGGCCCTGGCTTCAACGTTTTCTTCCAGCCAGAGAGTGGGTGAGAGCCCTCAGCACATTTCAAGATAACGAGCTATCAACCTCCAGTCCCGGTCTCTCTCTACACGTTGATTGTTGAAAACTGCTGTGTCCCAAAACATGTCCGACTTTGAGCGGAAAAACACGCTCACGCTCTATGCTCCCTGCCAGGAGCAGTCCCAACTCGTGCTCCGTGGCAGAATGTGCGAAGAGAATTCGCAACGCCTGAAGTTAAGTCCAAAGCTCGCGAGAGCAGGCTATTTGACTGTATTCCACAGGAGAAACTCAAGTGTTGGTGACGGTCACCACTTAAGGCAAGCAACGTATTCCACAGTGAAATAGATGGTTCCTCATACAAAGCGCTACAAGGAGGTTGTGCAAAATGACGCGCACATAAGAAAGTCTATTCCACTGGAGTTCATGGAAAACGTTGAAGCATTCGGAGTTTTGCTGTCCCACATTTTCTTTCGCCAAGAAACCAGAGACTTCTATCGTGGCAAACGCTGCATCTGGCTCTGGCTTGCAGAGTTCAACACCTCGGTCAAAGCACGAAGGTGACATCCCTTGCGTTGGTCAACCCTTCAGGTTTCAGGTGCCTTTGTCCTGTGGGTATGCTGATGGAACAGCTGCAAGGACAATATCGATGAGAACCATGACATCATGATTCATATTGAATTATTCATAATAGTTCATAATTATATTGATTAATCATGATCAGTTGTATTCAATTGTACTACATTGTAATAGAATTATTAGCTCTATATATAATTCTATGTCATGTATATATATATGTTGCTGATCGCTATTGCCCCATAGTGATTATGATCAATCACCGACAATGCCACAAGAAATATCGGAAGGGCCAAGGACCAAGGCACTGAGCTCGACAATACCACATCCTTCCGGCGTGTAGCTGAAAGCCGGCATGGATTCCTCAGCATCGCTATCGGCATGGGTCAAGACCCTGGCCGGACGCGAACGCCACAGGGATACCAGTGAAATCAGCACCATGTTCCTGCCAACTCATGGGGTATCTCTGTGTTTCATTGTGATTTCATTGTGTTTCGGTGTGCTTCGATGTGCCCAGGCTCCAAAATCAAGGAAATAGTTGTCACGATGATCAGAGAAAAACTGATGTAGGACAGCGCCATTGCCAGCATGCTGGAGTTGGGATCGTTCAGCACCTCCGGCGACACTCGGGCTGCAAAGCTGGAAATTCCTTGAAGTTTCTCATCGCAAGATATCGCAAGTCTTAATATGTTTTAATCAAGTTTGTTTGTCCTTTGTTTGAACATAGTTGAACGGTCCAAATTGCGAGCCAAGTGACGGTAAAAATCCATCTACCTGGAAGTTGTGCAAACACTAAGCCTCTTCAGCCTCTTTTCTGTTCCAAACATAGCTTTCAAACCAGGGCTAGGGAGACATGAAGGGGGAGAATAGGTTGCTCAATGTTGCTTAGCACATCCCAGCACTGCCTATGGCCCGTTGTTCCAAACATTTCCAAACACTGTTGCAAGACCTTGCAAAGAATGCGATCCGATCCAGATAAACATCCCGACATGTCCCAACCAAAAGAGGGTGTGCTGATTTGTGCTGCCCTGTTGCGAATGCCACCCTTTGGCTGCCCTTCCAATGGACTGTGGCTGGTAGATAGTGAAACCGAGTGATCCCGCTCGGAGAAGATGCTTCCACGCCGACTGAGTAAAAGTGCAAAGCTGGGCGCAACAGAATTCACTAACAGAAGTGGAAGATGGTACTCGAATGATTTCCTATGACTCTATAATTACGATAAGTATGACTCTACATGATAAATATATATAAATATAATTATACATATACAGTATATAAATATCACAAGTTTGATTGATGCCAAGTCTGTTTGATGCTGCACCGCTGCTATAAGCAGGACCATGGCAGTCTCCGGTGCTGGCCCCCTCCACAGCTTCTGCCAAGTGTCGGTTCAGGAGCATTAGTGTAGGCTCTATGAATTAGCGAAGTCATTCGTCTGCGCCGTCCCCCCTGTCGCAGGAGCTGGGGTGGAAGGGCTGCTGGTGTGCATCAAAAATGAGAAGCTTCATGCTCCAGTTGCTGAGCGTGTGCCATGGGTCCGTTGCGTTGATTAACTCATTTGTTGGTAGCCACCTTGCTAGGCTTCGGATGATGCGTATCGTCAATTTTATCATATCCATGATATCCATTTGAATCTCCATAATATTATATATAGATAGATATATGCATGCATGCATGCATGTATGGATGGATGGATGGATGCATGCATGTATGTTCTGTTCTGTTCTGTCCTGTGCCCTGTGCACTCGCGTAGCAAGTGCGGCGGCACATCTCCCAAAAACCGCTTTCAAGGTGAAACAAGCAAAAACGCGTGGTGAGACAATCTCATCAAAAAGCAGGGATGAGCATAAACAAAATAAATTACACGAAAAGGGGTGAAATGTGGGTATCACGGATTCAAGGCACCCTCGCTTCGGCCAGGTGCATGCGAAACAAAAATGACCTCATCATCATCACTATCACTGCTTGAAATGATCCACGTGGTATTTCTCATTTGTCGTCGAAGTTTTTCCCGGAACCTTCTTTCAGCTGTTTCCCGTATGATTTGGATCTGGGCAGATCTCATCAAAGTCATCCACCGATCAGGGACTTGCAGGCTGACCAGTCTCTCATGTAAGATTGCTCTGTCTACGCTTGACGTCACAGTGCCAAGATGTTTCCAAAACATTTTTTGCTGCACGCCGGACTTGGATGGAAGGGAAGGAATTGCATCAAATATCGTCATGGCATTTTCAGACCCAAAAATTTCACAAAGTCTGTCCAAACAGTTTATCCTAGTAACCTCGCCACGTGCGCAGTCGGTCAGCGAATGGAATTCATCGCCTAAAACATTCCAGAAAACAAGTTTCCAACAGCACTTGCAGAAGCGTTCCTGTCTGGGGATTCGTTCATATCTACCGGTTTCCACTTCCAGTGAGTGAGAAGAGAACATCCACCTATATAGAGATTTGCCACCGGTAGACCCTACAGAAACAGCCAGAGGACGAGGGGAATCAAAAGTCGGGATCATTGAAAGCAAAAAATCGTATTTGCCACCCTCCAGAGAAGAACGCAAATTTCTGCAAGCAATATCTTTACATCTGTTTGCTAAAGGTTGTTGCCAGTCTCGCGCCATTGCCGTGTTCCAAGTCAGGATCGCACTGGCACCGCCCATATCTTCCAGAATCCCGATCGTGTCAAAAAAGGAAACCATTTCATGAAACCAACCAGTTCTATGTTCCTCAAACATGTGTTTCCAATGTTGCAGGGCCGCTTGTTCGAATGTATCACCGTATTCCAATAAGCTAATGAAAAAACCAAAAGCAAGCTTGGCAGCCTCCACCCATATCGGCAAAATTCCGATGAGCCAGCGCATCGCGTCTGGTTTTGTACGGGCATGTGCGCGTAGAAGCACGCACAAAGCTTTATCTTCTGCTTTTGCAATCTGTGGCGTTCTTGTCCAGCCCCAAACGTCAGCTCCAAATAAAGCGATTGATCGAACTTTTGCAATGAAAATGTCACGCCTCATGGCCATTGTCATCAACGGATATTCAGAAAAATATTGTATACAAGTGCCTGCTGCTGCCGTGACCCTTCTCGCAAGCTGCTCCAAATGAGAATGATACCCAGTGGCATCAGCGTAGAAGCCTAAATACTTTACCAAAGCTACTGGTTGTTCACGAACTTGGCCTCTCCTGATTTCCCACCTTGGGCCAGTGTGTCCTTCCTTCCTAAACACCGCCAGCAAAGTTTTCCCATATGATACTCTCAGCCCATCTTCTTCAGACACTTTTTCAAGTTGGTCGAACTGCTCTTGAATTCCAGACAAGCAAGTATTTACGGTCAATAAATCGTCAGCATACATAAGCAAATGTACGGGGCAACCGCCTATGTCCACGACGCCAGTCTGCACTGTTCGCAGCCCATCTGCCAAGCCAACGTCAGTGTACAATGTTGCAAGTTCAGGTGACCAGGCTGAGCCTTGTGGAATACCAACTAGAACTCGAATAGGTTTCCCTAAAGAGCCAGCAAAACAGACTTTGACAGAGTGAGTACGAACAAGTTCTTTCCACAGCGCAATGACTGAATTAGGAACACCTACTTGAAGCATTTTTTTGAAAAGGCGCTCAGGGCGTAATGTGTCGAAGAACTGCTCAAAATCAACAAGGAGAACGCCGCATTCTTGGACCAGCGGGTTTCGCAAAGGTCCCAATGCCCTGGACAAAACTGCAAGAAGAATAAAAATGCGGGAAGAAGCACGTTTGTGTTTTCGAAAGCCTGCTTGGTAGTCACCTGCACTCCAATACGGTCTCATCATCAAAGATCCCATCTTTTCCAACTTCTTTCGAAGGACACTCATCAAACTAAGTTTCCTGTACTCGTTGTGCGACTCCCCCTTTTTACCAGGTTTCAAAACAGGTTTTATCAAAGAGCCTCTTTGGTACTTTGGAATCCGCGCAAACATGGCCATAAGATGGAAAGCGTTCTGCAAATCATTGAAAGGAGCCTCTCCCATTTTGACAAAAAGCATTAAAAACTCCTCGCACCAGCCATCTTCACCAACTGCTTTACCACGTTTCAATTTCCAGAGTTCTCTTGATTGCAAGATCCCATCTGGTACCGGCTCAGGAGGGCAGGAAAAATGAGAAAATTCTTCTGCCCAAGCTGCACTTGTTTGCTCATCATGGGGGAAACCGCGTTGCGCAACTTCTTTTACACCCTGTTCCAACATGTGCAAAGTGCCGTTGCCCAGGTTCTGCGATGGTTGCTGCTTTATTTTCCTCCACATAAGTTCAGTGTTGCCGTTCTCCCGGAGGCGGGCAACCATGTCCCAAGTGCCCCGTTGGTAAGCCTGTCGCTGTCTGCGGCGCAATCTGCACAAAACTGTTTTTGCCCTCAGCATGTTTTGACGAACTGTAGGTTCAGTTGGGTGACCTTTGCAAAGTCTACGCCATAATCTCTTGTGTCTGGCAAAGTTGTATTCTGCAAGTAAAACATTCGGTGGTTTGTTCAAAAGTTCAGTTCGTTGTTTTCCGGATAAAACATCCGAAGAATGCCACTGTACGACAGAAAGGCTTTCCAAAGCGCTCAAGAAATCGCGTATGCAATTTTCAGCAACCTTCGGATCTGTCGACGGACCAGCCTCAAGGATATGTTTCATGCGTTGTGAAGTTTCTTGTATTGCCAGGTTCGAATTGTACTCCACAACGAGTTGTTGCAATAACTGTTCATTATCCAGGGTCGTCGTGATTGGTCTCCTTCGCATCTTCCAAACAGGTTTGCGCAAGTTGTGCTCAAGGACAAAACCAAGTACACCATCAACAAAGTTCTGCTCTAGTGGAAAAGACACCTTCAAAGTTAGCATGGCATGGTCACTCTGCTCAAAAGGTTCGCTCACATTACCTTCAACTGCTGCTTGTAGAATTTCATCTGAACCAAGCCAGGTGTCACAGTTAGAAGAGCCACGGTTTGAAAAATATGTGCGTTGGTTAGGAATACATCGGCCGTTCAAAATCCATAAGTCAGCACCCCTAGCCCACATCAGAATTTCTTCACCGTTGCTCTTGACCACGGGGTCTTCGTTTTGAGTGCGAGGTTTTGTTTGCAAACCATCCTGATTCAAAAGGCGCTGATCCAAAGCCATCTCGCCATCACTGTCAAACATTGCCTGTAAGAATTTCCCATTACATGAATTGCCAACTCTGGCATTTGTGTCTCCAACCAACAAAATCACCCCAAGTTGTTTCAACCGAGCAAGAAGAAGAGGAAGTTCATGAGAAATATCTGCGCGTTCTTGTTGTGCAACTCTTGAAGAACTTGTTGGTCCGGCCGGCGGGAAGTAAACACCGACAAGAAACATTTTGAAACTACCTTGGCGTGTAAAATCAACTTCCAAAACTAAAACACCAGGTATATTTGTGCTATATTCTCTCACCAGTCCTGCGTGCTTCTTTTTTGAAAACCAGGCCACGCCCCCAGCTTTGCCACCTAATCGGTCTTTCCGGAAAAAAAAGAAATCATCCATCAAGTCAAGTCTCCACTCTCTTTTTGTATGTGTCTCCGCGATGAAGATGAAATCATACCGTCTAAGACGGTGACGCACTTCTTGGTCATTGAGTTTTCTTTCTATAGATCCACCCACATTCCACCCAGCAATGCAAAAATCATGCCAGCCCTGCTCCCTTTTCATTTCCTATCCGCTCATGGCCGCCAAATCGGCCGCGCTCTTGAGACCCGACTTTGGCTTTTTCCAAACAACACACCATGAGGTTTCATCTCTTTCTGCTACCACTTCTCCGCGAATCTTGATCTGTCCTTCTTTCTTGAACACTTTCACATCTCTTTTGTCTCCCTCCCATTGGCTCTTGACTTCGGCAAAAGCTTGGCGGAGGGCTTTATTCTTCTTCAAGTCTAGTTCTGTCTCAGCAATGTTGAGGAAAACGTTTCTGTCTTCCACTTTAATGCGTAGCTCTTTCGACTTGCTCACTGCTGCCTGGCCATCCTTTACTGACTTAAAGGTGAGCATGGCTTTGCCCATGTTTTCCCCTGACTTGGTCTTGAACATGTCGATGCCTGAGCAATTCTGCAGGATTTGTTGTAGCTCAGGGGAGTCCCACAAATCCTTTTCTGCCCATGCCTTAGGAAAGCCATCCAACTTTGCCTTCAGCTTCACATCATCAATCATGCGCTGGTGAATATAATCCATAAATGCATCATTTCGGGCAGTGACATGCTGGAGCTGCCGCTGCACTTCCTCCTTTACTTCTTTCTTAAGGTTCTCAGCCTGTTCCTTCTTGAAGGTGTCAAAATCGGCTTTGGACACTAAACCAGCACACATGCTTTCTAAATCTTGTTTGGTCGCCATGTCTTTTCGAAGTGATCTGATTTCCTCTAAAATTTGGTTCTCTTCTGGCTTGTGGTGTTTCGCATCTGGACTATTCGGGCCATTCTCTCTTGGTCTGGCCTTACTCATGGGGACGGCGGGATAGCGAGAGCTTGAAATCTTGAGCTTGAAATCTTGAGCCAAAATGGCTACGGTCTCAGGATCCCCACACACAGCATTTGGGAGGCACAGTCTCCCATTTGTACGTTATTTGCAGCATTTGAGAGCCGCAACCTGGTCACTGGACCCTGTCTAGCTGCACGAGTATATTTCTAACATATCAATCCAAATCTAGCTGAAAACCTGCCTGTGTACTGCCTATAGCGTACCTGACACATGGTTCACCACTCATTGACATTACATACCCATGTGTGCTACCTATGTACTCCTTACACCCTGCATCTCCTACCTACACATGTTTCTAAGCATACCTATATACGACTCATTGCGTAGCGTGTCCGTATATTATATATATATACTATATCCATGCATACTCCCTGTAAACTCGTAAACTCCCTAAGTACTCTCCATTTACTCCCTACAAACTGGACATCAAGCACTTACAGCTGACAAACACTGCCCATGCAGGACCAGGCCACAAGGAGGGGACCATCTTGCTGGGTGTGCTGATCCCGGCCGGCATATCCGTGCCGATATAATCTCATATTTATATATACATATGCAGTATATATATATATATACACATGACATGACATGACATGACATGACATGACACGACACGACACGACACGACATGCATCTATCAAGCTTATAGATAACCAGTAGTACCCCATAAGGCGGTGGCGGAAGCTTCAAAAATAGGAAGCCTATAGGAAAGGTTGGTTGTTGTGACTCACGGATGGCAGAGCGAATCCACTGATGGACAGAAAGGTGGCTGGAGTTGTGGTTCTGGAGTGGTTGCAATGGTTGCAGTGGTCACCTCACCACAACTGCTGGATGTAGTGTGGTGTAGCGCAGTGTAGTTGTAGTTGTAGTGTAGTGGAGTTGTAGTTGTAAGTTGTAGTTGTAATGTAGTGTCATTAGCGTAGCGTAGTTGCAGTTGCAATTGTAGTTGTGGTGTGGTGTAATTAGCGTAATGTATTGTAGTGTACTGTAGTGTTGCGTACTGTAGCGTGGTGTAGTGTAGTGTAATCTAGCGTATTGTAAAGTAGTCTAGTTGTAGTTGTAGTGCAGTGTAGCGTAGTGCAATGTAGTGGTAGTTTAGCTGTGGTGTAATGTAATGGAATTAGTGTAGCGTAGTGCTGTGTAATGTAGTGTAGTTGTACTTGCACTTGTATATGTAGCGGTAATGTACAGAAGTTTAAGTAGCGTATTGTAGCGTAATGTGGTGTAGCTGTAATTGTAATTGTAATTGTATTGTAGGCAGTGGTGGGTTGGGTGGGTGGGTGGGTGGGGTGTTGGGTGGTTGGGTGGGTGGGGGTGGGTGGGTGGTGTGGGTGGGTTGGGGTGGGGTGGGGTGGGGGTGGGGTGGGTGGGTGTGGAGTGGGTCGGGTGGGTGGGTGGGTGGCGTGGGTGAGTTGGTTGGTGTTTGGTCAGTGGGGGTGGGTGGGTGGGTCGTGGGGTGGGTGGGGTCGGTGGGTGGTCAAGGTTCGGAGCTGTGGGTGGGGTGGGGTGTTGTTGTTGTTTTGTGTTTTGTTTCTTGGTGGTGTCTGTGGGTGGCGGTCGTCGGCGCTCGGCCGTCTTCGTCGGCGGCGTCCCGGGTCGTCTGCGGCTTCGTCCCTGTCTGCGTCGTGGTTGCGGGTCGGTCTGCATTAGGCGTCTTCGGCGTTCGTCGTCGGCGTCGGTGTATGCATTCCTCGGCGTAGGAGGAGTAGGAGGAGTAGGAGGAGTAGGAGGAGTAGGAGGAGTAGGAGGAGTAGGAGGAGTAGGAGGAGTAGGAGGAGTAGGAGGAGTAGGCGAGTCCTGAGGAGTCGAGGAGTAGGAGGAGGCGGAGGGGGAGTAGGGGGAGTAGGGGGAATAGGAGGAGTAGAAGGAGTAGGAGGAGTAGGAGGAGTAGGAGGAGTAGGAGGAGGAGGAGTAGGAGGAGTAGGAGGAGTAGGAGTAGGAGGAGTAGGAGGAGTAGGAGGAATAGGAGTAGGAGTAGGAGGAGCAGGAGCAGGAGGAGTAGGAGGAGTAGGAGGAGTAGGAGGAGTAGGAGGAGTAGGAGGAGCAGGAGGAGTAGGAGGAGTAGGAGGAGTAGGAGGAGTAGGAGGAGTAGGAGGAGTAGGAGGAGTAGGGGGAGTAGGGGGAGTAGGAGGAGTAGGAGGAGTAGGAGGAGTAGGGGGAGTAGGGGGAGTAGGAGGAGTAG